>CAJGYO010000017.1:54514801-55099249 GCA_904845875.1 Miscanthus lutarioriparius | reverse complement strand
TTACATGTTGGTACATCCAATTCATACCGAGAATTGCATCTAGATCTCCCAACTTCAATATAAGCAGTCGTGAAACTCCAACCTAGCGACTTCCAATTTGGCCTTACTAACTACCCACTTAGTTTCATGCATGATTCTAGGTGCAACCTGTAACAGCCTCGGTGTTACACCCTAAATCAATTATTAAAACATGTAATGAGCATCATGTTTATGTGTTAATGCATGTGATAAAGTGTGTAGATTTCTGTAACTCAAAATGATCAATAAAAATGCTAAACAAAAGTTGATTCGATAGTTCATGCATATCAAGTAGGGTTTAAAACCAATTTTTATTAAGCAAAAATACTATAGAACATGTGTGTAATACTTAAATAAAGTTTGAAGTACAAACTTTGTAGATGACAATGAAATACTTGCTTTTGAAAAATAATTTTGCTTCGTAATATTTTCAATAGCCTAGAAATCGTAAATTGAAATCAAGTTTAGCTCAAAAACATAGAAAGATTCCTAGTTGTCAATAGCTAGACATTGCTATGTTTAGCAAATTATTTTCAGAGATTGGGTTAAAGGGTGGTGTAGTGTTATAGCTCGATTTGGATGTCTCATGTGCCATCTTGAGCATGGTGAAGATGGTTTAGGTCCAGAAGCAACCGTTTAGTTTTTATGGACACTTTAAAATTCATGTACGTCACATGTCTTGGGATGGTGGCGCCGTGCACGTGGCCACCCTGTGCCGCACCCATGACCGCGTCCCACGCAGTCATCCCGTGCCGCTGCGCTTGGCCGGTTGGGCCGCCTGGGCTTGGCATAGGTCGGCCGCAGCGAGCCGCTGGCCCCTGCCCTACTACCCAGCCTCGTGCTGCCGCCATGGCCGCACTGCGCTGCCGTCGTGTCCGCCAACTGCTGCCTTGTGTCACGACGCTGCCGCTGTGGTTGCATCGTCGTCGTGTCCACGCCTGTTCGTTGTACCCTCTGCGCCATTGTTGGCCAAGTTCAAGGGCGCCACTGCCGCGTGCATGTGGCTGAGCCATCGTCGCCTTGTCATTTAAGACACTGCAGCCACACGGGCCACGCCGGTCGGACGTGCGCATGCCTTGTCCATAGCGCCTATGCGTGGGTGTCTTGATCGCACTGCTCGCGTCCCGCCAAGGCAAGGACGAGCTGAGCCACCTGCTGTGCCCCGTCTCCCTCTTTCTCTCTTTCTCCCTCTGTTGCCGCCGTCGAGCCATGCCATTAAATTTGTTAGGGAGAGATCACATAAAGTCGATTCATTGCGTTGTTGGCTCTAACATCAAGTGGCCTAGCTACCCGCCCCACCCTACCTTGAATGGCTCCCGGTCAAGCTCCAATTTTAGAGTTTTCCCGCCGCCGTGCCGATAAGGCCGCGTTTGTGTAACGTCCCGCCTCCTCGAGGCCAGGCCCACTTACATCTGATAGCTTTCCTAGGACATAGACTGCCCTCACAAACCAACACCAGTCTTTTCAGTGTACTTTGTCCTCACTCATGCGTCCCCAAGAAGAACTTTCCGGTCGGTCACCCATCCCACCAGGCCAAGCACGCTTAACCTTGGAGTTCTTAAGAGATGGGCTTCTAGAAAAGAAGTTGCAACTTGTTGGTATGAGTATCCTATTAATCCTATTAAGCCCTGAGTCGGGGTGTTGCATCCTCACCCCCTTAGGAGACCGACGTCCTCGTCGGTCAACCCTAGGCCAGGAACCGCAAGGGTCGGCTCTGATACCATTTTGTAACGTCCCGCCTCCTCGAGGCCAGGCCCACTTACATCTGATAGCTTTCCTATGATATAGACTGCCCTCATAAACCAACACCAGTCTTTTCAGCGCACTTTGTCCTCACTCATGCGCCCCCGGGAAGAACTTCCCGGTCGGTCACCCATCGCTCTAGGCCAAGCTCGCTCTAGGCCAAGCACGCTTAACCTTGGAGTTCTTAAGAGATGGGCTTTCAGAAAAGAAGTTGCAACTTGTTGGTACGAGTATCCTATTAATCCTATTAAGCCCTGAGCCGGGGTGTTACAGTTTGTCCGTGGGTGTGAGCAGCTCTCCCATCGACAATCCTGAGCCAATTCACCTACACCCCTAGCATCGCCTTGACTCCCTCTCCACCTTGCGCGCCTTAGTCAAACCGCTACCGCCTTCCCTTTCGTTGCTGACGCGACCATGCCACCACGGTGCGCCGCTGCACGGCTCGGCAGCACATGGCCAGCCTTCCTCCATCACCTTCTGCCCCAACTGTCACCTCGGACTAGTCCATGGTAGCCTCCTGATGCTCACGCGCTAACCGAGTAGGTCTGTAGCTACCCTAGCTCACCGGAACAGTGGCGCCACCGTCACGGATGGCTGCACGTCGCTGCAGCCTTCCACAGCCAGTCGTGTCACCCTGCACCATTGCTTAGCGTAGCCGCTCAGGTCAGAGATGGTGATCAACCCGTTAGGTGGGCCCGCGCAGGTACCAGGTGGCCGGCGTAGGCGCTCAATGCCGCTGCTCATCACGCCGCCGTGCACTGAGTCACCGAGGGCGCACGCGGGTGAATTAGGGAAAGGCCAGGGGTTAAGTGAGAAGTTCTGAGAGAGGGGGAAATAGTATTAGTACTTAATTGTAATTCGGGAGAAGTGCGAGGTCTATTTTGCAAAAACGCCAGCGCGCGCGGGCTCCCCGCCGTGGGTTGACCTGTGTGCGTGGGCTGCTCCTGCGGGCCGCGTCCTCGTGGTTGTGGGCCGCGCTAGTGAATTTGTTTTCCTTTTATTAGAAAATAGAAATAGCCTTATATTTTAGTTTTTGAGCTAAACTTTGATAATTAACAACAATTCATATAGGTGTCCAAAAATTGTGAAATAAATTTTGTTGGACTCCTAAAATTATTCTCTATCTGTTGGTGTATTTACTTTGTGCAAATATATGTTGACTTTAGGAGCCATTAAATTAATTAAGGATGCTTAATATTATTAGTTTAAGTATTGTGGGAATTTTTGTGGCAAAATGGTGATAGCTTTAGCTTTGAAAATTTTGCAGTACCTTCATTGTATTATTATGTGCTTCCTATAGTTTTTGTAGCCCTAGAATAGGCTAAGCACTAGGTTAGTTAGGTGCCCCTTGTTGTAATATAAGTTAAATCGCTAATAAGAGTAAGATCACATTTTAGTTGCTAAGATAATACCAGTTAGATGAATCCATACCTATTTTGGTGGAAATGATAGGTAGTTAGTATCTTAGCCATTAGAGCTAGCTTAGTGGCTTAGTAGATGTATTCTTATTTTAAGAATTGTTGTTGCCTTAACATTAAGGGTTGCATCATCATTGCATGCATGTAGAGAATGAGTTAGTCGACCACCGGAGAGCGGTAGAACGAGGAGGTGATCGAGGAGTACGAGGAGGAGGTTATCGTACAGGAGGAAGCCTCGGAGCCACCGACGACTGACTTAGCTGACACCCCGCCTACCCAAGGCAAGCCCCGATGCATAACCCTTATTTTGAATAATCACTAGATATATATATGTGATGTGCATTTATGTTACATGATTTATATTGAAACTACATGCATAGATAAACCTACCTATGAGTCCTACTAGCATAGGTTGAGTAGCTGCTATGCTTAGGCTATCAGTAGCATGAGTAACCTGTTGTTACTCACAATAGATGATTATTATTATTACTCTCATGATAAAATGGTGAAAGGAAATGGAGACCGGGCAGGGATATGGTACGGCTATTGGTGGGTGTAATAGGTTGTATCCCGCGGCCAATGGGGCATAGCTTGGTTACATTGTTTTCCCTGTCCGTGTCGGTTAAGGACCGTCCATTGATGTGGATGGTAGTCAGGTCACAGACTTATTATCCTGAGCGCATACTTGCTTATGGGAGCGGGAAGGCTCATTGCTCTCTTGTTGTGGGTTTCGGCTCTTTTCAGACCGACTGATTGGAGACGGGAATGGTGGAGGTCTAAGCACCACACTGAGTCCGGGACTCAAGAGTGGGGGCTTGGAGTCCAAGTTTGGACGGAGACCTAGACCCCTTGACAGGAGAGTGGTGGGTTGGTCTTGCTTGTGCCTGTGGTACAAGCGGAGCGTGTGTTTCGGGGTACCCAGCTGGAATACATTGGTTCGTGAATCGTCATGTGATACGGTACAACTTGGCTATGGTCTAGCACCGTAGTAAAATTTGGAAGATGAAAGAGGATGAATGGATCTGATTGCTCAACTCTTGCTTGAAAGTAGAATAGGTGCTTACATCGAATGGTTAGCTAATGAACTAATCATGACTGCTAATGAAATACATATATAAGGATTCACTACTAGTAATGCTTTTCGCAAAAAGGAAACCCAGCAAACCATAAAGCTTATCATATTCTTTGGAGTCGGGAAATTATTCCCACTAGTCGGGTAAGTCTTGCAAGTATATTGTGTACTCAAGGTTTATTTACCCCTGTTATAGGTGCAGCTTGAGGAGTGGCTGTTGTGTGGAGAATTCTTCTGGTGGGCACAGACGGATCCTTGCATCTTATCGTTAGATGTTTATTTTAATTCTGTTGTTTAAATTCTGCACTCTGAACTTGGTATTGTAATAATAATTTCCGAGAACTCTTGTTGTATGAAATGGACTAAGTATTGTAAACTCGTTCTCATTATTGGATTCTGGATGAAAAACGTGGATTGTTCGAGTTCTTCCTTGAGGTGTGCTCGACGGAACCGCCTGGTGTAGCTTACTTTCGGGCTGCTTAGTGTCTAGTAGAAGACAAGCGCCTCCAAAGGTATGTTATTTCAGGCGGTTCTGCCACACAACCACTTGAAAAGAGTGATTCACCTCTCTAATTGGAAAGTCGTTCTCCCGAACAAAACTCTCATGTATGAATGAATATTGAGATGCTTCAGAATTAATATTCAACTTATCCACTATCACTTGCTCATCAACGGTGGCTTCTTTAGCAGTTACATAGTTGAGGCGACCTTTCTTGGGAACTTGATTCCCTCATTGTTGTGGTGGTGCAGGTGCGCGAGGAGCATTTGCGCTCCTTGCATCTTCCTGTATGGGCAGTCATGTGCATAGTGACCATCACCATGGCATTCATAGCAAGTCCCAGTGAAGTTGCACCCAGTAGGTGTGGGTGCATGCTGTTGAGACTGTCGTGGTGCAATCCACATCGGTCTTGGAGGTGGAAAGCTTGGGATTCATGGGGGTTGCATCGCCATCCTTGCCTTCGAGGTAGGGCTTCCTCCTTGAGACGAGGAACCCGCCCCGATGACATCACCTGCTACGACTACTCAAGCACTACTCATCATGACTCTCTTGACCTGTCACCATCTTCCACTGCGGCGCTCGATCTCTCGTCGTGGTTCTCGACCTGCCGTCGTTTGCTGCTATCGTGCTTGACCTCTCGTCATGGCTCTCCACCTACTGTCGTCTTCCGTTTTGGCATTCGACCTCTCATCACGGCTCTCGACCTTCTATCGTCTCCTGGTTTGGCGTTCACGATCACGATAGCACTCCACATGCATCATCAACATCCCTCGACGGTCACTCGAGCACATAGTCGACATCCATGGATTTGGGGTGGAATTACACATGCTTCCTGTTTGATTGGATGGATGGGATGAGGTCTTTTTTGTTTGGTCGGATGGATGAGTGATTGAATGAGATAAGAATAGTTGAGTAATTATATATATTATTTAAAAAATAAGAAAACTAATTGTACACTAATAAATATGCACTAACTCTAAATTTATCCTAATAATCACTACTTAAACATTAAATATGTGACTTAGCACTACCACGACCTAATTGGCACACTAGACGTACACTAATCACCGTATTACCACTTATTAAAATTAAATCTGGCCATCATAATTACTAAGTAATAATATAACATTCTAATAATCTTTAATTTATTATTTATTAATGACAGAGATTAGAAAACTTTGTTGAGCTTGTCTGGCAATTTTTTTATGGCAAGGATATCCCGTATCTGAAAGAATATTCTCCTACCAGGATATCTATATCTAGCTCGCTCGTGAGCTAACATTACCTGTCTATGGATGGCAATATTCTACCCAAAGATATCCATCCAAATAAACTTTGGAAGACCTGATTTGCTCCCTATTCTTAAATGACATTGCAATACACCCGTTCTTTAGGAAAAGCCTGCAAATACTTCCTAAACAAACCAAAAAAATATACATGAACAGCTAACAACCTGTTGCTTAAGAATGGGGATTGTGCTCCAATGGATATCCGCGGTTCCCCACTTGGCCACTTCTCCTCTAACTCAACTCAAAATAACTAATTAGACGATTTTCCCCTTATTTTCATAAGTTATACTAGAGGAGATCCGTGGATCGCTCCACCTCCTTCCTTAATACTATCACCATACTTGTTTAGCTTCAGTATCCATGACAACTGCCCAACACATTTCTATAAACAAACGGGGCGTTTGACACAGATTTTATACCCGCTTTTAAAGTTGTTTTCTAGCTTTGAATAACCAAAGCGGTACTTCTCTTGCAGCTTCAATTTGAAGTCCCAGAAAAAATGACTATCACATGGGGGTGCGTGCGTTGAAGCTAAGGGCCCCTTTGGTTGGGATTCTATACCAGCTCCTGCAGCTGTTTTTTGGCTCCCGCTGCCAAAGGGGTACAGGCCAGGGTGCTCCCACGAAGAATCCCCGTATTTTTCGCTCTCACAGACGAGTGAGGTCCATCGGAGCCAAAAAAACGAGCTTCCACCAGCTCCTGTGTCAGACTCAGCAGACATGGTACCCCTTTGCCCCTAAAGTTCTCAAGAAATTACAGCAATCCGCCATCGTCTCCCCACCAAGCCTTATCTCTTTTTGCATCATGGACTGAAGGCCGCACGGACTGGAGGTGAGCTCCATCCGCCTCCTCCATGGACGCACTGCAGCACGAGAGGCAAGATGGCAAGGGGGTTCTGGAGACCGACAGATCCGGTGGCGGTGAAGATGGATCCATGGGTGCGGCGGGCTCGGGAGGAGCAACGGCCGGAGGCTTCTCCGCTCTCCTCGCGGGTGCTGCAGGCGGCGCCGTGGGCACCGGCCCCGTCGGCTGGCCACCGGGTGTGACCCTGGGCGGCGTCCGAGGAGGTGGCACGTGGGCTGGCGCACAGCCTGGTTGGCTGGCACCGACCCCGAGCGTTGGTGCGTGGCCGGGCGGCGGCTTCTGGCAGGGACCGGCCCCGGCCGGTGGCGTGTGGCCAGGCTCGACCCTAGGGGCGTTGCCGAGGGCGGCCGTAGGTGGCGGCCCGTGGCCGGGCGCGCCCGCAGGCGGCGTTGCAACCCCGAGCGGCGGTGAAGAAACCAGTCTGCGCCCTTCGTTTTCTAGTCCGTATTCAGGTGTGTCGACCACTGTTCGTGGCAGTGGTAGCTGGGATTGGCCGGATTTTTATGCGCAAGCTGCCGCAACTTTTTGGCCGGATTGGAGGACAACTGAAGATCCTAGAGGTGTTCACGAGGAGATTGGCGGCACATCACAGGCTCGTGGTGCCTCTGCTCGGCGACGAGGTGAGACAAGTAGCCGTGCACAGAGGCCGCCAGTTCCTGTTGCCCATGGATCTGACACCGTTGATCTCACTAATTCAAGGTATACACCTGCATCGTGTAGTAGTAGTCGTATTCCTTTTGTACAGATCATTTATGCATGTTTAGTATGGTAGTATATATTCTGTAACTTTTAGCTTTAATGATGAAAATATTTGCATAGTCGTAATAAGTACCTTGCCACCATCTTATGAACATATTTTGCGCACAACAGTGATGTTGTTTGGGATGATGACAATACTAGTATATTGTGTGACATTTTTGCCGATGAAGTTCTGAAAGGGAACCGTGAGAACACTCATTTGAGTAAGACCGGGTATAAGAATGTAATACAAAGGTTCAAAGATCGGACTAGGATCCAGTACAATAAAAGGCAATTCAAGAATAAATGGGATAAATTGAAAGGCGAATATAATGTTTGGAAGAAGCTTGCCAACAAGCAGACAGGCATTGGATGGGATGTAGGGAAAAAATATTGATATGCCAGAGAGTTGGTGGAAGCATATGTCAAAAGTAAGTGCCTTTGTAAGTGAAATTCTTTGTAACATTTGATGACCTCTGACTGTGCACCCAATAATTATTTTGCGTTTTGTGAATTAGGAAATCAAGGGCTGCATGCGGTTCAAGCACAGAGGCCTCCAGAATGAAGACAAGTTGGAAATTATGTTTGAAGATCTTTGTAACACAGGAGATGATGCATGGTGTGCCTCTAGTGGTGTACCACCTTCCCAAGCGAGCCCGTCATGCGAGGATTCGGCCATCAATGCTGATGAAGAAGGTGAAGAGAAAATCGATGATGACAGTGAACCAGAGGCGGTGACACCAACTAGTGTGACTAGAAAGAGAAGCGGAGGGGCAGTTACCAACAAAGGAAAGAAACCTAAGACAACTACAGGTCATTGGTTCCAAGAACAGATGGGCAAAATTATTGAGATGAATGAGAGGACAACTGTTTCTTGTGAGTCCATTGCAAAGAGGGAGGAAAACCCTGCATGTTCCATACAGGAAGTCATGGCCTTAGTCAAGGAGTGTGGTGCTGTTCCAAGAACAAATGAGCATTTCACTGCTACCATACTTTTTACCAAGAAGGCCAAGAGAGAGATGTTCATGACTTTGGGGACTCCCGAGGATAGGTTTTATTTGGTTGATGAGGAGACATGAGTGGATGACTAGAAATGATGTCCCCAAGTAGAGCACAGCTTCCATTTATGTTGCAGGACCATCTATCCTTCTATTTATATTGCAGGACCATGTATCCTTCCATGTTTCATTTGTTTGCTCCAGTTGTAATGATTTGAGTACTAAGACAATGTTTTATTTGTTTGCTACAATTGTAATGATTTGAGTACTAAGACCATGCATCCTTTGTTTGCTACAATTGTACAGATCTGATTGTTCTGGTTCTGACACGGATGACAGTGGTTTTGATGATTATGAGCAGATTTCAAAGGCTATGTCATTGTTCCGTTCCAATCAAAATAATGTATTTGATACTGCCCTTATTGCTGCCAAGTACTACATGACTTATCTTGACAAAAATGAAGCTAGAACTCCTGCACAGTCTGGATTTGCATGGACTATGGAGATACTGGCGACTCCAGGAGGAAGTGAAAAAATGTTCAGAATGAGTGCGACATTGTTCTATCAGCTGCATGACTTGTTAGTGAGTAAATATGATCTCCAATCATCTATTCACATGAATACCATAGAATCTCTTGCTATTTTTCTGGTAGTTTGTGGGCATGGTATGTCCAATAGTGCTCTACATGGTATATTCAAGCATTCTGGAGAGACAATTAGTCGAAAATTTGAGGATGTGTTGATCTGTTTGGTGTCCATGTCTGAGCACTACATCAGGCCGATCGATCCAAATTTCCCAACCACTCACTCTAGGATCACTAATGATCGAAGGATGATGCCACATTTTAAAGATTGCATTGGAGCACTAGATGGTACTCACATCTCAGCAACACTTCCTCCGAATGACCTCATAAGATACATTGCTCGAAGTAACAAACCGACACAAAATGTTCTTGCTATTGTTGATTTTGACATGCGGTTCACATATGCATCTATTGGGCAGCCAGGATCGATGCATGACACTAGTGTGCTCTTTCATGCACTTAAGAATGATCATGACATATTTCCACACCCTCCCAAAGGTATGCACAGATGGATCCTAGTTTTTTTCGTAATTGATTTCAAATTAATTTACATGCAGCTCATAATATCTCCAAATTTTCCACATTTGTATTCAAGGAAATACTATCATGTTGATGCTGGATATCCAAATAGACCTGGATACTTAGCACCATATAAGGGTCAAAGGTATCATGTGCCAGACTGGAGGAAGGGTCCTGCTCCAAGTGGTGAGCAAGAGTTGTTTAACTATTTTCATTCAAGTATTCGGAATGCGGTGGAGCGCTCATTTGGTGTGTGGAAAATGAAGTGGAGAATCCTTCTCAAAATGCCGAGTTACCCAATCAAGAAGCAAAAGATGATCGTTGCTGCAACCATGTGTCTACATAACTTCATTCGTGAGAACAGTGTGGACGACAAACTTTTTAGTAAATGTGACCGTAATCCAGATTATGTGCCCACTATACCTTCACGGTACAGCAAGTATGTTCCTATCAGAAATATTGGTGATACGTCAACTTCAGAATCGGGTGACAGGAACATGGATAAATTTCGAGATGACCTTGCAAGAGCAATCTACCTATCTAGATCATGAGCATGTGTGTTTGGTTGTACCAAGAATTCTGGTGTCCATATGTCAACTTTTGTTAACACGCCTGTAATAGGTGGGCCATGACTTTGCAATATAAACAAGCCACTAATTATTGCTTGTCAATAGTTTGTATTTTTTTTAATTTAAAAACACTAAAATATAAATACATCTGCAAGCACGTAACAAACATGGCAAGCTATTCATGCAGGGGCATATTCGACATTGTTCCAGTCTTAGCCATTCATAACAGACACAGGGAGCTGTTCAGCCAAACGGTTTCCCAAAATAGCTCCAGCTCCACCAGAGAAACTGCTCCAGCACAAGATCCAGAGCCAGAGCTATTTTTGGAGGAGCTGGAGCCCTACCAAATGGGCCCTAAAAGAAACCAACTTGCACCCGCTTCACGAGCTGACACACGTAGGCTCTCACATTATTCATTTTTCCTACCAGGTTTAGTTGGTTTACCAAACAGTTCATCAATATAACTTTAGCTCTATTAGTAAAGTTGCTCATTCGATCAAAGCCATCAAAAGCTACTTTACCACTGAGGCGGAGCTGTGCCAAATAAGCCTAAAAGTACCCTTTTTGTTTTCCTTTTAATCTTAAGCAATGTACATGCACTCTTTGCATACATACATGTAACAAAAGAATAACAAATGGTATGTACAACCGAAAATTGTTACCATCAATAATGCAATGAACAGAAAAAAACGAAGTAATCTGCTAATTAACCTAGCAGCAAAAAAGATCACTGGCCTGTCAGTAAACAGCCTGGCCAGTTTAGTTATTCTTCTGATCGCCTAGTGAAACGATGAAACAAGACTGATCGCCTAGTGAAACAATGAAACAAGAACAGAGTTGTTCACTGCAACCTGCTCCTCTTGAAGTCAGGCAGCGTGAGGGACACCGCCGTCTGAGGCTGGAATCCGACGGAAGCGAGCCTCGGAGACAGGATCATCGCCGGGCTGGGCCGCGGCGAAGGAACCGGGTCCCTCTTCCTCGACGGCGAGCCGGTGAGCCTCGGCGAGAGATTGACGTGCTCCAGCGCCCTGGACTGGAGGTCCTGCGGGTAGTCCCGGACGCACCGGATGCGGGGGCCCGTGCCCGTCGACCACCGGCACGTCAAGTGGTTCTTGACGAGGTCAGCACCAGCAGCAGCACTCGACGGTGTCAGAGGCACCTCGTGCTGCTGCGCCTCCTCTTCGGTGTCGATGTCGGTGTGAGCGTGGGTGTCGGTGTCGTCCTCCTCTGCTTCACTCGTGTTGCCGTCACGGATTGCCTGGTGAACGTCGCCGTCAGCCGCCTCGGATTCGCTCGTATGTTCATCCATGGCTGCAGAGTCCGTGTTGTCTTCTGCTCCGTCAGTGCCGTTCGAGACGGCGGCGTTGGGCTGAGCGTCAGGTTTGCTCAGCAAGGGGTACTCATCGTCTTTGTCAAGTGGGCATTTCTGAAGGAGCGCATAACAGTAACACCCATATGTCAGTTCTGAATCTTGCAGTGATCATTGACACTGTTTATGAAGAAACTATCAAGTGATTATTTGCTTACATTTACCTTGACATGTGTGAGGTCGACACCGTTCTCCTCAAGGTAGCGGATGAAGTCTTTGAAGTTCTCTTCAGTTGGAAGGTAGTGACCACTGTACGGCCATATAGCCTGAAGAAATACAAGCAACGCCGTCAGTTACTTTAATTTTCTGAATGGGCAGCGCCATTTTCCATCGTACGATCGAAACAAAGGTTTCAGTTTCAATATGATTGTATGAAGTTTGAACATACCTTGAGGATTCCTTCTTTGACGACCAATCTTCCGGCAGATGTTATGGCTCCACCAGCTAAGAAACTTGAGTGCTGAAATGAGCCTTTCTTCTTCTGCGCTCATAGACCAAACAAGAACTTCAGAACTAATGCAGGAAGCAATGTTAGTTTTATCTCTAAACAAGAACAAATTTGGTAAATTGCATTCGTCGGCGTGTAGGAGCAAATACAAAGTGCAATCTGGTTAACTGAAATTTGTGTCTACCTGTCCAACATAGAGTGCCTTGGTGGTGCTGAGGACAAAAATCCACTTGGAATCATCCAAAGTTTGCACAAGAGCTCCATTTTTGTTATACACAAGTTTTCCCCTCTCCACCACGACTTCATACTCTTGTCTCTCTTTCTGCAATTCATAGCAAGAAACAGAAGAGCAAGAATGAGCTCACCATCCAATTATATATTCAGGGTACTAACTGTTAAACATAGTGCTAAAAACTTCTATCATTAGTTAAAACATTATTATACTGATGAGGGGCTTACTGGTCCAAGGTACTTGATGCATTGGCTCTGAAGTTTACTCCTAGGGCATTTCTCAAGGTTTACTTCTTTGCCTTCCCCAATGTCCAACCTGTACATTTCATAAACAAAACCATATAAATATTTACATTCGTCTCACTTATTTCCAAGCTGGCAAATTCAAAATTTCAAATGGAGTAGCAACAAGTGAGTTCAGGTTCACTTACCAATAAAAGAAGGGCTCTGTGCTCTCGCTCTTGGACCAGACATCATAGTAGATGTGCAAATTGTGCCCATACCGATGCCTCGGGTCAATCTGCCAGCCAACACACAGATGCAAAAGCAGCAGCAGCATTAGTAAACTAATGATCTTACTGGAGCTAAAAAAGATTGCTTGTTTATAGTATATGTCCTAGGTTATGTAGCATGTGACTTACAGCTTCGAGCCAGTGCTGCCGTGCCAGCTTCTGCGCCTTGCCGTTCTTCGACAGCCCCTTGCCAAGCTAACAAAAGCAACCAAACAAAGCTCGCGTCAGCAGCTGCGATTTCGATGGCGTTCAAACGCATCTCAAGGAGCATTTCGATGCAAGAACAGCTATCAAGTGGCGCGAGCTGGTACCTTGGCCACCCTCGTCCTGGCGCGCGCCCACCGCGACGCCGCCGTCTCGGGCTTGCCGCCGTTGAAGAAGGAGACGGAGCTGTGCTTGAGGGACGCGAAGTCCAGCGCCTTCCACCACAGCTCCTCGATGACCACGGCGCAGTCGGCGAGGTTCCGCCGCGTGCGGTAGCTCTTGTACACCTTCTGAAGCTTCACCGCCGCGGCGTCCAGCTCGCATTTGGGGCTGGACGACACCCGCGGGCTCGTCGGGGTCGTCGGAGACGCCATGAACACCAACTCATCCGCCGAGTCTCTCAGGCAGCAGTCGACGACGTCCACCTGGCTCGGCCTGCTGCCGTGGTCCATGGAAGCGACTACCGCCTCTGCCTCCCACAGCTTGAAGCTCAGCGACGGCATCAGCTTGCCGCTGGAGAGGGAGGTTCTGTTCACCACCATGGTGCCGTCCTTGGCCCTCGCGCTGGAGATCTCGATACCAAGAGCTTCAGCCCATTCGTTGTGGTACAATCCCATAAACTGAAGACCTGTCCTGAAAAACAAAGTCATTCAGAAATGAAAAATTCAGGTTCAGCAGGTGGAATATGAGAAGCGGTGGGCTCTCTGCTCTGGTGACAGGGTCAAAGTCAGAAGAGTGAGGTGAACCAAACAAACACTGGCAACAAGCCGCCGGCGGAAACGACTCGAGGCCAAGGCAGCCAAGAAATTCCACGGCTGGCACCACACCGGTATAAACAAAAAGCTAGACGCACAATAGCAGCCATGCCTAGAATTCTAGTATAAACATGCTTGCAGTTCTTGTCATGGCAAAAGAAGTCAGCGACACCTAAAGCTATGTTTTTTTTTATTATGTAGGAAGGATGGATGCATCTGAAAAGGCGAAAGAAACAGCCTCAGTTGCATTGAACTGGGTAGGATTCATGAACCTGAAGAACATCATCAGGCCAGCGTCATTGCTAACGAAACTTTTGATTCAAAGCTCTTCATTTAGCACTTCAAGAACGACAACCTTCAGACACTACATAGCAGGTAGAGGTCCTAAACTCCCAATATTACCTCTGCATCTAGCAGCTCATCATAGACTAATTCCGGTTCCAACCAAGAAGATAAGCCCCAATCTAATAAGAGCAAAGGTACACCAAATTTGAGAGCAGAAAGAAATCAAAGGACTGATGCTCCTTACCTGGCGGTAGTCTCGTGGTGGAAACCCAACCTTCTCCTAAAGAACAGGAACAGCTGAAATCTTGGGACCTTCTGAGAGAATCGTTTGGATAGAATTGGCTGGAATGTGATTTGGCTCTCGCTCGCCGCTGATGTAGTAATGCAACCTCAGGAAGTCAGGAATCAGGAGGGAGGTGCCACTGCTCTCTCATATATATAACGAAATCTAGGACGGGACCCACATCGCTGAATGGCCCATCACTTCCTCCCGAGAGATGTGGAAACATGCAGGAGCAGCCTGCGAAACGTTCCCCGTTCCCCAAGAAACGCAGTACTCTTCGGTGAGTGCTGATGTTGCAACGCGGCTGCAGCTTTCAAATGGTTGAATTGAATCTTCTTCCAGTTTACACCTTGCCCAACCACTCTTTTCAATACACGCCCTTTTAATTTGTTGTTAAGACTTTCATCCTGGACAGGGGAACATACAGCTAGAGGTATGGGCCTGTTCGGCTGGTATTAAAGCCGGCTGATAAGCCAGCTGAAGCTGTTTTGTTGTAAGAGAAAAATACTATAAATTCTAACTGATAAGCCGACTGATAAGTTCAAATGATTAGGCCGCAAGACTCTTCGGCATAGGAAGGGTCTTAAGATCATGTAGTGCCAAAATTTGGTTACTAGTGCTCTACCTTTTTGAGCTCATACATAGAACACTTTTGATGAAACCACAGGTGTGTCTGATAGCAAAACAGAATATCAAGCACTTCATATGTGTATAGAGTATGTAACAACATGTTCGGTTTGGGCAGTGACCCCATACGGCGTTAGCACATTGATCTGATGGTTTTGAGGGAAACAAGTCGGGTCGCGACTTCAGCTTGCCGGTGGAATGACCCGGTGGCTGCACACGGCACTGTTACCTGAACCAAAACACGCTTTAAGTTGTCCAATCATTAGTCCGGAACACGTGCTTGTTTCAATTAGCGCCTAGTACAACATCTTAGTCCGTGTTTTTTTCCGACGGGAAGGAGAATTATATTAAACGACAATGCTTCCTGTAGGGTGTTCGTCCGTTCAGACGGACCGGACTGCGCGCTGCGCGCCCCTGCCCACGCCGCCCGCCACACGGTTACCCCTTCGCTTCCCACCCTTCTGTCTAACTGCCGCCAGTGTGAGCTGCTAGCGAGTGCCGAGAGGCCATCCAGATAAGGCGGAGCTCCACGCAGTGGGCTGCGTGAGATCTGTGCACGCCCCCGACCGGACTCGCGCCTCCTACTACGGCCGTACTCCATCTGCCGACGAGTTGCCCGCGCCGGAGCTCCGCGCCCCGCCAACCCCCGTGCCGCTGCGAGCTCCATGCACCACCGTCGATCTACGCGTCGGCGTCGAGCTCCATTCGTCCAAGTAGCAAGGTGATATTATGTTGAAAGCGCATGTTGCAAGAGTAGATCAGAATGTTGCATATGTTGTAACGGTTGTACACGTATGTTGCAAAGGTCGGTTCCTAATGTTTCATCTGTGTTTTCGGACGTATGTTGCAAATATTTTATCTGGATATTGTTTATGTTTCAGACATATGTTGCAAGTATTTCATTTTGATGTTGCATATATTTCATATATATGTTGCAAATATTTCATCTGGATGTTACATATGTTTTGCAAGGGCTACACATGTGTTTTCCTGGTGTTTTCAGATGTATATTGCAAGTGTTTCAACTATTTCGGACGTGTGTTGTAAGTGTTTCATCTAGATGTTGCGAAAGTATATTTGGTGTTGCACATGTTGAAGTGGGACCCATCTGACGCAGTCGCCAGCTGCAGCTTCTGGGCTCGCTTGCACATGTTGAAGTGTGGAGCGAGCGCGAGCAGTAGGCGCGGGAAAACGGCGCAGGCGCAGATCCAGATGTAGCCCCACGTGAGCGCGTGCAGGTGTGGGAAACGAAGTGACGCGGGCCCCACATGAAGCAGGCGCTGGCGTGCAGGCGGGCGCAACAACATGCCTACGCGGGGTGCAGGCAGGCGCGACAAGCGTGGGTGTCCGAATGCTAGCCCCCGTCCGGACGTCCGGGAGCTAGCCTAACCGAAAAATCTTAGCACAATGTATTCCTAAATTACACATGAAAAAATTTGAAATAAAAAATACATAATATTCTATCTAGATTCTTCGATCGCCTTCTTCCCTAGTGGCTTCCCTCAAACGCTAGAGCCAAAGTGCAGCCCTTATTCCGAATCCAATGACCAATCCTAAAACATTGGACATAACACAAAATCCAACGCTACTGAACCAGCACAAAGCACATTTAAATCGCTAAAAGAATATTGACAGTTGCATCGTCAGGTACGACATAGGATGTAGATTCATCACCTAGAGACCTTGATTTCCTCTTCGCGACCATCAACGATGAGATCGATGACCCGGAGTCACTGTCCTTGTAGGGGCTCTTAGAAGCACTCCTCCCCTTGCAGATAAAGGCTACAAATTGGCCGTCTGCTGATGAAATCAACACCTACAACGACGATCTCGTCGTAGCAATCACCGAAGTCATCACAAAACAAATGATCCCGACTGAAAATCATCTGATTTCACTAAAAATTTATTTAAACTCAACCCTAAGACACTGAAAAAAAAACTATGGGAAAAGGATGGGTCCCCTTCCCTTGTTGTCTCCGACGCACCGGAAAGGAAGAAGGAGAGGGGCCCTAGGTGCGACGGAAACGACAGTGAAGCTAGGAGCAGACATGTGGTGGTAGCTCTACCCTAGGCGGCGGTGCCCCTTTTCATGGTGAGAGGATCTTAGTCCTTGGTTGATCTCAGAATCTCCCGTGCCATGAGGATTCTTCAAAGAGAACTCTTTCACGAGCATTTAGGACCAAACTTCAGAAAAATAAATCCTTCAGATTAATGTTGAGCACTGTGTTTTCAATAAAAAATTATTTTTTATATGCAAGGAGACATGGCATCAATAATATTCAAATAATACAACTCACCACTTTCAGAAAAAAAAATATTAGAATGGACTCAGTTTAGGTTCAGGACCGTGCTCCTTCTCTTTTCAAGACAGATTTTCTTGCTAATCAAACTTTACTGGCTTTATACAAAATATTAGTAACATATCTAAATAAGTGTATTATAAAAAACATTTAATTTAATTTTTAATCTAGTGCTATTTGTTATGTACTATAAATATTAGTAATCTCTTGTATATATTTGCTCAAAGTTGAGTGCGTTTGACTCCTCTAATATATGAGAATGACACTAAAATAGGGACGGAGGGAGTATTCTCAAAACTTATAATTCATTTATGTCGAAGAGGATAATGTCATTGTAAACATAGTACATCCCACGGAGCAGTTTGAGGCCTCTTTTGGCACAATTCAGCTTTAGTGAATTCATGTTTTTTCTTTAGCTCTACGAGCAGCTTTGCCGGAAAAACTAAAGCTATTTTGGTGAACTGTTTGGCATATAGATTTTTTAAAAACATGCTCTCACAGAAAATCCCACACAGAACCCACGAGTGTGTGAGGTGAAGCTGCAAGAAGTTACTATTTTCATCTTCATTCCATCGTATTCCTATGTGAGAGCATAATTTAAGAAGTTCATTGGTGAAGAAGTTGTTTGCAAAAGACCTATTGGACCCAAAAAAAAAACAATTTCAAACAGCTCGTGAAGCTTACGATGAAACTGTGCCAGACAAACCCTTAACGGAGCACTGATTACTGTTTGTAGCATAAACATGTGTAAACCCTCACAAAATTGCAATGCGCTATAGAAACGCTTTTCGGACAAAAGTTGGAGACAGAGGCCGGCAACAGGCACAGCCGAACCTTAAAAGTACTGTACTCTTTTAAATAAAAATTAAAATACCCTTTAAAGTAGTGTTTGATTGCACGTGTGCCAATTTTTCGATAAAACAGTGTTCAACGTTGCGTTTCGATACACCCAGTACATGCAGAAAAGGCCTAATAACCTTTCTGTATGTTTGTTTTTTCTCTTGATTCAGTTCCGATCCATAATTAATGGACTGGACCATTCATGCACTACACCATGCATAGCATAGTGGATGGAATGGAGCTTGTGGTGGTTGGGCAGCAGGGCATGAAAGCAACCGAGGAACGAGTCGTGACGTTGGACCGGATCCGATGCGATGCGCTGCATGCGCGCCAAGTTTGGGCGGTCAAGGCCGCCGTTGATCCGGCCATGCCTCAAGCCGCATGCATGGAAAATCTTGTGTTTCATATACGTCATGCACATATATAAAAAACTTGTACGGGGAAGAATGTTTGATATGTTTATTTTGTGTAATCACGTCACACGGACACGGGGATATGTAGTAATAAGAAGCCAGCATTGCGTTAATTAGGGCTTATTTCCGGACAAGTATTGTTAATTGACGTGTAGAAATTATCTGGAAACTGCCATATGGTTTGATTTCCACGAACCAAAAAGTTGGTGTGGAGCCAAATTAATAAAGGTGCATCGTCATGCATGACAACATTGAGACATCCTCTTTATGAAGATGTGGACTCCTTGTTCATAATCGTTTTATAGCTTAATCTTCTTTTAGAAAAAGGAATAGATTAATTATAATTCCGGCCTACACAGATATTATAGCTTAATCATATATATGAGCTAATTTTATTATTCCCTAAGGACTACACAGAGATAATTAAGAGGGAGAGCAAGATTGGATTAGTGCTTTTCCATTGCTCCGAGTCCGATCCTTTTTCTATATATATAGGAAAGTGATGTACGGTACGGGGCTATATGTGTGTGTGTGTGTGTGTGTGTGTGTGAAAAGATGAACTGAGGCAGACAACAGCTGAGAGCCTGAGGCCGGAAGAGAGGAAGTCAAAACATTCCTACATACACCTCACGCTGCCCATATATGCGTACAAGACTTGCGCTGTACGGACGCGCCGTCCAACGTGTCGCTGCAGGCGGGAGCGGGAGCGGGAGCGGGACCCAGGCCCAGTGTCTGCTGCGTGTCCGCACAGCGACGTCGTGGACGCCGTCGTTAGTCCGGCACTCCGGCCGCCTAAAGATGGTCGGCGCGTACGTACAAGGAGGCTCCACCGAGGCGGGCACAGGTCATCCCATCAAATATAATTCTCCGGACTCCGATCCAATGAGACTCGCAGCCGTGCTTATAGGATTGTAATCACCCACAACTTTGCTAGCTAATCGCTTACATCAACACACACACACACACCGTCCGACCGAGCCTTGATTAGTATTTTGCCACCAGCACCACTAGCCTGCTGTGCTGCCACGCCAGGGCGACAAATGGCGGGCCGCCACGCAGGCCGATTAGCAAGCGCTACTTCCATATATTATTAATCCATGCATGCGCGCGTAATCCTGGTTCATGATCGAGCCCAATAACATGCTGCGTGGTTTGTTGGAATATATAATTACCTATACTTACTATATAGTATATAATAAGTTTGCCAGTGTGATTTGAAAGGTGTAAGAGTAGCCTGTCAAACATCTTCCCCGGCGCCTAATTCGAGCGTCGACGACGAGGGGTGCCTTTAATTTCATTTCACACGTCGAGCACGATCTGTTTTTCAACGGCCTCTAATCTTGTGTGGCTCCAGCTAGATAGTTTCGACTCCAATTGCAAATACTGTAACAGCTGACGTTCGTTCAATTTTTTTTTTGGTTGTTGTTCGTTCAAGTAATAGCTGACACTATATCACAGAGAACTTTTTATCTCTCCATCTCTACAATTATACTAAAGATAAATATAAAGAAACCACCACAAAAGTAAAATGTAGCCCTCTAATTAAATTTGTACAAGTTTAATACAATAATATATACCGACCTTGGTCATTATTAAAAAAATAAACACAAAGGAATCATTAAACCTACATCTAAATTATCCTTCATGACACTGGCATCTTTATGGATAATGATCTAGAGAGAGAGAAAAAAAACATGAAGCTTTTACTTTGTGCTTTTGAACAGTTATCAGGACTCAAGATCAATTTCCATAAATGTGAGATGTTTTGCTACGGAGCAGCCAGAACTAGACAAACTGAGTATACACACATTTTTGGGTGTGATATGGGGTCGTATCCCGTTCGATATCTAGGAATTCCTATGCACCATAGAAAACTCATGAATAAGGATTGAAAACATGTCGAAGAAAGATTTTAAAAAAGGCTGAACTGATGGAGAAGTAAGATGTTATCGGTGGGACGGAGGCTAGTTTTGATTAATTCTATTTTGAGTAGTCTCCCCATGTTCATGGTTTCCTTTTTTGAAGTACCTAGAGGGGTTCTGAAGAAGCTGGATTACTTCATGTCACGGTTTTTCTGGCAGAGTGATGACCACAAGAAAAAGTATAGGTTGACTAAGTGGGAGATAGTTTGTACTCCGAAATACCAAGGAGCGTTGGGAGTTTTAAATTTAGATGTCCACGACAAGTGTTTCCTAAGCAAATGGCTTTTTAAGCTGATTAATGGAGATGGGGTATGGCAACAGATACTTAGGAATAAATATGTAAGGGACAAAACATTGACATAGGTTCAATACATGCTCGGAGATTCTCAGTTTTGGGCTGGCCTCATGAAGGTCAAGGGGGAGTTTCTCTCGCTAGGCAAGTTTGATCTAGGTGACGGGTCTCAGGTGTGATTTTGGGAGGACTCGTGGATAAGATTGTGTCCACTAAAATCTATCTTTCCTGCACTGTAACATTGTTAGGAAAAAAAGTGCTTTTGTAAGAACGGCGCTATCCACGGCACCGTTAAATATAGCTTTTATGAGATCTCTAGTAGGGGTTAATTTACAAGCATGGTACGACGTGGTTGCAATGGTGGTCAATGTACAATTAATAAACTAAATGGATCGCTTTGTGTTAGGACTACACCAGAATGGATTTTTTTTGTTTAAATCCATGTACAGAGCCTTATTGACAGCAGAAGCTGCACCTTATAACACTTTTATTGGAAATTGAAATTACCTCTCAAAATCAAAGTATTTTGTGGTACTTATATAAGGGAGTAATCTTAACAAAGGACAATTTAGTAAGGCGGCAGTGGCAACGTGATAGAAAGTGTTGTTTCTGTTCTTCTGACGAGTCTATACAACATCTACTATTTGACTGTCATTTTGCTAAATTCGTGTGGTGAACTGTTCATGTTTTCTTTAATTTAATACCTCCAACTAGCGTTCACAATTTGTTTATAGGCTGGTTAGACGGGTGTGGGGGTATGACCCCCGGTATCCACAGGACAAGACATGGGCCGCACCATCAGAGGTGGCCCAGCCCACAAGATCAAGGCGTGCGGTGCACAACACTGGTCGGCGTGCACCGTAAGGCTACAATAAGATATTGTAATACTAAATAGGATATTTTCCTTATAACCCTACCCTTCCGGAGTATATAAGGAGGGGCAGGGGTCCCTTAGATGACAGATCTGATCATACGCAATACAACCCACTAAAAGACATAGGACATAGGGTATTACGCCAAGTCGACGGCTTGAACCTGTCTAATCGCTGTCTCTTACATTCTGTGTCACCATCCGATTCCCTCACACGCACCTCCATTGATTCATCTACTACCGTGGGCATACCCCTCGGTAGACTGTCGGATGTATTTTGTCGACAGTGGTGCGCCAGGTAGGGGGTGTGTGTGCTGATTCCATGGCGAACCAAATGAGAATTTCTTCTTCAACCGACATCACCGACACCTCGGCATTTGGCGACAACCCAACGCTGGCACGCAGCAGATTGCTTTCCTCGATGAACGGTTACGCGTGCTGGAGTCTGACGCCTTGCCATGCGCCTCCAACAGACGCAACAAGCGACGACAAGATCAGGAATACGTGCAAGGCGAAATCAAGTAATCTAAGAAAGCTAAGTCAAGTCACTTTATTATAATTAAATATTGTTATACTTTCAGATATATTCGTATGTCTGTATGATTTCTGTTGGAAGAAACATAATCGCATCTTGTTATTGCTCATGATTTCTGATTGGATACGCAAGATCGTTTCCGCGGATCACGACAACCAACAATCAGGAAAGGCGGCCGACCATAACGCGATGTGGAGCAGTGTTTCCACCAAAGATGATGATCGGCCGTACAAGCTAATTGGAGTAATTGAAGAGATATACAAGCACATATGCATCTAGATCTACACCACCATGCAAGCAACTTCAAGTATGTTAGACATGCAAGGAAGATCTCGGACTGCGCCTCGCCTCAGTCAGACACGCCTAGGGGCTTCGCCTCCCCACGCGGATTGACTCCGTCAGGCTTCGACTACGCCCGTTCGACCATGACTCCGTGTACTCGTCCGAGCTGTCAAGCGAGCCGTTCGAGCTATTAAGCGAGCCATCCAAATCACATCCATCTACTCGAACATCATGGCTCACCGGCTCCTCTACTCCACACGGCGTTAATCAAGCTAAGTCACGCTTTAATATTCTTTTAAATATTCTTTAATCTTCGACATCTCCGATGTCTCTCCATGTTGGTTTCTCCATAATTATTCTCCAAATGACTTTTTTCTCTCTGCGTATATTAAAGATGACACACGCTTTCGACTCAATAAACCCCCAAACAGCCATGTTGATGCTCGGATGTTACTAGAAACAGCCATGTCTTGGCTTCTCTCTACACATGCACGGCGCCGCCCTCTGCGTTAGGGGTGGTCGGCAGCGTTCCTTAGCAACGCCGCTGCTCTTCCTACATGAACACAGGCTCCAAGCGCTCCGCGCTATGGTTAACAGAGCTAGCTAGGGCTGGAGACTCATTATACACTAACTAATCGGTCGGACGGTTTATATTAAATATAAACACATCTTCGAATAACACTAAGTGTCCACACCAACTGATCACTGAGCTACATACGCTATTTCATCACCATTGCTGATTCTTCTCCGGAGTTCATATATTTTATTTTTACATCATGTACTACCCATTCTACACATTTGTTTCGTAGGGGCACGTTCGATCAACGAGCTTATGCTCAGGGACTAGACAAGATAATCATTGTCCGAGTGGTCGGACCACCTATCGGACGGACTTCACCGCCAACCAACTGGTCGGACTACTCGGCACTCACTCCTGCTCGGCGTTCACTTCACCGCCGACCAATTGGTTGGACTGCTCATCGCATGGGCTTCATCATCAGCTACGCTGGGGACTCCTCGGTGTTCGGTTTCTTCGTGCAAGCGTCGCCAGCTAAGCTAGGGACTCTCTTGGTGGTCGGATCTTGCTACGTCTCATCGGTGTGCTATCAAGTTGCTCCATGTTGTTTGGATCAGGGCACTGATCTGGAGCAGCACGTCCGGGGGCTTGTGAAGTACATGGCAGATGACGTTGGCAAGCTTTCATTCATAATTCTTTGACCCTACTACAAAAATCTTCAAAATCTTCCAACAAACTCGAGGACTACGTGTGTACACATCATATCGCGATGACTGTATTTATTTCTACATTGGTTTCCAGCGACATTGGGGACTGGACCAGCACCTGAAGACTACTACTTTGGACCCTAGCATCACGTGACTACTTCACCTACTGCCAAGCTCGGGGACTAAGTGGGCACACTTCACCTCGTAGTGAATGTGCTTATTTTTCGACTTAATTTTCTACAAAGTGACTAAGTTTCTCCGTGCTGACTAAGTGAAGGCCGCTAAGCGTCTAACTTCGATGGCCGGAACCTCATCGGGCGCACTTCATCCAAGATGGAGACTTCAAAATTCTTCATCATGAGCCCCTTACATTCTTCTAGCAAACCTCAGCTTCGAGTAAGTCTGGGCTTGCTCACAGCTAAACTGCTCGGACGCCGTTCCCACTACTCGGACAACAGCTCGGATGACAGTTCAACTGCTCGGATGCCTATTCAACTGCTCGGATACTCGCTTCAACAACTCGGCTCCCAGTTAAACTGGTCGGCCACCTGTTCCTGATGACCAGCAACAAGTTGGACAGCTTGGACAAACTCAAGATGGTGTTGCTCAGCGGATACAAGGCGCTCGAGGACTAGCTATGGGGGTATGACCCCCGGTATCCATAGGACAAAACATGGGCCGCACCATCAGAGGTAGCCCAGCCCACAAGATCAAGGCGTGCGGTGCATGACACTAGTCAACGTGCACCGCAAGGCTACAAATAAGATATTATAATACCAAATAGGATATTTTTCTTGTAACCCTACGCCTCCAGAGTATATAAGGAGGGGCAGGGTCCCTTAGGCGGCAGATCTGATCATACGTAATACAACCCACCGAAAGAAACGGGACATAGGGTATTACGCCAAGTCGGCGACCTGAACATGTTTAATCGCTGTCTCTTGCGTTCTGTGTCACTATCTGGTTCCCTCACACGCACCTCCACCGATTCATCTACTATCATGGGCATACCCTTCGGTAGACTGCTGGACGTATTTCGTCGACAACGGGATAAATAGAAAACTAAAATCTAAGATTCTTATGGGTGCAAGTGCAATTTGTTGGACGATTTAGTTAACCCGGAACGATATAATTTTTGACAAAGGCCGCAGCACCATCTTATTTTTAGGTTATCTTCAGGGGGACCTACTGGACCAGGTCCTGGTCCCTATTTCAGAAGGAGGATCGCCAAATGATGAAGATGGGATGCAGGAATATTGAGACAACCGCGATGGAGGTGTTTGCAAGACACGGTTGGAGATTTAATAATAGAATTGCTCTATAGATGTTGAGTTTGGAAACTTGTCTTTTATTCACTTTGGATCAAAACTTTGTGTTTGAGATTGCATGGACCGCATTGCTTGTGTTTGTAATAAGTAACAGCTATATGTATTGGTCGATGTAGAAGCTGGGATATTAATATATTTTCTTTTCTAAAAAAAGTATCCTTCATGATAATACAAAACATCTAAAATATCCTTCGTGATAATACATAAAGGAATCATTAAATTTTCGGTGGTCCAAGGAAGAAAAATATTTTGAAAACCATAATTAATTTGTTCGGACTCCAAACGAGGTGCATCATATGTGTGTTTTGATCAGCTCGATGAGAGGAATACAATAGCCCAATCTATTTTTGAATTTAAGAAAGTTGAAAAACCGGCCTGGCCAGTTTTGGGAACCGGCTAAGCCGGTTTTAGCTGGGTCAGCTCTCGAAAAGATGTTTTCTTTGTCCAGGCTCCAATGAGATGATCCAAGTATGTTGACCGTCTCGACGATAGAAACATGATGGCAGATGGCGGAGTCCGTTATGCACTTGGCGGAGTCCGTTATGCACTTTGGACAATTTGGGGTGTCAACATGAGCAATAGTTTTGTTGTTGATCTCATACTCATTCTTGAATTTCTAACACTTATGTATCTTAGAAATTATTAGATCATGCAGGAGCATAGGTTCACGAAGTAGGAAGTAGATACAAAATAAATTGTAATGGAAAATATTTATTAGTAATTTTGTTGCGTTATAAGAGCATTGGTTTTCTATTTTTACCATGTAGAGACCTCTAAGTTGGTCTCTTCTCCTTTACAGTGACCATAGTCTTGTATGCAAACAAGTAGTTGCAGAAAAACACAAAGATACTACTCCCCGTTCGGAGCACAGGTACTCTGTCTCCCGTGAGATTTGTATGCAAGAATTTTCCTCAACGTGTTTCAAGTTTGAACCCTGGATTTCACAGGATAACGAAGAAAAGTGCATGCATGGAGATGAGATGAATGTGGAAACTAAAGAGGGCGGGCATGCGTGGCACTTTTTATCACAGGGCACTTTTTTTTCCTTTTCGTTTGGGCTTGTTTAGCTGATAAACCATGGCTAAAAATCTTTGTTGCTGATTTGGTGTAAGAGAAAAGTAATGTTCGTTGGCTGAAAAAGTACGGCTTATAAGCCAAACAAGCCTAAACGAACAGGACGTTTATCTCTCCATCTCTACAATTATTAAAGATAATATATAAAAGAACCTCTACAAAAGTAAAATATAACCCTCTAATTAAATTTCTATAATTAAACCTGCATCTAAAATATCCTTCATGATAATATCTCAAAGTAATCCATGCATGCTTCTGAATTACCAATATTAGCCACAGTCAAAGTTTTCATTATAAAAAAAAACAAATCTAGTTATACATGCATGATGTGTGTTAGCATGTTGATCAGTTATATATACATTCAAGAAGTAACAAGCATATTGATTTTCCTTTCAAACAAATGCATCTCAAGCTAACACTTCAAGCACACATATATAGATGTGCGATGTAAGCAAAAAAAACTATATATTACGATGGAAAAGTATGTAAAGTAATTAGTAGATACAATATATCACAACTATGACATAAATAAAATAAGTAGTTATCTGCGTATCTTGTGTTAATTTGAATTTGAGTGAGAGAGAGCAAAAGGATAATCAATTTTGTTCTTGATCTCATACTTACTCTTGAATTTCTAACACATATATCTTAGAATTATTAGATCATGCTGGAGCATACATTCACGCAGTACGAAGTAGATATACAAAATAAATTTTAATGGACAAATATTTCTTAGTAATTTTGTTGCGTTATAAGAGCATTGGTTTTCTATTTCTAAGTTGGTGTTTCCTTGACAGTGACCATAGTCTCGTCGTATGCAAACAAGTGGTTGCAGAAAACACAAAGATGCTCCTCCCCATTTGTATGCAAGATTTTTCTTTTCAACGAGTTTGAACCCTGGATTTAATTTCACAGGATAATGAAGAAAAGTACGTGCATGGAGATCAGATGAATGTGGAAACTAAAGAGGGCGCGGGCTGTCGTCCACACGGAGACGAAGAAATGAATGAATTGCAGGACGGACAGCCGCCCACACGAGGAGACGACGACGGCGTACGTGGCATCCGTAGCCAGAATGGATTGAAGAGACCTTGGGAACGAAGCTTGGTAGCTTACCTGCCCCCGCCGCAGCCGGCATGGCGTCGGGTCAACGCCGGGATGCGTCTCCATTAATTAAGCAGAGTTCGTCTGATGAACGAGCGAGCGAGCTGAGTCAACACGCTCGGAACAAGCTTGGCGGCAAATTAGCTTCACATCCGTTGACAAATCTGTTTGGCTCGGCGAATTTTGTGCATCGAGGAGCACGCCCACGCACCCTACCGTGTTGTTGGGGGGTATTTTCGTTTCTTTGATTTGGTTTGTGTACGTCTTCTGGTTAAGGAAAATGTAAAACGAAAATACAGTAAAAAAAAAGGCGCAAATGAACGATTTACGAAGGCACACCTCTAAATTCACAGATTAAAGGATACTAACATATAATGATTTTGATATGCATAGTCTCAGTGTTTGCTCCGAAAATTCACAGCAGATAGACCAAGAAATAATCAAGAGCAGCACTGTAGCGGAAACCTCCAAAGCCTCACCGCGAAGCTACCACCGGCACCGTTGACGAATCGTGGAAATTTCACTCCTGCGCACGATCGGGGTATACGGGCTTTTGGTTTGGTTGGTCGCCGGGGAACAACGCGTGCGCCTGCCTGTCTCCCATGAGCTCTCGGGAGTCTCCAGACCAAAACTAGGACAGCGCTCTGTCTGCCCTGGAATTGTTCCATTCAACCAAAATCCAACCTTTTTACTACCTTTGGATTGGCTGCGCACGCACGTCGCAGCCTCTCAACTGAACATGCAAGTAGCTGTAGTTTTCGGCGGCAAAGCATTTAAGCATCGGATAGTACGTGGTTTCATTCTGCTTCTGCACAGCAGCCTGGCCGTACGACACGGTGCGATGCGATTAGTTCACTCGTAGAACGAGTCGATCACTTCACTCACTGCGGTTAGATTGGGTAGGAGTCGCTGGGCGGTCAACGCAGATGACCCAAGCGTTTGCGTCAGCTGAACTGAATTTGAGTTTTGACGTCGCATCGAGCTTGCGAGGACCGGCACCTTTGTAAACACATTCCGGACGCCGACTGAGGCACTGACCTGCCGGGTCCTAAGCTGCGTCGGCTCCGGATGGTGCAGCCGTGCAGCAGATCCCGAAGAGGAGGCCAAAAACATCATGTCTCCAACGGCTACCAAGTTCATCCGGACGGCAATCCAACATGGGTTCACACTTCACAGCACGTAGAGGATCTGATCCACGCGCTAATAATCGTCCGGTCTTTGTTTTCCGTCGTCGGATCGTTCTGCGCACAAGGTTTTCATGGGCCAAACCTGCATTGTTTTCCCGGCCCACTTGGCACTGCTAAAAAACCATTTTAAAGGACTTCTGTTTTTAGAGGTAGCATTTTTTTTCGGTTCATCCCTCTTAATAATTTTATAGAATACAAAAGATTTGTGGACATGCTTAAAAGATAAATCCATCATAAAAAAACTTGTAAGCTACGCTTCGGCAAATCAGTCCACGGCTTAGTATCTCATACAAGGAGTACAAAAATGCCTACATGCAAAGACTAAATGACCTTGTAAAGCGCAGTTACACCTGACGCTTGCCTTTTCTTTTCAGCATCGAGGAGTCTGTATTTCGTATTATACGGCCGTCTTATGTGTCGAGTTGAGAGACAAAAGCAAAGACTATTTTATACATTGTTATTTTCTATGTACTATTGGACTCACATATTCCTCTCTTATATTCTTGGACTACATGAAATAGATCATTTATTTATTCGTCGCTAGTGACTACTATTTTTTTCCTGTCCACGATCAGAATAGCTAACCAAATAACTAGCTGTTGGGGACACCCTGCTAAGAGTTAAGAGTTTCCCTAAACTATCATACATAGATGTGCTGAGCTCCCTGTTGTTGTTTCCTAGCTAGCTTGGTAATCAAGGCACCACGAGAAACTATTAACAAATGCCTGATGCGACTTTAGTTAGTACTACGTTGCTGGTGCGTGTAGAGTTGTGTAGGATCAGGTCAACAAACACTTGCATTTGGGTTGCTTATTGGTGAGCGCCGAGCCGGATTTGTACTTACTGTTTTTTTAAAACAGAGGTCTCCCCCGCTTCACTGATCATAAAGCCTCAACATTACAGTTCAAAAGTGTAACGGTGCGCCCGCCACAGAAAGGCCTAAAGGCCAGATGTCACAGCAGTATTAGACTGAATTACAGACTCAGAACTCTGCTGATTCACAGCGATGCAATCTGTCACCAAAGGCTGCAACACCGATGCTTGAGAATGTAATGGACTCCGGCTGATTCCGATTTGTACGTACTTGTGAGTTGTGTGATCCATCTTCGGTTTGGATAATGCGTGAGTACGCAAAAGTCCGTGGCAACTGGCAACTGCAGTGGTTAACCTGTGGTCCTGCTTTTAAAATTTTCAGTACTAATGCTTGTTAGGATGTATACATTTGGCAGTGGTACTTGGAGCTGGCGCACACGAACAAATCCGAAACAGTTACATGAAGAGGGGTCGCAGTTTCTGTTTTAATTTGATAGAGGTGCCAGTTTTAATTTCATATTAAACCACTTGCTTTTTTATATTTTTGCGGTGAGGATGTGTAAATTTTGGAACCATACATTTCCAAATAAGAAATGAAAGACCTAAAATTAAGAAAATACAATATTTTGTCTACGTCTTTTATAGAGTTCTTTTCCACGGTGGTCATCCTAGCTCGTCTAATAGCAAAGCTTTTGTCCTGTTCAATTCGATCGGCAAAGCACAATTTCTTTTTTCAAAATACACTGTAGATCCACACACTTGCATACATGTACCCATATTCACCCACATGAATACACGCACACACTATCTATAACGATAACATATAAAAGTTTGAACTAGGAGATTTTGAGATTAACAAAGTCATCATAGACGCCTCACAATTGATAGGCATGTTATGTACCACTAAAACAACAGCGATGTTAAATCCTGTAATTAGCGACTATTGAAGTAATTAACTTTTTTATGAGAACTTCTATTTTTAAGCAAACCTTCTATTTTTAGAATATTTTCACTAATGATCGGAATGTTTTCGGAAAGGCGCAATGACAATTGAAACTAATTTCTGTTGGCAGGAAATGTCTTCATAATTGAGGGAAGGAAGGAATCCACATCGTTACTTTATACTTGTGTTGATGAACCATATAGAGCTTTTCCCCTCTGATGATAGCATTAACATTGTACCTATTTTTTTTAGAAACATCAACATTGTACCAGCGTCTAAATCAAGGGAAGCCCCCCACTACCCACTGGCCCAACGTTATCCTTTTAGCAAAACCCACTGGCCCAACTGAGTAGTCCTCAGGCCTCCTATGGGCCTGGCCCATTCTTGTGGTTTAGATTATTGGTTATGACAACCTCACGTTTACTGAAATGCAGTTTTATTCCTAAAGTGGTACTCACTCTGTTTTATAAATATGTAAGGTGTTTAGTCGTTTATTATAGGATAATTTAATTAGTTTTTCTGGAAATAAACAAAATAGTTATCATAAATGACGTACATTTTAGTTAAAAAGTGGGAGTGGGAACTAATTAGGACATGGCATTCGGATTAGCTGGTTTGTGCCGTATGATGTTTTTTGTGCGTGAAAATTTTGGATGTTAGCAATGCCAGCCGAAGCGGCTGGTTCTTGCTTCCCACTACTCCAGATCCCTAGATCATAATCAGGTCACCCGACATCACTGCCAGAATCAAACCGAGCAGAAGGTAATCGGCAGTGATGGGCTTCCCTATCACTGTCGGTTCCTAGATTTTGCAGTGATAGAATAAGAGTCACTACCGGATCAGTCCAGCACCCAGCACTGATGATGATCATTTCCCAATTTTTATTGATATATTTTATTACTATATTCAAATAAAGGTTATTGTACGTGTAATATTTTACATTTGCCATTATTAATGCATCACATATTCTGACTTCCATCAAGTTTATGCTACAATTACAACAAGTTCTAATCTATATCTCATATGTTTCGATAACGTATATATTACAGACGAATCACCTCAAATTAGAACAATAGTGTTTTTATAATTACACCTTGCCCAAAGATAAAATATTGAACTTTCTATCTTCTGGGACAACCTCGTTCACGATAAAGCCGGCTAGATGCTATTGCGGTCCTATAATCTCAGGCTCTAGCATCCCATTGGTACCAAGTTTAAGCGCTGTCATTGAAACAAAAATGTAATTATTTTTTTAGTCTAATTCACCACCCATGTCGGGCCATTTTTAATGCTTTCAAGGGTCCAACTTCAGTTTATATATCAAAATTAACTTATGAGCACTCATATTTGTTTTTATTAATAATTTGAGATGCCACTGATAGTAGTCATTTTAATATCCAAAATAATCTAAACAAGTGGATGGATGCATGTAATCTAAATTTGAGATTGATTCCCAACTTACACCGTGTAAATCTTAATGTAATCAATGTCTTGTCCCAAAATATGTTGGAGCCGCCAACCGGTTGTGCTGCTACGTTCTTCCCAACCGATTTATGTGTCAAACTGATTGTGATAATTACTAGAGGAACCACAACCAACATGAACTAGTTGTAACGTAGAGTCACAACCCTTTCATCAGGGCCAGCCAGACATGTAGTCAAGCTAGATTGCAAGTGGACTGATTATGATGGTACCATCAAAACCGATTTTTTGTGAGCAGTCGTAATATGCCTGTTCTAAAGGCTATTTCTATTGTGTTGTATCATCCTATTTTTTAGATAAAGGATACTCCGTGGTCTTAGCGTGGCAAGATGTGTGTGAGTTATGACACTGATGGGAGTACAAGATTTCAGTCACCTAACTCAAATTAAAACCGCCTGAAAGCTTGTTTAGAATACTTTGGGTAACACAGGCCGGCAGGTCTATGACATGCACCAAGCGGATGCGAGAGCAATGTGATTGAAGGGGCTGGCCTCTTCTTCTTCCTCTCTTTCTCCATTTTTCTTCTTTCCTCCACCTCTTCTTCTCCCTCACCCTCCCCATATTTCCATTGATGCACCAGGTGTAGGGGGCTAGAGCCCTCATAGCCCCCCCAGTAGATCCGCCCCTGATGACATGCATTGCTAGATCCCTTGTAAGCCAAGAAGAAGCTAGCTAGCTGTTCCTTTGTTTTGTCTGTACTGTCCTAATGAAATAGTAGACCCTACGTAACGTAGCTGTTTTTCACTTAACTATTATTAGGTCCCGTTTGGCGGGACTTCTCCACCAAATTCGGAGTCTGTTTGGAGCCGTTTTCTGCCAAACGGGTAAAAAAAAAATAGCTTCACCGGTGAAGCTCCTAAAACATGTTCTCACAATGATTTGGGGTGGAATGGAGCAAAAAAAAAAAGTGGCTTCTCCCTCCTCCTCCGGACCCCAAAAACATGCTCTCACAAGTAAGTCATTTTGCCAAACGGTTTTACTGAAAACCGCTTCACTCCACCGTGGAACTGTTAAATGGAGCTGAAAAAAAAAAAAAAAATTTGGGTGAAGTGAAGCCCTCGCTTAAACGGGCCTTAGTTTAGCGGTACACGTAAACCGGAAGAAAACAAATGGACGGATAATGCCTTATCGGAAAAATACTGTTGAGCAATCATCGATGGCATGTGAGGCATGCAGCGAGAACCCTAAACTAGCTAACCGTCTCGATCGGTTGGGCAGACGACAAACAGGAAGAAATCAAACTGCCGACACCGACGCAGATAGATAAATGGATGCATGCAGAGAAAACTTATCATCTTAGCCCTGATTCCCTGAAGCTACACTTAGCTAGCATAACCCTATGTTAGGACATTTTCATGGCGACTGATTACGACTAGATCTGGTCACAAATCAAATGAACTGATCAGATCTCCTAAACTTCTCTTTACTGCAATGAAACATTGTAAATGCCAGTGTCGTCACTCGTCACTAACATGCATGAGTCTCTGTTAATTGTAGCCTTTGGAAGATCTCCATTTTATCATTAGTTAATAAGGGGGCCTTGGAATATCATGTGGTACACGCAACTACACTACTTCACCTTTGTATAGCGAAAACCACAGACATCATCAGACAATGACCTTAATTATTCTGCGTTAATAATATAGAAAATGTAAAACGTCATGGCATATGCATGTACTGAAGTAATGCATGGTGCAGAGCAAGCACACATTTCCACCACTGATCGATCAACCGGCGAAAAGTTAGCACGCAATAATCCCGACCGTATCCTGCAGACCAGACGTTCTTCCTCCTCAAACCTTTACAGAAAGATCGACTGATCAAATGTGAAACTGCATCTAGTCTAAAGTTATTTGCCGGCGCCTAAAGTTGAAAATGTAGGAGCAAATCAACCGTTGAGATGCCTAAACAATCGGCATGCATGATGTCACCAAAATGCAGACAGAACCCGGTGGGCTCCCCTTCAAGTAATAATTGGAGGCAGCAGTACAGTACAGTGTCGAAATTAGTCACCTAGCTAGCTCTAGCATTGATGAATCATTGCAGCAGCGTTCTGGAAGCAGATTTTACAATAATCATGAGCTGATGAGTTGATAATGTATAGCAGTATAGGACTAGTAAATTGTTGAGAACCGTCCATCGATCGATCCAAGAATAGTTTAGCAGGGCCCCTCCTCCTGTCCTCCACTACGGACAAATTTGATTCCAAGGCATCAATGCATCATTAGGTTTCCATTATATATATTATTATGTTGTGTTGTGGTTTGTCAGCTTCCTCCATATACTTGTTTCTTTGGCTCTCTCTACATGCATATGCGTGCACCAAGGAACTAGTTAGTATACGTAGTAGGAGGGGAGGGTTGTCAAATTTGGTAACAACGAACACGCATGTGTCCAGAGCTACATATGCATGTTTAGTTAGCAGGCGATCGAGCATCCTAAAAGAAAGCAGGGCGAAGAATTGCTGATGAAGTAACGATGCGCGCGCGCGCGGCGGCATCGGATGGAATCGCCACCGACGCGAACGGCGCCGGCGGCGGTTGGCGGGCCAAAACGACCGATATGATCCAGCCGGCCGGGCAGGTGCACCGTCGCTGGAAAGGCCTGTCGTTTCTGTCATGGTTTATGATAACTTAACTACTCTCTCACATGAACGGTGTACACTCACACTGTTTGTCTGCATGCGTCATGGATGCATTGCCCACGCATGAATTCATGCATGTGTCGTACACGTGAGGAGGCCGTGCATCGCGGCGGCCGGTTTTACTCGTGTCACGACGGAATCCTGAGTGCAGCCACTGTGCAGCATTTACGTACGCATATGGGGAGACTTTTTTTTTCTGAGGTCAACTTCGGGGGATCAACAATAATGCCTACCTGATTTCATTTCCAGTGATGCCGGTTACCTGGGGTGGAGGGCATAGCCCAAACAAGTTTACAATATAATCAGCAATTTGGGAAGGGGAGAGATTACATAATGAACGAGTTTCTCCGGTTGCTTGCTATCGCGAGTTCCTTCCGCGGAATCCTACAGCTCCCGGCCTCTACGGTCTCCTTGCAAGTGGCGATTAGGCGACCAACACTTGGCTCCAGCCCTCTGAAGACGACATCGTTCCTATATCGCCATATCTCCCACAGCAGAGTATGATCAAGGGGTGAGCTGCTTTCTTGTGCACCCTCGGCGGCAGTTGTGTTTTCCATAGTTCAGTGACTTTGGCAATCACTTCCGGCCTCCACCCGATCGTTTCCCAGAAGTTCCTGACGAAAGTGCAGCCTGAGAAGATGTGGTCCGCAGTTTCATCTTCTCCTTTGCAGACCTCACATTGCGCCTCTTGTAACATGTGTTTGTGGACAAGGGACGTTCGACAGTGCATCCTCTCCTTGGTGAGCAACCATCCGAAGAACTTTACCCTTGGAGGAGCAAAGTTTTTCCAAACGAATTTGAAGGATGGGCAGACTTGGTCACCTTGAGTTGAGGAGCGGTAGATCACTCAGGAGATCAGCTTATGGGAGTCATCTTCGAAGAAGCTTGAGCATTTGTCAGGTGTGCCGCTGAAGTTGACGTCGAGGAGGAGGGCATCCCGCATCCAGCTGCTCAAGTTCAGCAGCAGCTTGGGTGGTCAAACGCCGCTGCAGAAGGCTTCTCAAGCCTGTGTCCATGATGTCGCGCACCGACGTCGCATGCGCTTCGAAGTGACTGTAGAGCGCAGGCATGAACGTCGCCAGCGGGGAATTTTTTTTAATTTTAACCCTTTTTTAATATAATTTTAAATCTAACACTGTCGTTTTTTTTAAACTAACACTTTTGGCCGCGCCTATTGCCCTGGCGCGGCCAAATGCCTGTGCCGCGCCATGCATGGTGGCGCGGCACAGGGCTGACGTGGCGAGGGCCGGCCTGGGGGACCGCTGACGTGGCAGGTCCTGCCGCGCCACCGACCTTGTTTGATAGGTCAAATGAATATTGGCATCCGAAACTTGCGTGGTTATTTGGTTATGTTATCTCAAACTTATGTCAAAACAATAAATATGTTATGTGGCAACTTGTCAACTTGCTTCTTATTCGTTTCTTTGAGTCGCGGCAGAGATTAAGTACCAACTAGTTCGGGAACCGACACTCCCGGTGACAATTTTTCGTAATCGATTAGTTTAAATCACTACTGGAATCTCGCATTTTTCTGTGTGCGCGAAAATACACAGAAAAATGAGAATACCGTCAGAAAAATATTTTTCTGACGGTGTACCCTCAGAAAAATACCCACAGAAATATAATGACAGAAAAATTCAATTATTCTGTGTGTTCGCCGTCAGAAACAATTTTTCTGTGGGTGTTACACGCACAGAAAAATTGCGTTCGCCCAGATTAAAACTAATTTTTCTGTGTGTTAATCCACGCAGAAAAAAGAAATAAACGCACAGAAAAACACATGTTTTTTCTGTCGGTTTAGGTGAACTCACAGAAAAATTTATTTCGCCCAGATTAAAAAAAAAATTCTGTGTAGCCAGCCTCACAGGAAAAAAGAGTTAAACACATAAAAAAATTATTTTAAAACAGTAGCAACAACATATTAAAATATATATTTTCCATACAGTACTTTCTGTGCATGACCAACAAAGTTTCATTCAAATAATACACAAATAGTCAACACTTATGTCAAAAATAGATGAGACAGGCTGCCTCCGCCTGCCCGCTGCCTGCATGAGCCTGAGCCTGACCTGTTAACAAGCATGTCTCAGCTGCTTTGTTTAAATCAAGGGTCCCATCTTCAGCTCCTTGAAGCAGGTTGACGAACTTCTTTGTCAGCAGACCTGTTAACAAGCTAATGATAAATAAACAAGCGAAGATAGCATCTTACATTTGGTACAGGGGAGAACGGGAGAACAAACTTAGTGAGTTGTCATAGCGGCAGTGGTTTAACGAAGATAAAGAAGGATCAGCATCTCCTGAATAAAAAATGTGAGCCCATCAGCTACAAGTAAAAGCCAATAAATGGCCATTAAATGAACGAATCCGATTAGAAATGGCAACATGGAACTTTTACCAACAAATGATGCAGAACATGTAAGTTAAATAAGAAAATTAGCAACAACATACCTTCAATTGCTCCAGAATTTGAGGTGCCCAAGTTGTGTTTAGAAGCCTTTAGTTTTTTTATCCTCTTGGTAGCTTTTACAGGTCCAGGGGTAGTCTCCTTATCATGCCCTTGCGCAGTCTCTACCATGTTGTTTTCAGATTGAGAATATTCTCCACTGTTTTGCTCATTCGACTACAATATTGGGAATATGTACATGAAGACTGTCAACAAACATACTACAACAATAGCACACTAATAAAACAAGAATGTAACAAATCACGCAGCCACCTTAATATATTAGATTATTGCTGAAGATCAACTAATACATTCATGAGTCTAGAAATAGTACACTATTAAATTAACTAAAGAAGATTAAAAAAGAAAGAAAAGTGAGCAAACCAATTTTTCAAAGTATGAGACTCTCATTCAAAGGAGCGACAATCATATTAGGTTAGGTACATAAAAGAAACACGAGTCATAATCTAGTAGATTTATTGATCAATTCAACAGTTCATCCCAAATATATAAAAAAGGACAATTTTCCTTAGCATACAGGTGATGAACTGTCAATAACTCAAAGAATAGAATGCATTTTAATCCTATAAAGAATACTCGGTACAAATAACCTCTCTGCAGTCAATACACATGCTTCAGGCCAATAGGAAGAAGTACCTCAGATGGGTGTGTAGTGAGAAAGAATCCGACAGTAGGTGCAAACTCATTCCCATGCCTAAAAGTGTTCAGATTTTGGACAAATGGTCAGTGCACTATATCATTCTCTATTAAATGAAGACATGGCATTATAGATAAGGACATCAGAACACATTGCAAATGGAAGTAAACCAAATGGAGCATGCACACAAATACTCAACCATTTCACACAGCGCCAAACAGTATTAAGAATGTTAAAAAGCTGGATGAAAACAATCAAGAAAAAGCGAAAGTGGTAGTAACTTGGCAGCTAACTTCCAGATGTCAAACTGCAAACCTAAGTACAGCAGCATGAACACTAGACTGCATGGTTTATATCAGCAATGCTTGTATCAACACATCTACCATACACTAAGAAAAACACTAAAGACAACTATGATACAAATAAGAGAGCATCCTATTGAAGTCAAATGTTGAGAGAATCACACTTTGAGGTGCTACGCCAATTAGCGATTTCACAAAAAAAAACATCCAAATTATTGCTAAGAAATAAGGGATTTCAGCAGGATAGGCATGTAGACACATAAGCATAGTAGTATTGTCAATCTAACATACTCTTGCAAGTGAATAAAATAAGTTTCTAAACAGGCCATTTGACATTGCTAACCACCTGGCAAGTGAATCATACATATTCAAATCAGATTGTTATATGGCAATAAAATAAGCTCATATTTATCAAGTGCAAGCAGTTGGTTCTTACTACTGATTTTACAGTTGGGGTCATCAAAAGTTGAGAAATCAAGTGCCGATCTCGGACTACGAAAGGTTGGAACAATGTCGGCCAATTCAAAATCAAGTAAGGTATGCACTAGTAGAAGTGTACAAATCGATCATAGTGGCTCATCAATGACTAATATAAAGCAAGAACTAATAAGTAATAACATATAAAGCAAGATACAAATCATGGTATGTATACCACAAACTTTCTATATCAGTTGACTTCAGTTTATTAATTGGACAATTATAAACACTAGGAGCATGCTTTCCTCTATTCATGTAATAAAGAAACCAAATGATCGTGCTAATCTGTTCGGCACACTAGTGATCGAGAGAATAAAATCGAACCATTTGTAAGTTGTAACCTACCTCTAGCGAGAACATCCATTGAGCAATTCCCCAGAGATCGAGAGAAATTTACCACCAGTCCCCCACGTTGCACCAAGAGAGTTGAGAGAAAGTAGCAAAGCAGAACAAAATATCTTAAATTGCTATATCTACCTAAATGGAAATGAAAACTCACAAAATATTCCACCGATTGGGGGAGGCCGGAGTAGTGGAGGTGGAGCGGTACGCAAAGCCAAGCAGATCAAGATAATTCATGGGAAGTGCATGCTAAGGTGCAGGACAATTCCACCGATTGGGGCACCGAGAAGCCAACAAAGCGAGGCAATCAGATGTCTGGACAACCAAATTGAAATGGATACTTGGGCTGATAAGGGTGCTAAAATGGATTCAGTGCAGGTGATGATAATTGGGAGAAGTCGTCCAAAGACTCCCGAGGCATCAAATAAAAATCGAGAAAATACATGGGACAAAAGAAAAGGAGATGGAGGTGATGGTGCACAGGAAGAAGTTTGATGATGGCCATGGCAATTGGGAGCATCCCAAAGAATCGGAATGGGTAGAGTTTGAATGTAGATCGGACACGTGGGGAAATGCTGGGGGCAAAAATAAGGCGATGGTAACGCCAATGAGAGGAGCAAGCGACAAGCACTTACAAACGGAAGAAGACAAATGCTGATCATGATTCCTCCTATAACAATGTGATGCCACCATCGAGCAATGCTTGGAATGTTTGGAGATGGAATTGGAAGACCAAATGCCAAGTCTAATGCAGGATCCAGTTGGGGTGAGAAAGATAAGATGGAGTCTGATAAGCATCTGAAAGTCCCAAAAGAATCAGACACATGGAATACAGGGAAATCAAATGAAAGTCCATGGGATAACACTGATGCACTACAGGAATCAGACACATCTGAAAGTCCCAAAAGAATCAGACACATCTGAAGCGAGAGGCGCAGAGATAAGCAGTGAATCTGTTACATTACAATTACAACTTACACAAATAAGATCATCACAGCATACATGGATAAGAACTATGGGATCATGAAAGGAACAAAATATATTATTGCCTATTCATAAAAAATAGCTACAACCTACAAACAACTATAATCTATAGTAGGAAATAAAATATGTCTTTTGTTTCCCACACAAATATGTAGAAACAGCACACATAAAACAAAGCTAGTAATGACCACCACATACTATATTAGTGCAAAACATTACTAAAATTACCTGCAGCTAATAGAATGCTGCCAATAGAAGCTGAGACTCATTAGCAACAGTATCGCCCAAAAACTAAAACTGACAAGCCAAAAGTCACCAGCCAACCAAACAATACAAGCTTACCTATGATGGGAGCAGTTAATAAGAAATCATAGAACTGGTGGAAAGAAAATAAGCACAAAACCATGCATGTGTTCCAAAGAAAGGCAACAAATTGCATAGTGTGTAAACCTTAGAATCACATAGTAAAAGAATTAAAGATGCAATCTACGTACTAAATTAAAGATGCAATCTGCGTACTAAAAGTATGTAGCAAGAATGCTTGGAGGCAGGATTACTCTCTGCATAGGTTGGGGATTAACCTAAACTTAAGGAAAATTAAAAGGAACCTGCAAACAAATGGTATCATCATGCTGAAAAATTTAAGTTGTTAAAATTATTGCCTGGAAAATTGAATTAACCTTTGAGCAATTGTACTTTATCTGCATCATCAATGGGAGATGCCGCCTATCAGAAGGTACATCAATTTTAGAAGGCAGTGCCTTTATCACCGAAAGGATGAGATCAACTATCTCTGCTTATTGCGTACATTTCATTTGGGAGTTCATATTGCCCAAAGGAATACTATCTTATAAATTACAGAAGCAAAAATATTGTTCCACTAAAATTTGGTTTCAGTTTTCATTCTGCTTTGTGCCCATGCCTTTGGCAGGTCAGAGACCTTGGCCTTCTATTATTTGTCCTATCTTGGAATGTAATTGGTAGATGTAGAGGAGTGCGGCTAAACTAATGTAAGTAAAGTACCTACAATTCACTGTTGGTTTGATAGCGGATGCTATCTCTATTGAAAATGAAGATCTGTAAATTCGCACAAAAAACATCAAAGCTAGTAGTAGGCATAGATCCGAATACAAATAGCCAAAAAGCATAGGTTAGGGTTTGGGCGCTCTGGTTTCGGCGCAACAACAAGGGAACATAAGGGGGCATACACGGTGGGGCGTTCTTCACGAAGAAGGTCCCATGAGAGGACCTGGGCACCCGCTTACGGGCCTTGCGCTACTGCTCGCCAAAGCTGTCGTCGTCGATGGGGATGCGGAGAAGCAAGGCGGCGGAGAGATGTCCCGACCTGTGCCCTCCACAAATGGTCATGACGCCTTGCGCGGCGAGACGCGACGACGACCACAGTGGGGAGAAGCCGATGGGGAGGCTGCGGGATTCTGCAGCCATTCTTGCGGCGGGCGCAGGGGGGGGCGAGAGGGAGAGGCGGAGGGTGTGGGACTCATTGCTTTTTTTACTTGGGCCAGCGAAGAGAGGTTTCTGGAAGCAGCAGGGCTGGCGACGTTGCGGCGGATCCGCGGCGGCGCGGGGCAAGGAGGGGAGGGGCAGCACCTGGGAGAGGAGGGACGGCACGCCAGGCCGAGCGCCGCACGGGAGCAGCGGTTGGTTGCAGAGAACGACGTCGAACCGGGGCTGGGGTGGCTGGCACCTAGAGTTAGTTAACTAAACATCACACAACCTATTATAGAGGGATAGCAAGAATATTAGGCATAGCACACAAGTGAACTTAAGTTCAGATATTGCACACATGCATCGATCAAAAACTAACCAACATGTTTAGCCAAAACAAGAGCAAGCTAAAGCAATCACCTAGCACATGTATAGAAATCTGGACAGCAGCACAATAGTCACTTGTTTTAACCATAACTGGAGATATAAGCATCCAATAAGGGTGAACCTAGACTTTCTGGAAATCTAATTAAATTATCTAAAACTTTGTTATTCATTCCAAAAGCTAATTCGTAGGTTAACATGATCAAATATGTCAATATCTTAGGTCTATACCGATAAGGACAGAAAACTGACATTAACTTCAGAAATGTATAACTGGAGTTCTAGTCATACAACAAGTATGATCCTTAACTTTATAGAAATATTATTAACTTATCTACAACTTCCTTATTATCATCTTTAGGTAATTCAATAGTTATTTGGCCTTAATCACACAAAGCAACAATTCTATCCAAAACATGGACAAAATCTGACATGCAACTTCAGACAACAATAAGTTGAGTTCTAGCTTTCACAACAAGGTGGTTCTATACTTTTTAGAAATATTAGAAAACCATTCACAACTTTGTTATAAACACCACAAGTTAATTCCAAAGTTAACTAGGTCAAACATCACGAAGAAGACATCTCTGTTCAGATTAGGATAGAATCTGTCACTCCACTTCACAAGCTCATAACTGAAGATTTAGATCACCAAAAGCGGTGATCTTTAACAATTTGGAAAGCTCATGAAAAACACTACACTTATTATATGATCTCCATGACATGATTTAAAGCTTAGCTAAGTCAAACAAACAATCATTCAGATCTGTACAGAAAACATGCAAAACCTAACAGGGAAATTATAAAATCTATAGCTCCTAAATTATCAGGCCTATGGTCATTAAAATTTAACACAAGCTAGATTATGAAGTTACCTACAACTTTGGTATTCACCATATTTACAGAAAACATCATTTGCATCATGAAACTAATTGCACAACCAAAACCGTACCTGCAGTCTAGAGAGCTGAGGCATACCACATTCATCTTTTATTTAGTTCCTACAAACTAACATGTTCTTGACATACATGCTACTCTAAACAGCTTGTGACCATATTCAAACAATCATAGAACATACTAATAGCTATGAGAAGCATCATAGGATAATAACTACATAGATCTATTAGCAAACTTTCACCCTCTATGTATATAATGCAATATATATGCTATTTTTAGTGCCATATTAGAACAACTAGTTTGGGGCTGAGATTTTTATGAGAGGAAGATGTTATCAAAACATGGCCACTGTACAAATTTTACATGCTCAGATTTATAATTTAATTACTACAAAAAGAACAAATTGCTATTGTAAGAAATCATGTGAGAGCAAGATAAATATGAAATTCAATATTTTCTGTAAGCACATGGCCATATTAAGTGTTCTTAGGTCACAACATCATCATGCAAAGGCAAAGGAACTATATTTTATATTTTTACATATACCAATTATTTATAAACCATTTATGATGAATCAAACAAGTTAAATCAATAACTCACTCATACTGCATCCAATGACCATGAAATTTTATCATAGCACACAGGCGGAGAAGAAGTGGCGGGGAAGCACCAGGGGAGTCATGCTCACCCCGGGGACAGCTCGGCTCGGCCCGAGGTGGTCCGAGGCAGCCCGAGTCGGCCCGAGGTGGCCCTAGTTGGCCTGGCCACGCGCGTGGTAGCCGCAACGGGCGACTGCACGGCGGCGACAGAGCTACAGTGGTGGAGAGAGTTGGGGAAAGGGCGCTACGAGCTCGGCACGACACGACGAAGGTGGTGGCGTACGCGGTGGGACGCGAGGGAGCCCAAAGGCAGGGAATGGCGGCAGTGGCAAGGAACTCTGCCCGGCCATGGAGGCCATGGCAAGCGCGGTCGTGCTCAGTGTGAGCAGGCGCTAGAAGGCGAGTGAGGGAGTGGGAAAGGAGCTCGGCGTCCAGTCTGGAGTAGTAGGGCACGCGGCTGGGTCGCAGGGACACGTGGCAATAGATGGGGGCGTTTGGCTCTACATGGTCGCCATGATGCGGTTCCCTGTTCCAAAATCTGAATGAACGGATCAAAACCACCTCAAAAAAACAAGCTAAAACTCTATTTTCTCCCCTTCATATCTCTCAAACCGGTTAGCAATTTGTTCAACCAATTGCACCGTGTGACAGAGCTACACGAGTACTACAACTTTGATTAAAGTAGTTTGGTCCTAATCAAAATGGTTTGTGAGATATTAATTCCCAAAGCACGGTACTTGAAAACAGAAACACGAAGATTCAGTCATCCCAGACTTGGCTAAATTTTGGGATTCCAAAACAACATTTTGTTGATTCTTGTGAGCTCTGTTTGGCTAAGCTAGGCACTGATTTAGCTCTTGACCATTAAACAAAGTTTGTTATACACAAGATGAACTACAACTTGTATTTAGGTTCCACTACCGTGCAAACACTCTAACCCATAGTTCAAACCAAGTCAAAATAGCATCACAATAAAGTTTAAATTATCCTTTTTGATCTATTGAAGCATTTTCTGGCCACTTGCTCAACATGAACCCTTCATAACTTTTGTTCATGAGTGTAAGTAGAGTTGTTTGAGCCACGTTGCAAGGTTTGGTTGATGACCTATAATTCCATTCACTTAATAGTGCAATTCAAGCAAAAATGTAACTCATCATTTCATGTGACTTTTTTGCTCCAAACTTCGTGAAACTTTTACGGTCATCAATGTGGGTGAAAATTGAGGTGAGGCACATGAAAGAAGCATCTTCAACATTACTTAGGTATATATCTTATCTTAAAAGGGCTAACATGTAAGCAAAGGTGTGTTGTCGAAGTTTAAGTTGGGGCTCATTCTTAGAGTGTTGATCCCAACACCTTTGTGTCGACACGGAATTTTGTCCCGTGCCGAGGACACACGAGTAAGCCGGAAGGGTCCGCTCAATGGAGCTGGAGATCCGCCTAGTTTCAACGCAGGGGTGGTCGATCCTGCGCACTCCTCCTCAGACGTGCCAGTCAATTTGACCCTGCAATTGACAAGGAGAGAAAGTTTATCAGTAATTTAGGGCCGAACATGTCAGTGTTGCCAGACAGTCTCGAATGTGTGGCTCTGAGAACCGATATGAAAGGAGATTGACTAAATAGTTGATATCAGCATATTCATAAGAATAAATCGGTTAAAGCTCATGGGGTTGTGTAAGAAGAATCGGTTATCGTTAAGGATGAATATCATTCTTTTAGATAAATATTGGTCAATGGCAATAAGATATTAATAATAATTAGCTTATACTGAGCCAATGACTGCAAGTAACCAAACCCCTTTATAAAAGAAACAGTAGAGATAAATCTAATGAACATGTTAGATCTCATCTATCGATATGACCAGTGGGGCATGAGGCAGAATCATGCAGGCCGTAGAAACAACAATAGACTCGACGACCCTAGATTATTACCAATATCAATAGGGCATGAGACAGAATCATGCAAGCTGTAATATAATAATAAGATCATGGGGCTAACACATCTTTGAACCCATCGCTACTTCAACGGTCTCGTGACGTGAACTGTTCGTGAAAGCACTCGATATCGGCTAAAACAGCCGATTCAGGCATAGCGCACAGTTAAGATCATGCCCTCTCAGAAATAGATCTACCAAATAATGATCCCCACTCCATGGTGCTAACAGTGGGGTGTAAGGCAGAATCACACAGGCCGTGATAACGGGCCATGGAACAGTTTTCACTAGCCAATAGATCTACTCAAGATCAAACATGCCTTAACCGCACGCTATGCACGATCAAGATTGATGTAAAACAGCCGATAAAACATAACTTATCGTTTAAAGTGCAGATTAGATCAATTTAGATTAACAAACGATGGCTTAAAAAAGATATAAGGCCGATCTAGATCAATCCCAATCGGGTGAAGTGATATTGCTGTAATTAAATAAATAATGGAAGCAATAAGCAATATTGATAACTTAATGAATCTATCTGAAGGAACGCCACCCTCAGATAGAGCCGATAACTTGACCTTAATCTAGTTTGAGCAGTGGAGGTCAACCAGATCGATGCAGCCGTACATGAACTAGAAAAGAGTCGATAACTAACACATACCAGAGTCGCAGTGGAGGTCGATTGGATCGATGCAGCCGTACGAACAGAGGTATAAGCTATGATGATACTTATAGACAAGCAGTGGCGGTCGATCGGATCGATGCAGCCGTACTTGTCGAAGAACTCATCGAGATCTACTCTACTCCTACTCCTAAGGGGTGGCCAAAGCTGAAAAAAGTAAATAACTGGTATTTGATTGATTGTGTGTCTTTTACAATAGCTGGGGTTTGATATTTATACTCGGGACCTACGCCATGTCGCCCCTACTTTTGATGTTCCTCCCTGCTCATATCAGCTCTTTTGCTTGTCACGACGTCTTCTAATTTCTCTGTACTCGTTAGCCGATATTTATATCTTGGGATCGACTGTTCCAGCTTTCTCTTGGTTTGGTCGATGTTAGGACCTTAGTTTTTTCTTTGATCAGCCTGGCATCAACCATGTTTTGATCTCCTGGGAAAGGATTATCATCAACCTTCATTTTTTGAGGCGTATCAAAATTGAGCCTTGCTGAATAGCCCTCTGTATATGTTGCCGGAAGATTCTGCATTCATTAGTAGAGTGAGAAGTGGCGTTATGGAACTTGCAGAACTTCTTATTCTTCAACTGATCTGGGGGCAACATAACATGAACATCGGGCAACTTGATCTGTCCCTTCTCAAGCAAGAAATCGAAGAGCTTGTCTAATTTGGTGACATCAAAGTCATAGCTCTCCTCGACTCCTCTTCCCCAAGGATTTGGCACCATTACTGTTTTCTTGCCCCAATTCCATTCAGTCGTAGCAACCTCTTCCTCTTCATCTTCATAGCCATCATCGACTGAGTATGGATTATAAGCTTCGACAACTGTGGAGCTCTTCTGAAATCGGGTATCCCCGCGCATACTCTGGAATTGGCTATTAAGTACTACCACTCATTGAGCCAATTGACCCAAGTTGTCAAATTCTTGTCCCAGTAGATTTTCTTTCCATATTGACAGCATTCCTTGAACGGCTAAAGCAGCTAGTTGATCATCATCCAAGTTTAAGGAGAAGCATAAGTTCCTAGTTTCTCAGAATCTCTGAAGAAATTCAGTGCCCGATTCATTAGTCTTCTGCCTTATTGTTGTTAGATCGGTAATCTTCTTTTCTCTAGTCCCAGTGTAAAAATATGTATGAAACTTCTTCTCTAGGTCAGCCCAATTGGCAATGGAATTGACTGGTAGTGATGAAAACCAAGTGAAGGTTGGCCCTGACAGGGACAGGGAGAAGAAACAAACTCTATGAGCATCCTCAACTGATGCTTCACCCAATTATGTAAGATACCAAATGACATGTCCTATCATGCTTGTACTATGTTGGCCAGTGAACTTAGCGAACTCTAGGAGCCTGTAATTTGTGGGAAGAGTGACTAAATCATACCATTCTGGATATGGGCATTTGTACGAGAAGGTCAACCCTTTTGGCTTTGGACCAAACTGATTCTTCATCATCTCGATCACCTTTAGCAGCAACTCATCAGCATTTGAATTTGGATTTCTCTGCACCTATGGATTTAAATCCCATGTGCCTTGGTACCCTGGATTCAGAATCATGTGAAGGGTGTTATAATCTGTACCATAGTGATAACCCTGTGGGATCTCTATCTGCTGGGTCATTTGCTGGCTTGCTGCTTGAAGTCTCTGATTATGGACATAAGGATCTATATCTCTACGGATCCTTTGAATTGAGGGTGCTATTTTTTGAGCCGACGACGGTATGTGGCTTGATGTGCCAAAATTGATCACCTAGTTCTGACCTTGCCCCACCGGCTGTTGCACATGCTGTATTGACGGTTTAGGATTATACTGTATCTGATTTGTAGTAGTACCTTGAGCTTGTTCAGATAAACCCTGAACTGCCTGGACATCACCATTACTAGCTGATGCTGCTTCTTGATGGCTAGTACCGACTTGATTAGTCCCTTGGGTCGACGGATCTGGAATGTTGTAATAAACTGGCCCAACTTGACCAACTAGAATTCCATGAATCGCTTCTTTTGTGGCGTTGTGGAATGTGTCTAAGAAAGCTTCATTATGGCTTATCATGGCATCATGAACATATTTGTCTACAACTTCCGTAAAGAAACGCTTGTCCTCAACTTCAGTTGCATCCGTCTACCCGTGTAATAGAACTCTTGGTAGTGCAAATTTCTGAACAATTGTGTTGTCACGTGTTTTAGTGTAGGACAACAAACACTTGCTCTAAAATTCTTCTATAGCTTTGCTGATGACGCTTTTATCTTCATCAGGTAGATCTTCATAATGTATCATAAGGATGTCGTTGTTGTTGTGAACCGCCATGACGATTGTGGGGTCCCACCGGGCGTGCCAGAAACGTGTGTCGACACGGAATTTCATCCCATGCCGAGGACACACGAGAAAGCCAGAAGGGTCCGCTCGATGGAGCTGGAGATCCATCCAGCTTCAACGCAGGGGTGGTCGATCCTGCGCACTCCTCCCGAGACGTGCCAGTCAATTTGACCTTGCAATTGATAAGGAGAGAAAGTTTATCAGTAATTTAGGGCAGAACATGCTAGTGTTGCCAGACAGTCCCGAATGTGCGACTCTGAGAGCCGATATGAAAGGAGATCGACTAAATAGTTGATTCTAGCATATTCATAAGAATAAATTGGTTAAAGCTCATAGGGCTGTGTAAGAAGAATCAGTTATCGTTCAGGATGAATATCATTCTTTTAGACAAATATTGTTTAATGGCAATAAGATATTAATAATAATTAGCTTATACTGAGCCAATGACTGCAAGTAACCGAACCCCTTTATAAAAGAAACAGTTCATCATCATTCAACCATTTAATAGAGATAAATCTAATGAACATGTTAGATCTCATCTATCGCTATGACCAGTGGGGCATGAGGCAGAATCATGTAGGCCGTAGAAACAACAATAGACTCGACGACCCTAGCTTATTACCAATATCAGTGGGGCATGAGGCAGAATCATGCAGGCCGTAATACAATAATAAGATCATGGGGCTAACACATCTTTGAACCCATCACTACTTCAACGGTCTCGTGATGTGAACTGTTCGTGAAAGCACTCGATATCGGCTAAAACAGCCGATTCAGGCATAGCGCATAGTTAAGATCACATCTTTGAACCTATCGCTACTTCAATGGTCTCATGACGTGAACTGTTCGTGAAAGCACTCGATATTGGCTAACACAGCCGATTCAAGCATAGCGCACAGTTAAGATCATGCCCTCTGAGAAATAGATCTACCAAATAACAATCCCCACTCCACAGTGCTAACAGTGGGGTGTGAGGCAGAATCACACAGGCCGTGATAACGGGCCATGTAACAGTTTTCGCTAGCCAATAGATCTACTCAAGATCAAACATGCCTTAACCGCATGCTATGCACGATCAAGATTAATCGTTTAAAGTGCAGATTATATCAATTTAGATTAACAAATGATGGGTTAAAAATATATAAGGCCGATCTAGATCAATCCCAATCGGGTGAAGTGATATTGCTATAATTAAATAAATAATGGAAGCTATAACTAACATCGATAACTTAATGAATCTATCCGAAGGAATGCCACCCTTAGATAGAGCCAATAACTTCACCTTAATCTAGTTCGAGCAGTGGAGGTCGACCAGATCAATGCTGCCGTACTTGAACTAGACAAGAGTCAATAACTAACTCATACCAGAGTCGCAGTGGAGGTTGACCGGATCGATGCAGCCGTACGAACAGAGGTATAAGCCATGATGGTACTTACAGACAAGCAGTGGAGGTCGACCAGATCGATGCAGTCGTACTTGCTGAAGAACTCGCTGAGATCTACTCTACTCCTACTCCTAAGGGGTGGCCAAAGCTAAAAAAAGTAAATAACTGGTATTTGATTGATTGTGTGTCTTTTACAATAGCTAGGGTTTGATATTTATACCCGGGACCTACGCATGACTCCTATCTAAGCACGACTCATCACAATCTTTGGCCTTAAGAGAAAACATTCCTAATTTATGATAACTTGGACTCTAATCTTTCCCCTTTTTGTAGAGTCCAACATGTTTTGTCCTAGCGCTGATCGTAGCCTTTGTCATTATCTGCTGGCGCTGCCTGAAGAAAGTCAATTCCAGTGCTGCATTCAAATTAGCTAGTTCCGATCTGCATGTAATTGATTCCTTGATGACATGATCTCGGGAGCTTTCATGTTCCTGCGACTATTCTTCCAAATTTTGGTGTAAACACATGCCTCCCAATTTTGGGATAAAAGTAATTTTATTCCAAAATTATCACGTCTGTGCCCCTAATAGGTCCGCAGTCACGGGTAAAGAATCTTGATCTGGGGTCTACTATTTATCGCCGTCTATGTCAGCTCTTGAGCCCATGCTTCAAAACTTTTACGAGAGCATCATTGCTTCACGGGCACTTGGATCCATCCATCCAGGCCGGCTATAAAATGTCTATCCAACCCTGGCGAGAGCAACTCAACAATTTAGCCATGTTTCTCTTCTATCTGCCTCCTCGAGTGCTTCCGACTCCACTGGACCCCCCATGGTCTATCCTTTTGCTATGAAAATCTTGAGCAGTTAGAAGAACTCTTGTGCATAGGGTGATTGTGTCGCTCATTCTAGCGCCTTATAGAGCAAAAGAATGAGCTATTGCAATTAGAAGAATTCTTGTCATATCATCTGAGTCTTCTCTCCATGCTCGTAAAGCTGTTCTAGTGTTTATAAGGGCTAAAATATGTGGACACCTTCCCCTTGTTTGTTCTACCAAACGCCCACCGGGAAAGCCACAGGCTTCTTTCCCACAGTTTCTCAGTTTACCGAGAGATTGGCTGGGCATCTGTTAGGTGGGCGACCTTTCCCCTTCTCCGGCACACTTTTATCAATGGGCTCATGTGATTCGGTTCATGATGACCTTCGGCCTTATGGGGACCCAGACTCCCTTCAATCCAAAGAAGCCTTGATGGGTTGATCTCTGGTCAATGTAAATTCTTCGTATCCATCCCTTGATATTTGGTAATTTGGGGAAGCAATAAGTCCGAATCTGTTATCTCTTCGTTATCCGTCCCCTGAATTTCTGGAGTGTCGATCCATTTTCATTTCTGATTTCAATTTCATACCCCCGGTGAAATCTATCTTCTCGCTTTCCCGGGCTATATATACGGGCCACGGCTGTGGATCAAAAAACAACCCGCTTCATCTCAAACCTTCTAGATCCTTAGCATAGTTCCTGCCTTTTCTGTAGGTTTGAGATCATGGAGAACATCAAGAGGTCTGCTGAGGATGCCCTCAATGGATTTGCATCATTGCGTCAGCGCCTTCATCGTTAGGAGGGTACAACTCATGATGCCCCCACTGCCTTGGGTGATAGGGCCGACTCCATTTGGCCTTTAGGGTCTTCTTTGTTAACAGCTCATCGCCAACTCCCTTGTTATCAAAGGAGGCGGATTGACAATGACGATCTGCTTGCCTCCATTGATCGGCATGGCCAGAGTCTCACTGAATGTCTCTCCCTCGTAGAATCGGCTCTGGCCATGGTTCGATGTCGATCACCTCCCGAGGTTGATTCGGTAGAGGATAGGTTGGCCAAGGCCAAGGCCAAAATCATGGGTGAGATATCTGTCATAACCTTTGCTTCCTTTTAATTTCATCTTCAAGACTCTAATCATCTCCCCCTTTGAATCTTTTTAGATTTGTCTGCCCAACTGGAGAGCCTTCGATTGGTTACGGGAGCACGCGGCTGGATTCATCAATGCTAGAGGCGCCGTCCCGGTGGTTCGCCTGCACGACATCCCGAACCACATTCGTCATGGTGCTGCCATGGCGTTGGCTTCTGCGCAAGCCCATTCTGGCCATGAACTTTGGTTCCTTCCCCATGGTTTTCTAGCCACGGTGCCCCCTAGGGATTATGAACGCCTGATTGAGGATTTCTTTAGTGCTGCCAGCTCCATAGCCTTTATCTCCCAGGCTGATGATATAGTAGCCAAAGTATTTTCTGGCCCGTAGTTTGTAAAAGGTGATATTAGCAAACAATTTCTCCGTCTTGAGTGATTTTTACTTTTGTTTAGTATTCCACATTATACACATCACTTTGTCCGTGTTTGGTTTGCTCCTGTAAGCGATACACATTGTACCGGCTTTTACCCCTTCAGGTTTATTTTCGCACTAGAAGCGACACCCTTCTGGTATCAGCTATTAGAGCCAACAACTGAGCAAATTGGTTGTATAGTAGTAATCCAAACGCTAGGGTAATCCTTCAAATATTCCCCATTTGATTGCTCTACCGAATTCTTCTTCTCCTCTTAGTGTCTCCAAAATGTAAGTTTTACCAGGCGCACAACGTTTGATCCGATAAGGTCTCTCCCAATTAGACGATCATACCGGCTCTCTTGCTCTTGGCCATCAAGGGTAATCCATCCCCAGCTTTCTCTAGAGTCTTATTGCCATTGATCGTCATAAGTCCATCCTGGCCCAAATACCTGACGCCATTCAACAAAAGAGATGGGAACAGTTGGCTAAAGTCAGAGAAGGTAGAACCATCCGATGTAGCCTCAAGAGTATTCCTAGATCAGTCAAAGAAGGCAAACAACAGATCACGGGAGCTGATGCTATTCGGCTAGAAATGTTGAGAGCGATCCATCATGTTCTAGACTTGAAATCTACATGTTAACGTGTATCTTGTGTAGAATCGATCATACTCTCTGTTATTTAATTACGCTTCTTGTTTCGGCTAAAGAGCTAATTTGATACAGCCGATCCCAGACTTCTAATCTTAATCCAATTAAGTCTAAAAACATAGCCTTCATTAAGCGAATCCCTCGATCTTCTGCCCTTAATTACTCAGTGCCGTATTCTCTTCGGCATTGGTGAAGTGGTGCTTCGCCTTCTATTAACTATGGTTGCCTTTCGTGCATCCCGAGGCGTCCGCCTCTTCGTCTCATGTCTTCAAATACCAGCCGAGGGCTTTGGCCTCAAACACATCTCCATCCGCAACTGTTCCTTTGCATTCCTTCGCCTACCAAAACCCTGTAGTGGTTTTCTTTCTCCCTTCCGTAGATCCAATCATTCTTCATGGCTAGCGAGAACAACCAAGGCAAGCGCGCGGCGGAGGAGATCCTGGAGGAGACTATGCCAATGAACCAGCGTCTCCGACGCATGAGGTGAGATTGACACTTCCTGTTTATGACGATGAACTGTTCTGACTCGCCTATATATTTGTTATAAATGACAGTCTTCGTCCTCTCCCCAGGGCTGGCAAGCCCTCTGACGCTGCATCTCCCGCGCCGGCTTCGTCGTCGCATTCTTCCAACTTGTATAACGGCGATGATGCCCGGCGCTTCTTTCGAGAATGGAGGGCAGCCGAGGATCGTTATTCTGAGGTGATTCAGAAAAATGGCCAGCTTGAGATCCATCTAGGGGTCTTCCAAGCGGCCCTCAATGCGGTTGAGGAGGAGGCTAGCGCCATTCGAGCGCGGCTAGCTAAGTCTGATGCCATGGTGGCAGGTAAGATGATTTCCATGAATGCTTTTATTATAGTTTCCACCGTCTTTATCTTGATAGTCTTCTATGATTGTCAGCCGTAACGGTGTAGTCAGAATCTCTCCAACTAGCGGCTAACGCAGCCGCAGACGCCGTCAATGCTCGGGGTTCCCTCATTGATGCTTGTCTCAAAGATATCCTGGCCCATGTTTGGGAGATTGCCCTCCACGGCGTTCGTCACGGCGCGTCGGTGGCGCTGACCGCAGTGCAGGTCTAGACTGGGCATGACCTCCACGCCATGGAGGTTGGCTTCCCGGTTGTCGATGGCCTTGAGGGACATGAGGACCTGCTCGAAGAATTCATCGTTGCCGCGGAGGCCATTGTGGACATTACATCTGCTCAGGATGTAGTGAACAAGGTCTTCGATTAGTTTGTACTTAGGGTAATCTGATGAACAAAGACTCCTGTTCTTTCATGAATGTGTCTGAGTGCAATGCCCTTGTGTATGACTGTTTTTGTTTTTTTTTGTTTTTGCTCTATAGGCGATACATATCGTATCGGCTTTTATTGTCTTTGAAGATTTTCATTTTTTGAACTAGGGTGATACCTTTCTGGTACCGGCTATTAGAGCCGACGACCAAACGAGTCGGCTATCAAATGTTGATCAAAGGCTTAGGATAATCATCCCTTTAAATATTTTGCCGCATAACTTTTCATTCCAAAGGTTGAACGATTGATCGACTCAGGTCAAGCATCCCATTAAGCGAAACAGAACTCCCTTTAATAGATCCATTACTTATGATTCGACTTAGCGTTCACATATGTCGGCCTAAACACATACTCAGAACTAATGCTTATTTTCCTTTATTCCAATGGCCGACGTGAATTCATGACATTCACTAAAACAAACTCTTAGAGCCGATAGCTTGCATTGGCTATTGGCTTTCATTGCTGATTTTAATGAAGCCTCCTTCCCATAGCTTGCCAGAAAAGCACTCGAAGTCTCCTAGTTCCTAAAAGACTAGATCGGCTGTTGCGATGCTCACAGATTCATCAGCGCGAATCACCTCGACATCATCTCCATGCCACTGAATCAAACACTGATGCATGGTCGATGGTACACAACAGTTCGCATGAATCCAATCATGACCAAGGAGCAAACTGTATGACCCTTTTCCATCGATGATGAAGAATGTGGTGAGCAGAGTCTTGCTTCCGATTGTCAATTCGACGTTTATTGCCCCCCTAGGTCTTAGATGCATTACCTCCAAAATCCTTAAGCATCATATCAGTCTCCATCAGATCTTCTGGTCCCTTGCCAAGTTTACGAAAAGTGGTGTAAGGCATGAGATTGACAGAAGCACCTTCGTCCACTAACATCTTGTTCATTGGCTTTCCATCAACAAAACCTTTCATATATAAAGCCTTTAAGTGCTGATGCTTGACTGGTTTATCAAATATTGCTTGTTGTACAACCATCAACTTGGCAACTATCTCCTCATACTCCGATTCATCAAAATCCGAATAAACTTCTTGATCTACCGGAGCTCTGAATTCTGATGGCAACAGAAAAGCCATTTGGATATTAGCCGATGGTTGCTTTCTATTGGCTGTTTGCTTAGTACGCCATACTTGAGGTTTACCGGGCGCCTAAGCCTGTTCCAACTCTTTATTCCTTAGGCGTTGCACCCTTCTTTTCTGGCTCCTTGTCAAACACATTCTCTTTTGTTACCTTCTCCTTCATAATCAGCCTAGTCTTGGTCAACAACTCTTTTTCCCAGCCGATTATGAACACTTCCATTTTTTAGCGCCGATCCATGTTATTATGATGATATGCATCTTGAGCATGGATAGACCGGCGGTTGGTTTGCGATTGCCTAAACTCCCAATATTGATTGCTGCATTATGGATAGTCATGTCTGGTAGGCAACTTCAAACCTTTATTCCAGCAATGTCTGAAAAAAGGACAATTCCATTGTGATTCGGCTTGTTTCCTTTCATACCTCTCTTTCTCCAGTTGATGCTGGTATTCTTGATCCTTTAACCAACGCTAATAATCCTTTTTCTTCTACCGCTGCCACTTATTCAATAGAATCCGAGATGTAACTCGCGGCCATGTCGCCCCTGCTTTTGACGTTCCTCCCTGCTCATATCGGCTCTTTTGCTTGTCATGACAGCTTCTAATTTCTCTATACTCGTCAGCCGATATTTGTATCTTGGGATCGACTGTTTCAGCTTCTCTTGATTTGGTCGATGTTAGGACCTTAGCTTTTTCTTTGATCAGCCTGGCATCAACCATGTTTTGATCTCTTGGGAAAGGATTATCATCAACCTTTATTTTTTTGAGGCGTATCAAATTTGAGCCTTCCTTGCTAAATAGCCCTCTGTATATGCTGCTGGAAGATTCTGCATTCATTAGTGGAATGAGAAGTGGCGTTATGGAACTTGCAGAACTTCTTATTCTTCAACTTATCTGGGGGCAACATTACATGAACATCGGGCAACTTGATCTGCCCCTTCTCAAGCAAGAAATCGAAGAGCTTGTCTGATTTGGTGACATCAAAGTCATAGCTCTCCTCAACTCCTCTTCCCTAAGGATTTGGCACCATAACTGTTTTCTTGCCCCAAATCCATTCAGCCGCAGCAACCTCTTCCTCTTCATCTTCATAGCCGTCATCGACTGAGTATGGATTATAAGCTTCGGCTACTGTGGTGCTCTTCTGAAATCGGGTATCCCTGCGCATACTCTAGAATTAGCTATTAAGTACTGCCACTCATTGAGCCAATTGACCCAAGTTGTTAAATTCTTGTCCTAGTAGCTTTTCTTTCCACATTGGCAGCATTCCTTGAACGGCCAAAGCAGCTAGTTGATCATTAGCCAAGTTTAAGGAGAAGCATAAGTTCCTAGTTTCTCCGAACCTCTGAAGAAATTAAGTGCCCGATTCATTAGTCTTCTGCCTTATTGTTGTTAGATCGGTAATCTTGTTTTCTACAGTCCCAGTGTAAAAATATGTATGAAACTTCTTCTCTAGGTCAGCCCAATTGGCAATGGAATTGACTGATAGTGATGAAAACCAAGTGAAGGCTGGCCTTGACAGGGATAGGGAGAAGAAATGAACTCTATGGGCATCCTCAACAGATGCTTCTCCCAATTATGTAAGATACCGAATGACATGTCCTATCGTGCTTGTACTGTGTTGACCAGTGAACTTAGTGAACTTTGGGAGCCTGTAATTTGTGGGAAGAGTGACCAAATCATACCATTCTGGATATGGGCATTTGTACAAGAAGGTCAGCCCTTTTGGCTTCAGACCGAACTGATTCTTCATCATCTCGGTCACCTTCAGCAGCAACTCATCAGTATTTGAATTTGGATTTCTCTGCACTTGTTGACCCATCTATGGATTGAAATCCCATGTGCCTTGATACCTTGGATTTAGAATCATGTGAAGGGTGTTATAATCCGTACCAAAGTGATAACCCTGTGGGATCTCTATCTACTGGGTCCTTTGCTGGCTTGCTGCTTGAAGTCTCTGATTATAGACATAAGGATCTAAATCTCTATGGATCCTTTGAATTGAGGATGCTATTTTTTGAGCCGACGACGGTATGTGGCCTGATTTGCCAAAATTGATCACCTGGTTCTGACCTTGCCCTACCGGCTGTTGTACATGCTGTATTGATGATCCAGGATTATACTATATCTGATTCATAGTAGTACCTTCAGCTTGTTCAGATGAACCCTGAACTGCCTGGACATCACCATTACCAGTTGATGCTGCTTCTTGATGGTTGGTACCGACTTGATTAGTCCCTTGGGTCGACGGATCTGGAATGTTGTAATAAACTGGCCCAACTTGACCAACTGGAATCCCATGAATTGCTTCTTTCATGGCGTTGTAGAATGTGGCTAAGAAAGCTTCATTATGGCTTATTATGGCATCATGAATAGATTTGTCTACAACTTCTGTAAAGAAACGCTTGTCCTCAGCTTCAGTTGTATCCGTCTACCCGTGTAATAGAACTCTTGGTAGTGGAAATTTCTGAACAATTGTGTTATCACGTGTTTTGGTGTAGGACAACAAACACTTGCTCTAAAATTCTTCTATAGCTTTGCTGATGACACTTTTATCTCTATCAGTTAGATCTTCATAATGCATCATAAGGATGTTGTTGTTGTTGTGAACCACCATGATGATTGTGGGGTCCCATCGGGCGTGCTAGAAACGTGTGTCGACACGTAATTTCATCCCATGCCGAGGACACACGAGCAAGCCAGAAGGGTCCGCTCGATGGAGCTAGAGATCCATCTAGCTTCAACGTAGGGGTGGTCGATCCTGCACACTCATCCTAAGACATGCTAGTCAATTTGACCTTGCAATTGACAAGGAGAGAAAGTTTATCAGTAATTTAGGGCGAAACATGCCGGTGTTGCCAGACAGTACCGAATGTACGGCCCTGAGAGCCGATATGAAAGGAGATCGACTAAATAGTCGATTCCAGCATATTCATAAGAATAAATTGGTTAAAGCTCATGGGGTTGTGTAAGAAGAATCGGTTATCGTTCAAGATGAATATCATTCTTTTAGACAAATATTGGTCAATGGCAATAAGATATTAACAATAATTAGCTTATACTGAGCCAATGACTGTAAGTAACCGAACCCCTTTATAAAAGAAACAGTTCATCACCATTCAACCATTTAATAGAGATAAATCTAATGAACATGTTAAATCTCATCTATCGCTATGACCAGTGGGGCATGAGGCATAATCATGCTGGACATATAAACAACAATAGACTCGACGACCCTAGCTTATTACCAATATTAGTGGGGCATGAGGCAGAATCATGCAGGCCATAATACAATAATAAGATCATGGGGCTAACACATCTTTGAACCCATCGCTACTTCAATGGTCTCGTGACATGAACTGTTCGTGAAAGCACTCGATATCGGCTAAAATAGCCGATTCTGGCATAGCGCACAGTTAAGATCGTGCCCTCTAAGAAACAGATCTACCAAATAACGATCCCCACTCCACGGTGCTAACAGTGTGGTGTGAGGCAGAATCACACAGGCCATGATAACGGGCCATGAAACTATTTTCGCTAGCCAATAGATCTACTCAAGATCAAACATGCCTTAACCGCACGCTATCCACGATCAAGATTGATGTAAAACAGCTGATAAAACATAACTCATTATTTAAAGTGCAGATTAGATCAATTTAGATTATCAAACGATGGGTTAAAATAGATACAAGGCCGATCTAGATCAATCCCAACCGGGTGAAGTGATATTGCTGTAATTAAATAAATAATGGAAGCAATAAACAATATCGGTAACTTAATGAATCTATCTGAAGTAACACCACCATTAGATAGAGCTAATAACTTAACATTAATCTAGTTCGAGCAGTGGAGGTCGACCAGATCGATGCAGCCGTACATGAACTAGACAAGAGTCGATAACTAACTCATACCAGAGTCGCAGTGGAGGTGAACCGGATCGATGCAGCCGTACGAACAGAGGTATAAGCCATGATTGTACTTACAGACAAGCAGTGGAGGTCAACCGGATCGATGCAGCTGTACTTGCTGAAGAACTCGTCGAGATCTACTCTACTCCTACTCCTAAGGGGTGGCCGGAGCAAAAAAAAAGTAAATAACTGATATTTGATTGATTGTGTGTCTTTTACAACAGTCGGGGTTTGATATTTATACCCGAGACCTATGCATGACTCCTATCTAAGCACGACTCATCACAATCTTTGGCCTGAAGAGAAAAAATTCCTAATTTAAGATAACTTGGACTCTAATCTTTCCCTTTTTGTAGAGTCTAACATGTTTTGTCCTAGCGCCGATTGTAGCCTTTGTCGTTATCTGCTGGCGCTGCCTGAAGAAAGCCAATTCTAGTGCTACATTCGATTCAGCTGGTCCTGATCTGTACGCAATTGATTCCTTGATGACATGATCTCGGGAGCTTTCGAGTCCCTACGACTCTTCTTCCAAATTTTGGTGTAAACACTTTGTCACCACTTACAAGTTTGAACTAGAGCTCTTGGTTACTACTGAACTTACCATGTTGGAGCTCAAACCCACTGCTTAACTTGTGACTAACACCCGGGTGTTACAACCCTCCCCCCTTATGGCAATCTCACCCTGAGATTTAGTGCGAAAGACTTTTAAGGGAAGAGAAGCAGGTCATCCATTTTCCAACATCAGTGATAGAATTAGGCTACTTAACTTCAGAGTATCAGAGAGGCTAATTTGGTCAAGACACTTTCTGATACTTGCTCTTCGTAGTAAGTTTTATCTGAAGAATTTCTTTCATTGACTTCCATTAAGCATTGTTACTTTGGGAGGGATCCACGTCAGCACAACACTTCGTTCTTGGGATACGGAGAGTACTACGGAGCATAAACTAATTACTCACAATCTCTATTTCCCTAGTGAATATAGCATGGACCATGTGAACTTTGCACTAGACTGCAAGCTTCTGAAAGCTACTCATTACAATGGTTCCATGTTCATTCACAAAGTTCAAAAAGTAGTTCTCCTTCTCTAATGATAACACTTTTGACGATGAGCGGTGAAGGTGATAGCTGACTCTGTTGACTCTGCATTTTTGACGATCATTATTTGAGGGAATCCTCATATCAAGCGGCAACAGTTATTTGGGTTGAATCTGATGCAACCCCTTGGGTAAAAACACATGGAAGGTACCAAAGGACAAGTTTGCCTTAAAAATCTTTGCTAAAGAAGGATGATAGCGAGGCCTGGAGGTCAACGAAAGTTGCAAGTATACACCGACTAGAAAAACAGTACACTACCAAGCAGGTGGAGCACAATTTGCCTTCATGGTGTAGTGGCACAGTAAGTTGGATTAACTTGCATTGTAGCAAAACTAGCTTTGTTGGACTACATTTGACATTGAAGCTTCCTTTCTAATGTCAATCAACAACTCAAAATCAAAATCTAAAATCCATTGTTTGACACTTTTCAAATTGTTTTCGACTCGCAAAGGCACAAATTGACTTGTAGAACACCTTGACTGCTCAACCATTGTTGATATGAGAGGGCAAAAGCAAGGCACAAAGGGGTGCAAGGAGTCTTCTCTAGGGCATCTAAAGTATTATCTAATGGCAAAATATTGACCATGTTGCTAACCTTGGCATCAATTACAAACACAACGTTTCTAATGTGAGGGATCATAGTAGTCAGCAGAGAAATCATAGATTCTGTACCTCTCGGTAATCAGTTCATATCCTGCAAACTACTGCTCCATTTTACACAAATTTTGGTAGGCATTTAGATTCAAGAGTGCTTTAACTACTGACAAAAATTTAGCTCAAAGGAACACCGTTTGACTATACAAACACATCATCTACCAAAACTGCTTTGTTCAGAAATTTTGGGATGGAATTGTCAAAACATCTCTCAAATCTGATGCTTTACTCAACCAATCCTCAAACCAACTTAAGACATCGAAGTACCTTAAGTGAGGAATGAGATCACCAAGTTTGGTGTGAATTCAACCATGTTTGAGCCACAAATCACTGGCTTAAAAATAACTGATTTAGTGCTATGAAATCTCGATAGATTTCTCGCTCCTCTTTTCCTTTGATTTACACCTTGGGAAGGGTGTTCGCAGTCTTTAACTCTTTTTATGATAGCGGTAGCTTTCTCGCTGAGGATGGAGTCTAGGGTTTTCCTCACATGCCTGGAAACAACCTCAACCGTTGATTTAGACACCAACTCAACGATGCACAAGCATTGGACTGGTGGGCTATTTTTGCAGGGCACAATGCATACTTCATGTAGAGGGGTAGTTCGGCAAAGATAAGGGACCATTGCTGACTACCCTTCTGTACTTCATCCAATAGAGTCCTGAACAAATCCTTTGATAGCACCATATACATAACGATGATGACCGAAACTAGGGACGTGCTTTCTCTAGCTCTTTACTTAGCTGATACGGTATCTTGCATTACCTGTGTGATTGTCCAAGATGGAATTGACTTGACGACACAGGGCTTGAAGGAGAAAGCAGTACTGGCATCGCTGGCCGGCTTTCCTGTTTCTTTGCTTAACATTGTTCTGTGAGACATAGCCTTCATAGCTACCAAAGAGTCGTTACCTAGTTGGAGATTAACCTTCCTACTAGTAACTAATTAGTTGTCTCTCAACACTTAAAAAGCTCCAAAACTTCCTTTTTGATGGCAACAATTGTATTTGACGTGCAAACAGACAGTCACCATAGAAGTCAGCAGAAAAGGGGTGACACCAAAGAAGGTCGGTTTTTGTCTACATGATCCTTATGCACCTAAAGATTGAGAACTTAGACAGGAAGCTCATGAGTACCAGGTGACCTATTACAGCACATAATATCCCGGTCCATTTACCATCTGACTGATAACTTGTTCAACCTTAAGTGTGGTGCACCTTTCTGATCCAACAGGGATGACATAAGTTGCTCACTAGATAATCGATGTCATTACAGGGACAGTCAAGTAGAGTCACTTATCTACCACCTCTTGTAGTCTGTTAATGTTCTTATCGATGACATGTTCTTCAAAGGTTATCCTCTTTTTAACTTCAGAAGGAAGCTCTACTACTTTTGGTCTGCTATAAGGATCTTCCAATTAGATATGGAGAGATAACCAAAGAAAAGCTCACGTGAAAATAACACATCAGTGTAGTTCTGCAATGAATCATGACTAGGAACCTCGATACCAGCGCATGCCGAGCAGCACAACCTTGTGTTGCACACCACAGGAGGCTCTCGGTTTTGTCGCGGCACCGTAGTTGCTACTCATAACACCATTACTGATCACACACCCAAAGTGAAATTTCAAGTTGCACAAATTGGGTCATAAGAACAAGCACTATGCAAAGGAGGGATAGCAAGCAAAGGTAGTCACAAGGTTATGAGTCAACAAGGAGGTGATCCGAAGATTAAAACATAGCTCAAGAGAACATAGCTTAATTGCCGAAGACAACTGAGTAGGGGACTCTTGTATAATTTCCATATATGCCTTGTGTCCACCAAAGTGATTACTAGATAAAGATTAACATGAGATTTGGTCTTGTCGAGCAGCAACATGAGATCAAGACTGATAAACATCTAGAGACATGATCTGCAAGGAAAAGGTTCTAAAGCCAGGGTAGAAGTGATTAGCATTGCACCAGATCGTCTGTAGGAGAAGGAGCAATAAAGTCTGATAAGGATTTTTGAGCAGGGACCTCACACATAGGAGCAAGACAACCATGAGATTATCAAAACTTGGACGCTTTTCCTGGATAGCGCTATTCAACACTCGTATGCTTACTGAGGACAAAAGGGGTGATAGCTATGGCACCACCTAGATAACGAGCATCCACACCTACATCATGGTCTTAAGCAAGCATTTTGAAACACTCAATCCAATTAGCTTAAGCGACTATTACTAAGCACAAAGCTCGTACATAACAGGCAGTCACCTACAACAACACCACTACCCATATCATGCAAAACATGGTGGTAAGGTACTGTTATCTTTTATTTCCTTTTTACTGAGTAGGTGAATATCTCTTCCAAACAAGTTTTACTTATATTTAGCAAATTAGTTTTTGGTCATGCACAACATGACCATATGGTTACAACAAGTTATCCATTAATAGGACAATGGTGAGAGGAGCATGTTTATGCATAAGCAACAATCATGATGCATGCTTGTCCTATTCGTCCTCACGAAATTGCCAGCCTAAGGTGGCAATCACGGTCTATGTCGGTGGCATAACACGCACTCTCTCGATATATAGCTAGTCGTCAGCTACATTCAATCTACGCATTCGTGGTTAGCGTACCTGTAGAAGAATTTCATTTCAGCCTAACCCCACAATTATATATGCAGAAATGAAAGTCTAGGCTCTAGGTTGCAAGCTAAATACTTCCATATATATATATATCCACATATATATATACTTCCATATCAAAGCTACCCGAAAGTAAATACGTCTATACATACATATAGAATATGCATATATAGCCATACCAAAGCTAACCCACAATTAAATACTTTCATATATATATGAGATATATATACTTAAGTATCAAAACTACCTCTCCCCTTTGATCGCATGCTCACATCTTGCGGTCATGCCACTCATCAACTTACCTTCTTACCTAGGCGTAGAGGTATAGTGATCCATACATTACCATTCAAGCGAATGACATCCATACAATAGCACGCCATATGGATGGCGAAAGTAAAAACCCCCATTTTAGTACTTAGATAGCCACCTAATAGTCCTTAACTGGGCATAAAGGAGGATGTCGCTAGCATAGTTTTGCAAATTAGTTTTGACAAATTTGCCTGTTGCTAAGGTTTTAGTCCAAATAGGCTTTTTAAAATCAAAACTTTGTTTTTAAAACTATGTACATGACAGTATTATGCTTAATCTTGCTCCGATACCAGCTGTGACAAAACCACCTAATTTATAAAAGATTAAGTATGGCTATCCCCGCTAACACATTGACACGCGCATACTTTCACTTATATAAACCCGGTTGTCCGCTGAGTGTCACGATGGACCTCGGTAAATCAACATCATAACCAAGATCGAGTGATTAAACAAATACACATCACATACATAGAGTCGCAGTAGAAATAATATTACAAATGGGTTCACAAATAATAGTACAAGTTGGGTTTCAAAATCGGTTAAAGGAAAACAACATAGCTTTCAAATGATTACATTAATATAAGTTCCAAATACATTGCTAGCATAAGTGATGTCCTCCAACAACAGCATATAGATGAGAAATAAATATAGAGTCACCGAGCTCACCGGTGGTTAGCCACCATCTTCAGCAGGCCAAGAACTTCACCTGCAACATGGTGGGATAAACCCTGAGTACTCGAATGTACTCAGCTAGACTTACCCATCATAAACCAGAAATAAAGTGACACCAAAGAGTATGCAAGGCTTTATAGGTGGAGCTAGCTTGACAAAATTTTGCATAAAAGCCACTAGTTGAGCTATACATTTTACAATTCGGTAACCAAGTTAATTACAACTATTCTTCTCTAGATTAGCATCTAACCTGTACCAAACATGTGAAATATCATTTAGTAATAGGCAATAGTAACCATAGCCGGTGTAGTAATGTGAGTATCATAATCATAACCATCAAGTTTCCATTAAGTTACTCTATGTTGCCGCTGCTCAGTCAATTTCTCACTATCTAGGAGAGATGGTGATTCGAATCGATTCCTACCTAGCTGGGGTGTAACACCCCAGTGTTATGGTTGCACTAAAACACTTGCATCACATGAGCATGAGCATCATCATCTCATTCATAAGCATCATACCATTATGAATGTTATCATTTCATGTGTGTTTCTATTTGAACTGCTTGGTTTTATGCTAGCAATTGTGTGTGCTCATGTGTGGTCTATGCAAATGTGTGTCAAATGTCCTCTTAAACAACTTAGCTACACTTAGAATGTCATTAGCAACAATGTTCATGTTGACCATATTGCCTAAATTACACTTCCAAGTAATATCTTGACTTGTGTAGACCCTAGAGCTCTTATCTTTGGCTATTTAAAAAGTACAACTTAGAGTGTTTGCATGTCTGAGCAACCTAAAGCAAAGTTGTAGAAAATTTTATAAGGAACAAAAGTTGTTTTATGACCAACTCATGAAAATGTGCACAACATGATCAAAAAGGTCCCACAAGTCAGAATTGGGGTTGGATTAATTTATAGTTTGTTGAAGCTAACTTTGGCTTGATGTAATTCGTGATTGGTTGAGAGTTAGTTGATACTTGCTAAAGAAATGTTGTAGCCCTATTGTAGCTCTACAACTTTGCTTCAAGGAGAATTTGCTAACTCGCCATCGTTTTTGAGTTGGGAGGTCATGAAAATGCGCTGTTAGTCGGTTGATCGGCGACTGAATGCTGAAAATTTTGAACTCGGCACAGTGCCGACCGGGCTCAGACACCAGCCGCCATGTGGCCGCCACGCCACGCGCCGTGGCCGGCCTGACATTGCTGCCTGCGGGTGACCGCTTGAAGGTCGTGCCCACCTACCCTCCCACTCGCCCTTGCTCTCTATTTCCTTTTTGCGCGCGTCTGAGCCACCGAGAGCGAAGTTGCCGTCGCACCATTGCCGCTGAGCTAGCGTCGCCGTCACGCAGCTCCTCCGCCGGTCAGCCACTGAGCAATTGCTCGCACGCATAGTTGTGCCTTGCACTGCTCTACTCGCTCGACCGCTTCACAGCCCCAGTAGAGCCAAGGTGAGGGTCCTTTGGCGATTTCCGTCATCGCCGCCGTGCCTGTCACCTCGCCGGAGCACGAGCTCACCGTAGCCGGAGCACTGGAGGCTCCCCTTCTCCCCTTTCTCTTCTCGAATGGCTTAGCCATGAACCCATGTAGCTCGTACCGAACTTGGGTGGGGCAATGGGGGCTCACCATCGCCAGAGCGCCACCGGGTCCTCGCCACCGTCCACCATTGCCGTTGCCGCCCTAGTTAGGCTTCAGTAGGGGTTGATCCTTAGGAACCTTTAGGTGCGTCTCGTCGAGGCGAGCACGCCGGCGCCCTTGGCCTCGCCGGAATCCTCGCCGCCGACGAGCAAGCATGGGTCAACCGTCGCTCCTCTGTTCTGCTACCTCTAGCCGGTGGGACCGTTGACCCCGTGGGTCCCAAGCGCCAGTGACTCAGATCCAGAAAGCTAGCTCATTTGTGCTTATTTTGATGCTATTTTGTAAAATCTATATGTAGAGTTTGGTAGATCCAAATGGAGTGATGCTAATTTTGGTAGAATCATAGTGAAGTGTAGTATTTAGGAAAAATATAACATGAGCACTTGTAGTGGAATTTTTGGAAGATTTAAATTGAAACTTGAAATGTGTTTTTAAATGAATGCAAACTTGTTTAATTTATATCTTGAGTTCCTGTGCTCCAAAAATTATAAACTTTTGTGGGTGAGCTATTATTTATAATTATAGTCTTTGGTAAAAATTTGAGAGTCATTGCATGGATAGTTTTTGAGTTATTAATTTCCCTTTTATACTTAGGAGATTCTTGTGCTATTTTTCATGGTAAAAATATGTATCCAGTGAGCATGAAACTTTTTGTACAGTGTTATGGTGTTACGATGAACCTAAGAAAAATATAAAATCTGTTGCTTGACACTTTTCACTAGGGTTTTCTATTTATGCTATTTTAAGCCCTACGGTCTTGTCACTTTTGTGTAGGATGTTATGTTTGTTGAAATGATGTGAAATTTATACAGTAGTCTATTTGGGACATGTATAAGCTACTGTAATTTTTGTAGAAGTTTCTGTACACTTTGGATAGGTGTTTATTATTTAACCTAAGTATCTAAATAAATTAATAACGGCATGAAAATAATTTATTTAGGAATGGCCGCTATGTTTTCTTATGTTCATTTGATGTATGTTAACTGTTGATAGCATTGGCAGTACTCATGGTGTTATTCTTGTATGTAATGAAATATTATTTTCACTATAATTCATTTATAGTGACTTTCTGGACAGATTTTAGAGTTAAGCAAATTAACTGATGAATTTGATGTTTGCTGTGAAAGTGGTCAATAACAAAGTTGTAGGAAACTTGTTTATCTAGCTTGTGTTAAAATTTCAAGGCATTGGGCCTAGTAGTTTGAGAGTTATGTCAGTTGGAAGACAGCACTTCCAACTGCCTGCTCTCTGGAATCCACGGACAGTTTTGCAAGATCAGTCTGTTTGACCTAGTTCGAGTTTAAATTAGACTTTGGCGATTAAACGAAAGTTGTAGATAATTTTATAAGCTTTCTAGAAAGTCTTAATCAAGGTATTTAGGTCTGTAGAACTCCAGTTATGGGTCAAACTTGTTGGTGCTGTTGCAGCCTGCAAAACTGTTGAGTGCAGTGAATGACTTGTTTGCTTTATATGAGTTGATGTGATGATTTAGATGCTAGGCTAATTAAGATAAATTGTTAGTTGCAGGTGCTAGACCTCTTACTGAAGATGAACAACTTTATCTTAGGTTATTAGTACTTGGTGAGTGTGCCGTTCTTGTTTTCTAAAAGAGATATGCACCTACTCGGTAAAAGTCGATGTTAATCTTGTATCATTGTGTCTTTCATGCGTCCATTCATACATGGTTGTACATTTCATCATCATCTTCCATCTCTTGTGCATGCATGATTCTTATACTATGCATATGCATGCAATAGGTGTTCCGGAGGGAGTCACGCTTCTGGAATTCGAGCCAGTACATCCAGAGGAGCAGCAGCAAGCTCAGGTGCCGGAGGTGCAGACCCCCGAAGAAGGAGCCAGCGAAGAAGTTCTTGAGTGCCCTAATCAGTTCATCTTTTATGAAAGGCAAGCCCCGGAGCATTCTAAGTCTCCCATGTTTTTACAAATATCTTGAGTATCTTTTATTATTGATGATGCATTAAGTATAGGAATTGGTTGGAACCAATTGTTGCATTATATCCTTACCTTGTCCAGATAAAATCCTATGAATCCTAATTAATTGTAGGATCGAATGATGCTTAGCTATGCTTAGACCGGTAGAAGTCGGGTGATTTCCTGTCACCTGCGAGGTGTAGGATGAGCTCTGGTCACGGTTGGCTATATTTGCTATCATGAAAAAGAACCATGTGTTAATATTGAAAAGAGACCGGACGGGATGACGGTAGTGCAGCAACAAGGCATGGAGGTCTTGGGTGTGAATCTATCCCCGTTTGTGTCGTTTAAGGACGGATTTGCTGTACGTCCTCATGTCATGTTGAATGCATGCCTATCACTTAGTTGGCTAGATAACTCATTCCGATCGTGAAGCCGAGTAGCTCAACTCAGGCCGGAAGACCGAGAAGTGAAAGTGCGCACCCTGGCGGTAGTAAGGATGTGCGGGGAGCTATTGGCGTAAGTCCGAGGTGAGATTGACCACCTGGTAGAGTGGACTCCCTGAGGGTGCGGCGCTGCTCGGAGCCGTGATTCCTGAGATGTACCAAAGGTGACCTAAGGCTGCCTTCGTGCGGTATGCCTGGGTTTGTGTTAGGAATACCCCTCCAGCTGGATAGGAATCGATTCGAATTGCCGTCTCTCCTGGATAGTGAGAACCTGACTGAGTAGCGACAACGTAGATTCACTAAATGTAAAGATATGGTTAAATGATGATGATCATGAGGAGGATGATAATGATGAGCCATGAAATACCTGATATGATTATTATTGTTTGCAACTAAATCAAATGATTGATTAGTACAGGTGCTAATATAGATGGTAGGAATGGCTAAAAGTCACTGCTAGTACAGGTGAATAATGCTAATGGTTACTCAAGCTTTTATGCAAAAAGGTTACTCAGGGTTTATCCCCCCTTGTTGCAGATGACGTGCTCTATAACGGCTACTGCAAATATTGTCTCCACCCTGCTGGGGATGAAGACTAGATCATGGGCATGATCATCTATGTTATCTTATCTTACTGCTTTTGCTGGATATGACTATGGTGCTGGCGTGTATTTGAACTAAGTGTGTGATGGTCTCAAACTACTTTGCTTCCGCTATTTGTGAACTCATTTTGTAATAACTATGTGTACTCTGATGTATGAGGTACTTGCGAACTACTTGTGAAATGGATGTAACATGTGGCTTGTTATGTTGAATTACTGTGATCTTGGTTGTATGCAAGTTGGTTTGAAATCCTTCGTGGTTTCAGTTGACTACCGGGTTTATATGGGTTCAAGTATGATGGTTTGATCACTCCGGTGATTGCTTTCGTACTTGTGCTCTTATAAATTGGTCGGTTCTGTTACATGGGGAATTTATTCCTAACACAAACCGAGGCACACCCCACGAAAGTAGCCTCAGGTCACCTTTGGAACAATTTAGGACTAACACGTGGGTCCAATCAGCGCCACACCCTCAGAGATTCTACCAATCTGTCATGAAGATAGGGACTCAAACTCATCCTTGGACTCACGCCATTGGCTCTCCTCACATCCTTACTACCTCTAGTGTGCGCACTTCCACTTATCGAGGCCCGAACTGAATTGAGCTACTCGGCTTTGCGGTTGTATCATCAGATCTGGGCAGCTAAGTGCTAGGTATGCATTCAACATGATATGAGGACGTATAGCGAATCGGTCCTTAATCGACATAGACAAGGATAGATAGGCACCCAAGATCTCCATGCCTTGTTCCTTCTCTATCACGATCCCGCCCGGTCTGTTTTTATTTATCAACACATGGTTATTTCCAAGATAGCAAATATAGCCAACCGTGCTTTGGTGTCCACCTATATCTCGCAGGTGACAGGAAATCACCCGACTTCTACTGGTCTAAGCATTGCTAAGCATACATTCGATCCTGGACCTACATAGGGTTCAAGGTATATTTCTAGACAAGGTAGTTCTATGCATCAAGTGGTTCCAATCAACACTTATAACCTAATGCACCAAACATAAATGACTCAAGTGATATTTGTAAAAACATAGGAGGCTTAGAATACTCTGGGGCTTGCCTGTGATCCAACACTAGGTCAGTGTTTGTTAGATGACAGTCACTTGGCGAGCATCTCCCATCTTGGCATTTGCTTAGTCCTTCCATCTTTGGGATAGGTCCACCATACACCGTCTTCGGGTTAGGCTCCAACATCACGTCCTTCACGTGGTTCATCTAGCATACCTAGATGAGATGCAAGATGCAAGTGTATGAATATGAAGAATGGTAATATGAGATGCATCACATAATAACATTCAAGGCAACATAAGATCATGCAAGACATGGGCACCTAGAGTTATTTAACTAAACATCACACAACCTATTATAGAGGGATAGCAAGCATATTAGGCATAGCACACAAGTGAACTTAAGTTTAGATATTGCACACATGCATCGATCAAAAACTAACCAACATATTTAGCCAAAACAAGAGCAAGCTAAAGCAATCACCTAGCACATGTATAGAAATCTGGACAGCAGCACAACACTCACTTGTTTTAACTATAACTATAGATATAAGCATCCAAAAAGGGTGACCCTAGACTTTCTGGAAATCTAATTAAATTATCTAAAACTTTGTTATTCATTTCAAAAGCTAATTCATAGGTTAACATGATCAAATATACCAATATCTCAGGTTTGTATCGATAAGGATAAAAAACTGACATTAATTTCAGAAATGTATAACTGGAGTTCTAATCATCCAACAAGCATGATCCTTAACTTTATAGAAATCTTATTAACTTATCTAGAACTTTCCTATTATCATCTTTAGGTAATTCAATAGTTATTTGGCCTTAAACACACAAAGCAACAATTCTGTCCAAAACATGGACAGAATCTGACATGCAACTTCAGATAGCAATAAGTTGAGTTCTAGCTTTCACAACAAGGTGGTTCTAGACTTTTTAGAAATATTAGAAAACCATTCACAACTTTATTATAAATACCACAAGTTAATTCCAAAGTTAACTAGGTCAAACATCACGAAGAAAACATCTCTATCCAGATTAGGATAGAATCTGTCACTCCACTTCACAAGCTCATAACTAGAGATTTAGATCACCAAAAGGGGTGATCTTTAACAGTTTGGAAAGCTCATGAAAAGCACTACACTTCTTCTCTGATCTCCAAGACATGATTCAAAGCTTAGCTAAGTCAAAGAACACAATCATTCAGATCTATACAGAAAACATGCAAAACCTGATAGGGAAATTATAAAATCTATAGCTCCTAAATTATCAGGCCTATGGTCATTAAAATTTAACACAAGCTAGGTTATGAAGTTACCTACAACTTTGGTATTCACCATATTTACAGAAATCATCATTTGCATCACAAAACTAATTGCACAACCAAAACTATACCTGCAGTCTAGACAGCTGAGGCATACCACATTCATCTCTTATTTAGTTGCTTCAAACTAACATGTTCTTGACATACATGCTACTCTAAACAGATTGTGACCATATTCAAATAATCATAGCACATACTAATAGCTATGAAAATCATCATAGGATAATAACTACATAGATCTATTAGCAAACTTTCATCCTCTATGTATATAATGCAATATATATGCTATTTTATTGCTATATGAGAACAACTAGTTTGGGGCTAAGGCTTTTATGAGAGGAAGATGTTATAAAAACATGGCCACTGTACAAATTTCACATGCTCAGATTTTATAATTTAATTACTACAAAAAGAACAAATTGCTATTGTAAGAAATCATGTGAGAGCAAGATAAATATGAAATTCAATATTTTCTGCAAGCACATGGCCATATTAAGTGTTCTTAGGTCACAACATCATCATGCAAAGGCAAGGTAACCATATTTCATATTTTTGCATATACCAATTATTTATAAACCATTTAAAACCATTTATCAGGCATCAAACAAGTTAAATCAATAACTCACTCATACTATATCCAATAACCATGAAATTTTATCACAACACACACATAGCATTAGTAGCCTACCATAAAAATTTCATAGAAATTAGAGCACCACAACTTTAGATATGAAAGTGACAAGCAAAACAAGCTAAAATTGCCTATTTAACAAGATTAAATTAAAACATGATAAAAACAGTACATAACTAGCATGTTTAATATTTTTCTTAGCTAGACAGTGTCATCACAAGACTAACACAACTTGAATCACAATTTTTGGACTTCTATAATTCAAGATATGCATCTAACCAACTTAAAATCATTTTTAAAAGCACTTTATAAGAATAAATAAAAACATCAGAAATTTTCTACTAACACATAGCATATTATGACTCTACTATGTAGATCTACTCACAAGGATTTCAAAAAGTCTTCATTTGCTATTTTACAATTTTTCTACAATTTACTACGGATTTCCAAAGTTTCAGCCATAAAAGAAAAAAAACATTGCATCGGGGACCCTATACTTCTCATAAAATAGATTCCAGCAAAGAGGCCCCTACAGAAACTATTCATATGAGTCACAACTTCATAGATCGAGCCTTCCCTTTCTTCAAATTCCTACGTGAAGCCCTTGACATGAATTTGGAGCAGAGGATGACGGGGAACGCTCGATTTCCGGCGCGGTGGTCGACGGCGACGGAGAAGAAGTGGCGGGCAAGCACCAGGGGAGTCGTGCGCACCCAGGGGACAGCTTAGCTCGGCCCGAGGTGGCCCAAGTTGGCCTGGCCATGCATGCGGCAACCACAGCGGGCGGCTGCACGACGGCGGCAGAGCTACGGTGGTGGAGAGAGTTGGGGAAAGGGCGCTGCGAGCTTGGCACAACGAAGGTGGTGGCACACGTGGTGGGACGCGAGGGAGCCCAGAGGTAGGGAATGGCAGTGGCAGCAAGGAGCTCTGCTTGGCCATGGCGGCCATGGCAAGCGCGGTCATGCTCGGCACGAGCAGGCGCTAGAAGGCGAGTGAGGGAGTGGGAAAGGAGCTCGACATCCACTCTGGAGTAGTAGGGCGCGCGGTAGGGTCGCAGGGACACGTGGCAACAGATGGGGGCGTTTGGCTCTGCATGGTCGCCACGATGCGGTTCCCTGTTCCAAAATCTGAATGAACGGATCAAAATCACCTCAAAAAAACAAGCTGAAACTCTATTTTCTCCCCTTCATATCTCTCAAACCGGTTAGCGATTTGTTCAACCAATTGCACCGTGTGACAGAGCTACATGAGTACTACAACTTTGATTAAAGGAGTTTGGTCCAAATCAAAATGGTTCGTGAGATATTAATTCCCAAAGTAGGGTACTTGAAAACAGGAACACGAAGATTCAATCATCCCAGACTTGGCCAAATTTCGGCATTCCAAAACAACATTTTGTTGATTCTTGTGAGCTCTATTTGGCTAAGCTAGGCACTGATTTAGCTCTTGACCATTAAACAAAATTTGTTCTACATAAGATGAACTACAACTTGTATTTAAGTTCCACTGCCCTGAAAACACTCTAACCCATAGTTCAAACCAAGTCAAAGTAGCATCACGATAAAGCTTAAATTATCCTTTTTGATCTATTGAAGCATTTTCTGACCACTTGCTCAACATGAACCCTTCATAACTTTTGTTCATGAGTGTAAGTAGAGTTGTTTGAGCTAGGTTGCAAGGTTTGGTTGATGACCTATAATTCCATTCACTTAATAGTGCAATTCAAGCAAGAATGCAACTCATCATTTCATGTGACTTTTTTGCTCCAAACTTCGTGAAACTTTTCCAGTCATCAATGTGGGTGAAAATTGAGGTGAGGCACATGAAAGAAGCATCTTCAACATTACTTAGGTATATATCTTAAAAGGGCCAACATGTAAGCAAAGATGTGTTGTCCAAGTTTAAGTTGGGACTCATTCTTAGAGAGTTGATCCCAACACCTTTGTCACCACTTACAAGTTTGAACTAGAGCTCTTGATTACTACTGAACTTACCATGTTGGAGCTCAAACCCACTGCTTAACTTGTGACTAACACCCGGGGTGTTACACCATATATCTTAGAATGTTTTGCTCATGATTACTTTTATCTCTAACTTTGCTCGAGGATGAGCAAAGGAGTAAGTGTGGGGGAACTTGTTGGCGATGCTTAACTCACATTTCTAACCACCAACTTTCATATAAAAACTGCTAAAATAAACACCAAGCTTAGACATAGGGCTTTTAGAACTAACAATTTCCACAAGTTTTGGTGTTTGACCATTTGCAGGACGGCATTCAAGGAATACAAAGAAAATACATCCAAAATGCACAAAGAAAACAAGCAAAACACCATATTGCGCAAAGCAAAAGAGCCCAAGGGGAGAAGGCCCACTACCGAGCCAAATTAGGGCCCAATCATGTAGAGAAAAAGAGCCCAAACCCAAACCGAACGATCTCCAAATGGTGTGAAACTTCACAGGCGCGGCCCATACATCCCTAGATTCCGGCAATGAGATGGTCCACACCCTAGGTGCGGCCGCACCCCCAGTTGCGCCAATCGACTTCCGCTGCCATGTGTCATCTCCTGGTGATCCCTCCGTGGCAATTGCATGCGGGTTCCCTCTAAATATAGTCCCTAAACCGATCTCTTGAGTGCTATAAAAGGAGGGGGAAGTGTCCCATTAACAACACAACACACAATAGCAAGAGCACAACTCACTTGAGTTAGAGCACCACTCCAAAGGGCTTAGGCCCTAGTAGCTATCTAGAGTACTAAGGGAGAGATGTGAGGGAGAGCTCGGGGAAGCACTAGACTTGTCAGTGTCTAGCCCACTTGTACCTTGACGAGAATCTTTACTTCAACGGGTTCTCCTACTAAGTCAGTGTTCGTGGTTCTTTTGGTTATAAAGTCTTTGATTAGTTAAACTTTACTCTTACTTGTTTGTGGGTTCGTCGTCTATCTATGTGGTAGATGCTCTAGTAGAGGACTCCTGATAAAGAGGGATGTTTCTGGCCAACGCTAGAGTAGTGGTCGATAGCTAGACATGGTGTCTAGGCTAGAGGCTACCTTCGTTTGCCTCGTACTCCATAGTTGGGGGTAGGCGATAGGTGGTGACAGCCATGTCCGTCCCTCATACTCCCCCACATCCAGGTATGGCATAGAGCTACAGGCTAGCAACACTTGGCAGACCAAGTGTTCACCAGTGCCCAAAGTAAGCAAGTAGAAGTAGAGTTTATCTATCCATTGACCCTAAGACCATAGGAATCTATCTCGACCTCTACTAACTCTACCCTTGTGTTGTCCTTGGATGAACTAGCTAGAAGAATACCTCAGTTTCCTATGGAAAATTCGATACCCTAAATACTTCCGGGTGAAGTGCTACAACGGTAATTCCGTGCACTTGCGGATTATTTCTGTTTGCGTTAAGAAATACCAATAAGCATTTCTAGCACTATTGCCGGGGAATGGTTGCCATATTTTCTTCGAACCTAGTTCATCCTTGTACCTGTATCTTTTATTTTTATAAAAAAATACAAAATATCTTGATCGTGAAAACCACTCCTATCCAATACCCTTCCGCCTCAAAGGGCAAGTTCTATGAGACACCACCAAAACCAACCCTTTCATCTGGCTATGAACTCTTCCCTGGCTTGATAGCCATGGTTCGGGCACAACCCTTCTTGGGCTAGAAAATGAAAACCCCTGCCACCACCTGCACAAGTTTGAGGACATGTGTTGGTGCCTGAGCATCTCAGGCATGACACAAGAAACTCTAAAGTGGGAATTGTTTCCTTCTCTCATAGAGAAGGCAAAGCAATGGTACACACTTGCCATAGAAAGTATGAATGGGGACTGGGATGAACTTAAAGACAAGTTTTACCTTGCATTCTTCCCTATGTCTCGTATCGGCTCTCTACCAAGGGCAATCCTTGACTTTGAGCAGTATGACAAGGAGTCTATAGGTGCAGCCTGGGCTAGGTTTTCAGCATTAATACACGCCAGCCCAGACTTGTCTTTACCCGACAACATATTGTTATGACACTTTTGTTTGGGTAATGACCTAAATGCTGACCTATGCCTAGACATGACTGGCGGAAGCCATTTCACACACAAACCTATGTCGGAACAAGTAAAATTCCTTGAAAACTTCATAGGCAGACACACTTCTTCCATCATAAGAACCAAACCCCTCTAGGCCAAAGTCATGTCAAGTGTTGAGGAGTCCTCATCAGTCAAATCCAAACACGTACCATTCTTAGATTTGACTCATGAACCTCCACCCGAACCACGAACACCGAATGAAAGATTAATTCATCCTTCAGAGTTCCCTATCGAATTCGAGGATTATGGCAATACCTCGAGACACTTTAGGTACGAAACGCTTACACTCACTATCAAGAAAGTTTTCCCTAAAACTGAACCATCAAAGGAATGGTTAATGGAAGTGAAACATTCTTCCGAAGTAATTCCGTGTGCTTGTGGATTATTTCTGTTTGCATTAAGAAATACCAATAGGTGGCCACCTCGGTAGCTTGTAGCACCTCTCCATGTGGCCCGACATCCTACACTGCCGGCACCTACCTGGATCATGGCAGTCTTTGATCAAGTAGTCAGGGGCACGACACTTGAAGCAAGCAATGGTGGGTTGCCAAAAGCGAGGATGGGACTGCTTAAATATAGGCAGGCAGGAGGGGAGAGGAGCACCTGTTTGAATGACTTGGGAGAGGGAGGAGCGGTGGCATTGGGCTCAAGGACTATTCCGATCAAGTCGGCGACGTCCATCGCTGTGACATGTCAAGCACACGCCGACGGAGCAGTGGGGGATATCCGTTGGAGAGAGATCCAGCAGGTAAGTAGATCTCCTAACACCTTTCTTCTAATGGAGATTTTTGGCTAGGCTATTGCTCGCGGCGCTCGTCAGGGTGGAGGGGACAATTGAGCTTGGCCCGAGACATCTAGAGGTCTTTAGGACCGCCAGCTTATTGTAACACCCTCTATGTTACACCATAAATCATTTACTAAAACATGTCATGAGCATCATGTATATGTGTTAATGCATGTAATAGAGTGTGTAGATCAATTTCTGTAACTTGAAATGATCAACAGAAATGTGAAACGAAAGTTGATTCTAGTCATGTTATATCACTTAGGGTTTAAAACCAATTTTTATTAAGCAAAAATGCTATAGAACGTATATGTGTCACCTTAATAAAGTTGGAAGTACAAACTCAACTCAAAAACTTAGAAATTTTTCAGTCGAAAAATGATATTACTAGCTAATATTTCCACTAGCGTAGAAATCGCAAATGGAAATCAAATTCAACTCAAAAACTTAGAAATTTTCAAGTCTACCAACAGTTAGACACTGCTATGTTTAGCAATTTATTGTGAGAGATTGGATTAAAGGGTGGTGTAGTGTTATAGCTAAATTTGGTAGTCTCATGTGCCGTCTTGAGCATGGTGAAGATGGTTTAGGTCCTAAAGCAATCGTTTGCTCGTGTTGAACGTTTTAAAATTCATGCGTGTTACTGTCTCGGGTTGGTTGGCGCTAGGTGCATGGTCATCGCATGGTCTTCTCACACCGTGCACATGGCTGTGTCCCGCGTGGTCAGCCATGCCACTGCGCTTGGCCGATCGAGCCACCTGGGCTTGGCCGAGGCCGGCCGCAGCAAGCCGTTGGCCCCATGCCCTGCTGCTCTGCCTCATGCTGCCGTTTTGGGTTTCGACACGGCCATGCTGTGCTGCCATCATGTCCACACTGCCATCACTACTCGCATCACGACGCTGCCACTGCCGTTGCATCATTGTTGCGTCCGTACTGATCCGCTACACCTCTGCGCTTTTGCCAGTCCTGTGTGTGTCGCCTCTGCCACGTGCACATAGGCGAGCTGCCGTCGTCATGCCATTTATGGCACTGTGGCGTGCGAGCCACGCCAATCGGACGCACGCACATGTGGTCCATAGCATCACTACATGGGCCTACGTTCTCATCGCTCGTGTTCGCCAAGGCAAGGATAAGCTGAGCCCACCTGCCGCGCCGTCTCTCTCTTTCCTTCTTCTCCCTCTGTTTTCTTCCACCATCGCGTCACATCACGGTGAAGCCAGAGAGGGAGCACCTCTCATCAATTCCTCGTGCTCGCGTCTTTGCCTTCACATTCCCTCTCTAGCCAACCCACCCCGCCATGACTCGTGTCACGTCGAGCTCCAATTTTGGAGCTTTGCCCGCCGCTGTGCCATTAAGGCCCGTCACCGCCTGCATCGTGGTCAGCCTCCACCACTTCACCCCGTGCCAATTCCTCTGCACCACTAGCTCGCCTTGGATCCCTCTTCATCGTGCGCATGCTAGTTGCAGCTCTAGTGCTACCTCCTCGCAGCTGCCATGGCCGGGCCTTTGTGGTCCGCCGTTCACCTCGCAGCGCGCACGTGGCCAGCCTCACTCGGGGAGTCTTCGGCCAAGCCAGCTTCTCGATAAGGTCATTGGTGAGTTGTCGTTGCTCACCTGTTACCCCAACCGCCTTGTTGTTGCTGCGGCTCACCTGAACACCGTCACCATTGCCATAGGGTGTCCGCCATCATGGAGTGGTCCTTCTATGGCGTCACGGCTCATGCAACCACTGCCCATCATCTTGTGTCGAACCCTAGGCGAGCGTCAGCCTCGTAGATAGGTCAGCATGGGTCCCATGTGGCTGACACAAGCGCCAGTGCCACTGCTCGCCGTGCCAGAGCGCACGGGGAAGACCGGGGGCCTTGCCATTGTAAAGAGGAGAAAGGTCCGATGGTTTTGTGGCAAAGTCATTGTCTATAGAAATAGTAACATGGACTATGGGTTGTTTTGCTCATAGTCTAGGGGTGTTTTGGCAAGAGTGTCAGCGCGCGTGGGATTCCTCGCCATGGGCCGCCTCAACGCATGGGCCGTGCCTCGCATGTGGGCCACCGTGCGCTCGCGCGTGCGCGTGCCCCGCGTGGGCCGCATTTTGCCGAAAGCGGTTTACCTTTTTTGTGGATAATAGAAATAGCTTTTGATTTGTATTTCTGAGCTGATCTTTGGTAAATCATATAAAATCATGTAGGTGTCCAAACATTGTGAAACCAATTTTGGTAGGTTCCTAAAACTGTGATCTATTTGTTGGTGTATTTAGTTCATGCTTATATGTGTTGACCTTAGGAGCTATTAAATCATTTGAGAGTTCTTAATATTATCGAACTAATTATTATAGGAATTTTTGTGGCAAAATGGAGATAGTTTTAGCCATGAAATTTTTACAGTAGCTTCATTGTATTATTATGTGCTTACTGTAATTTTTGTAGCCTTAGAGTAGACTAGGTATTAAGGTAGTTGAATGCTCCTTGTTTCAATATACATTAAATCATTAGTGGAAGTAAGGATATATCTTTAGTTGCTAAGTTAAAGGTTGTTAGTTGAACCCAATACCTTGTTTGATGAAAATGATAGCTATCTTAGTATCTTAGTCATTAGAGTTAGCTTAGTAGCTTGGTAGATGTATTATTATTTTAAGAGTTGTTGTTGTCATAATACTAAGTGTTGCATCATCATCGCATGCATGAAGAGAACGAGTTGGCGGAGATTATGACCATCGGAGACCATGAGTTCAAGGAGGTGATCGAGGAGTACGAGGAGGAGGTCCTCATGTAGTAGGAGGTCCCAGAGCCGCCATTGACTGACTGAGCTGACCCCCGCCTGCCCAAGGAAAGCCCCGGTGCATAACCCTTATTTTGAATGATCACGGATATATATATATATATATATATGTGAGGTGCATTTACGTTATAGGATTTATATTGATAATTCTTGCATAGATAAACCTAGCCACTCGCAATAGGTGATTATTATTATCACTCTCATAATAAAATGGTGAAAGGAAAAATGGAGACCGGGCAGGGATATGGTATGGGTATTGGTGGGTGTAATAGGTTGTGTCCCGTGGCCACTGGGGCATAGCTTGGTTCCAATGTTGTCCCTATCCATGTCGGTTAAGGAACAGCCGTTGCATTGGATTCTAGTCAGGTCACAGACTTATTATCCTGAGCACATACTTGCTTATGGGAGCGGAAAGGCTCGTTGCTCTCTTGTCGGCGTGCACTCTGAACTTGTTATTGTAATAATGTATTTCTAAGAACTCTTGTTGTATGAAATGGACAAAGTATTATAAACTCGTTCTCATTATTGGATCCTAGAGGAAAAATGTGGATTATTTGAGTTCTCCCTTAGGGTGTGCTCGACAGAACCGTTCGATGTAGCTAGCTTTCGGGGTGCTTAGTGTCTAATGGAAGATGAGCACCTCTGGAAGCGTGCTATTTTAGGCGGTTCTTCCACACTTATCTACCTCGAGCATCGCAAGCCTATCTGTCTCGAGGGCCACGTTGCTGAGAGTCAGGTGGGGGAAAAGTTTGAATTTGTCTTGACCCACTAGGCCCTGGAGGCAGACAATCGTTGGCATTGGCGTCCTCCACCGAGAAGATGAACGGGGCTATGTTGGTGATGGCGAGCCGCACTGGCGGAGCTGTCAGGTGGAAAGAGAGGACTTTAGCAACTTGGCAGTAGGAGAGGAGGACCAGCCATTGCATTGGATTCTGGTCAGGTCACAGACTTATTATCCTGAGCACATACTTGCTTATGGGAGCGGGAAGGCTCGTTGCTCTCTTGTTGTTGGTTGTGTCTCTTTTCGGACCGACTGATTGGAGGCAGGGATGGTGGAGGTCTAAGCACCACACTGAGTCTAGGACTTAGGTGTGGGGGCTTGGAGTCGAAGTTTTGACATGGACCTGGACCCCTTGACATGCGAGTGATGGGTTGGTCCTACTTGTGCCTATGGTACAAGTGGGCGTGTGTTTTGGGGTACCCAGCTAGGCTACATTGGTTCATGAATAGCCGTGTAATAGGGTATGACTTGTCTACGATCTAGCACCATAGTAAGAACTGGAAGATGAAAGATGGTGAAATGAATCTGATTGCTCAACTCTTGCTTAAAAGTAGAACATGTGGTTACATAGAATGATTAGCTAATGAACTAATCATGACTACTAATAACACATACAAAAGGATTCACTACTAGTAATGCTTTTTGCAAAATGGAAACCCAGCAAACCATAAATCCTATCATATCCTTTGGAGTCGAGAAAGTATTCCCACTAGCTGGGTAAGTCTTGCGAGTACATTGTGTACTCAGGGTTTATTTACCCCTATTGCAGGTGCAGCTTGAGGAATGGCTGTTGTGTGGAGGATTCTTTTGGTGGGCACAGACAGATCCTTGTATCTTATCGTTAGAAGTTTAATTTAATTCCACTATTAAATTCCACACTCTGAACTTGGTATTGTAATAATGTATTTCTAAGAACTCATGTTGTATGAAATGTACTAAGTATTGTAAACTTGTTCTCATTATTGGATCCTAGAGGAAAAACATGGATTATTCGAGTTCTCCCTTGGGGTGTGCTCGACAGAACTGTTCGATGTAGCTAACTTTCGGGGTGCTTAGTGTCTAGTGGAAGACGAGCGCCTCTTGAAGCGTGCTATTTCGGGCGGTTCTGCCACTAGTGGTATCAGAGCCAATAATGAGTCTACAAGTTTCATAACTCTTTTCAAAACCTAAAATTTGATCAACAAAAGTTTTGCGAAAGGTATTATGCGATAAAAATTATGTAAATAAGTATAAGCCCTAGGAATATGGTCTATCTAGGATAGCGGAACTGGTTTTACCTAATCCATTTTCTATAGGTACACTAACTTACGCTACGTAAGAATCATTTAGCAAGGGAAAGTGAGTGTGCGATGTGCCGAAAATTTTTGCGAATGCTGCTACATTCCGGCTTGAGTGAATGGGTATGCCGATGCATGCACCATGAAAAGAGAATCTTGCTTAAACTAAATCCCCCACACGTATAATTTTGGTTAGTGAATTAATCTAATAACTAAAAAGAATGCTTCATCTAAAAGCCTTATCATTTCTCTAATCTTTTATTCCTGATCTAGAGGTGTTGTCCCTAATGGTGGGTTCCTATCTGTTTACAGATGAACCTAAGGTCTAGTCACGGGAGCACCAGTGCTGGGATGGGTCATGGTCTTGGTGAAGACCAGGGCGAAAACGGTCGTGGTGATGACAATGGCCACACCAATGGGGACAGCCACGAGGCCCCACTTCTGGCTCCTCCTCCTCTGCCACCACCACCTTCGATGACCCATGTGGAGATGATGGTGGAGATGCTGGCTACTCAGCGCGAGTTAGCCCGTGCCTTGGAGATGCTTGCCCAGGCCATTGGTGGCTTCGCCCATGGGGCCCATGGAGGCAATGGTAGGAACAGGGGTGGTGCCTGTGGTCCTGAGGGGCCCTGTTCTTACCAGGATTTCTTGAAGACACACCCACCCATGTTCACGCCGACTGTAGAGCCTCTAGATGCAGAGCATTGGCTTCATATTCTGGAGCAGAAGTTCCTGCTACTCACTATAACTCAAGAACAGAAGGTGCGCTTTGCAGCGCAACAGCTATTGGGTTCTGTCAGTGCATGGTGGGACACGTTCAAAGCCATATAGCTGGTGGACCACCGTGTGACTTGGCAGGAGTTTACCACTGCTTTTAAAGAGTACTACATTCCTGCTAGCATGCTGAACAGGAAGTTGACGGAGTTCCTAGACCTAAAGCAAGGGAGCATGTCTGTGATGGATTATGTGAACAAGTTCAACCATCTTGCATAGTATGCTAGGACCCATGTAGACACTAATGAGAAGAAGAGGGTTCGTTTCTATCGCGGACTCTCTTGCAGTCTACAGAAGGAGCTGTACACAGGGAACTACTAGACTTTTGGTGCTATGATGAATGCTGCTATTGCCATGGAGGGACTTCAGCGTGTCTCTCAGGCTGAGTGGAAGCGCAAGTGGGTGATTACTGGGTCTTCTAGTCACTCCCAGGCTTAGAAGGTATACGTTGTCGGGCGGGTGCCCTATTAGTCTTCGGGTGGGTAGTCATTCTGTCAGCCTCAGCAGACCTACTAGGCACCTCCCACTTAGTACCGTACACCTACTCAGTAGGTTCAACAATAGCCTCAGGGACAACAAGTTCTGCCTCATCAGGGACAGGGGAACAAGCCTGGTGCTTGTTTCAAGTGTGGTAAGGAAGGCCACTATGCTCGAGAGTGTCCACAGAACCAGCCTGTGCAGTCTTCCCAGCCTTCAGCCAACTCCTGTCTAGTCAAGAGGATGATTATTAAGAAGAAGGTGCCCGTAAGCCGCTCTGGACAAGTCAATTTCACTGAGGCTGAGGAGATCTTGCAGAATGAACCGGTGATGGCTAGTATATTTACCATTGATTCCCACCCAGCATATGAGTTGTTTGATTGTGGTGCATCACATTCATTCATGAGCATGGGGTTTGCATAGAGGCATAATATATCTCTTATGGCTATTCCTATTGCCTATAGAATCAGTACTCCGGGTGCATAGTTGTGTGTTAATACTTAGACAGACATAGTCAGATTAGTGCTAGCCACTCACACTTATCGCCTCCAGTTCATGGTGCTGCCAGGGCAAGGCATAGATGCAATTCTGGGCATGAACTGGTTGTGAGTTTATGGGGTAGTCTTGAACCTTAAGCAGAGAGTTGTTGAGTTATGGCTTCCTTCTTTCGAGGATAGGATGTCTCTTCTTATGCCCTCAGATCTAGCCTTACTAGTTGTTGTTCATGTTAAAGCTTCTCCTAATCTTGCCTCTATTCCTGTGGTCTATGAGTTTCCAAATGTCTTTCCTAAAGAACTACCTGGGTTGCCATCGAATAGAGATGTGGAGTTTCCCTTGAGTTAGAACCTAGCACTGCTCCTATTTCACGACATCCCTACCGCATGGCTCCTAAAGAACTAGCAGAAATAAAGAAGTAGTTAGAGGAATTATTGGAGAAGGGCTTTATCCATCCTAGTTCTTCACCATGGGGTTGTCCAGCTATTTTTGTGAAGAAGGATGGTACCTTGCGGATGTGTGTAGATTACCACACTCTCAATGCGGTAACCATTAAGAACAAGTATCCTTTACCTTGTATTGATACTTTGTTCAATCAGTTGGCTAGTGGCAAGGTGTTTTCAAAGATTGATCTTTGTTCTGGGTATGACCAAATTAAGATCCGGTCACAAGATATACCAAAGACAGCTTTCGCTACTAGGTATGGGCTGTATAAATACCTAGTCATGTCCTTTGGTCTCACCAATGCCCCTGCATTCTTCATGTATCTCATGAATTCAGCCTTCATGCTGAAGTTGGATAAGTTTGTAGTGGTGTTCATTGATGATATTTTGATATACTCCAAGAACAATGAAGAGCATTCACAACATCTTCAGATAGTACTGACTCGATTAAGGGAACACAAGCTGTATGTCAAATTCAGCAAGTGTGAGTTTTGGTTAGATCGAGTGCAGTTTTTGGGACATGTTCTGACACCTGAGGGTATCTCTGTAGACCCAAGCGAGGTGGAAGATGTGTTAAATTGGAAGTCTCCAAAGTTAGTGCATCAGATCCGCCAGTTCCTTGGTCTTGCTGGTTATTATCGGTGTTTCATTCCTGACTTCTCCAAAATAGCCCAACCAATGACCAAGTTGCTCCAGAAGGATGTCAAGTTTGTATGGAGTTCGGCTTGTGAAGAAGCTTTCCAAGCCCTGAAGAAATTTTTTACCTCTGCTCCTGTTCTTGCCTAACTAGATATTGACAAGCCATTTGATGTGTATTGTGATGCCTTAAGGACTGGATTGGGATGCGTGCTTATGCAGGATGGGTGTGTGATAGCTTATGCTTCACTCCAGCTGAAAAAGCACGAGGTGAATTATCCCACCCATGATTTAGAGCTGGCTGCGGTGGTGCACGCTCTAAAAATTTGGAGGCATAATTTGTTGGGAAATAAAGTGCATATTTATGCGGATTACAAGAGCCTCAAATATATTTTCACTCTGTCCAAGCTGAACATGAGGCAACAGAGATGGTTGGAGTTAATCATGGATTATAATTTGGAGGTTCATTACCATCCTAGAAAAGCTAATGCGGTAGCTGATGCTTTGAGCCGGAAGTCGTATCAAGTTGAAAAAACACCTTTGTCTCTGAACCATGCTGAGGTGCCAGCTCACATTGCTCTAGTCTCGGATTTACTTGAGCAAATTATTATAGAGCAAAGGCAAGATGTTTTGGAAATCCCACATATCAATAAGTTAATTGCCGAAGGGCGTGGTCCACATTTTAGTATTGATGATCAAGGTGTAGTGAGGTTCAAGAACAGATTGGTTGTTCTGTCAAGCGAGTTGCTTAGAAGAAAAATTTTGGATGAAGCTCACAACTCCAAGTTGTCCATCCATCTAGGAAGTAACAAGATGTACCATGATTTGCGCCACTTGTATTAGTGGTCAAATATGAAGCAAGATATCACCAAGTACGTCGTGGAATGCGACATTTGTGGAAGGGTTAAGGCAGACCATATGCATACACCTGGATTTCTATAGCCCTTTCCTATCCCTGTTTGGAAATGGGAGGATATTTCCATAGACTTTGTTGTGGGTTTGCCTCGCACGGCAAAGGGGTATGACTCTATTTGGGTCATTGTGGATCACCTTACCAAGTCCGCTCATTTCCTCCCGGTGGATACCAGATATTCAGCCAAGAAGTATGTCAAGTTGTATTTTGACCAGGTTGTGACCCCACATGGAGTTCCTCTTACTATCGTCTCTGATAGAGTGTTAGGCTTTGTCTCTCATTTCTGGGAGCAACTTCAGCAATGTCTTGGTACTATTCTCCTAAGAAGTTCAGCTTATCATCTGCAAACTGACGATCAGACAGAAAGAGTCAATCAGGTACTTGAGGATATATTGAGAGCTTGTGTCATCTCTTTTCCTGAAAAGTGGGACGAATGCTTGACTCTAGCTAAGTTTTCTTATAACAATAGTTATCAAGAAAGCATTCGTATGGCACCATTTGAGGCCCTGTATGGCAAGAAATGTAGAACACCACTTAACTGGGTTGAAGTGGGTGACCGTGGTTATTTCGGGCCTGATTTTATCAAAGAAGCTCGAGAGCAAGTTAGCATTATTCAGAGCCATTTGAAGGCAGCTCAAAGTCATCAAAAAACTTATGCCGATAAGCAAAGAAGGCCCTTGCAATTTGAAGTTGGTGATCATGTGTATCTCAAGGTATCTCCCATGAGAGGTGTACATCGATTTGGTGTTCGTGGAAAGCTAGCCCCTCTCTATGTTGGACCTTACAAGATTTTGTCAGCAGTACATAATATCTTCCATGTTTCCCAGTTAAAGAAATGTTTGCGGGCCCCCGATGAAGCTATGGAAATTGAAGGACTTCCCCTCTAGCCCAACTTGTCTTATATTGAGCATCCTGTCAAGATCTTAGATGAAAAAGAAAGAGTGACTAGAAACAGCGTAGTAAACTTTTATAAAGTTCAGTGGCAAAATCATTCGGAGGACGAAGCAAAGTGGAAGCAAGAAAGTTATATCTTAAAGCAATATCCCCACCTTCTTTCTAGTTCACCGAGGTAATTGTTTAAATAGGAATTAATTTCTTATCTCTTTTCCCTCACTAGGCACATGAAATATCGGGACGAGATTTTGTTTAAGGGGGGTAGATTTGTAACACCCTCGGTGTTACACCATAAATCATTTACTAAAACATGCCATGAACATCACGTTTATGTGTTAATGCATGCAATAGAGTGTGTAGATCAATTTCTATAACTCAAAACGATCGACAGAAATGTGAAACGAAAGTTGATTCGATAGTCATGTTATATCACTTAGGGTTTAAAACCAATTTTTATTAAACAAAAATGCTATAGAACGTATATGTGTCACCTTAATAAAGTTGGAAGTACAAACTTTGTAGATGACAGTGAAATACTTATGGTCGAAAAATGATATTACTAGCTAATATTTCCACTAGCTTAGAAATCGCAAATGGAAATCAAATTCAGCTCAAAAACTTAGAAATTTTCAAGTCTGCCAACAGTTAGACACTGCTATGTTTAGCAATTTATTATGAGAGATTGGGTTAAAGGGTGGTGTACTATTATAGATCGATTTGGTAGTCTCATGTGCCGTCTTGAGCATGGTGAAGATGGTTTAGGTCCTAAAGCAATCATTTGGTCGGGTTGAATGCTTTAAAATTCATGTGTGTCACTGTCTCGAGTTGGTTTGCGCTAGGTGCGCGGTCACCGCACCGTCTTCTCATGCCACACACATGGCTGCATCCTGCGTGGTCAGCCGTGCCACCGTGCTTGGCCGGTCAAGCCACCTGGGCTTGGCCGAGGCTGGCCGCAGCGAGCTGCTGGCCCCACGCCATGCTGCTCTGCCTCACGCTGCCGTCTTGGGTGCCGACACAGCCGCACTGCGCTGCCATCGCATCCGCACTGCCATCACTACTAGCGTCATGATGCTGCCGTTGTCATCGCATCGTCGTTGTGTCCACACTGATCCGCTGCACCTCTGCGCTATTGCCGGTCCAGTGCGTGTCACCTCTGCCGTGCGCACATGGGCGAGCCGCCGTCGCCATGCCATTTATGGCACTACAGCGCGCAGGCCATGCCGTTCGAACGTGCGCACACATGGGCCCCCTCTCTCTTTCCCTCTTTTCCCTCTGTGGGCCTCTGGTTCTCACCGCTCGCGTCCCACCAAGGCAAGGACGAGCCGAGCCCACTTGCTGTGCCCCCTCTCTCTTTCCCTCTTCTCCCTCTGTTTCCCGCTGCCGTCGTGTCGCATCACGGTGAAGCCAGAGAGCGAGCACCTCATCAATTTCTCGTTCTTGTGTCTCTGCCTTCACATCCCCTATCCAGCCGACCCCACCCTGCCTTGACTCGCATCCCGCCGAGCTCCAATTTTGGAGCTTTGCCCAACACCGTGCCATTAAGGCCCATCACCACCCGCACCGTGGTCAGCCTCCACCACTTCAACCCATGCCAATTCCTTTGCACCACTAGCTCGCCTTGGCTCCCTGTTCATCATGCGCATGCTAGTCGTAGCTCTAGTGCTGCCTCCTCGCCACTGCCATGGCCGTGCCTTTGCGGTCCACCGTTCACCTCGCAGTGCGCACGTGGCCATCCTCGCTCGGGTAGTCTCCGGCCTAGCCGGCTTCTCGGTAAGGTCACTGGTGAGTTGTCGTTGCTCACCCGTTACCCCTACCGCTTGTTGTTGTTGTGGCTTACCTGAACATCGTCGCCATTGCCGTAGGGTGTCCGTCGTCGTGGAGAGGTCCTTCTATGGTGTCCTGGCTCATGCAACCGCCACCCATCATCTCACGTCGAACCCTAGGTGAGCGTCGGCCTCATAGACAGGTCAGCGTGGGTCTCATGTGGCCGATGCAAGCACCAGTGCGACCGCTCACCGCATCGGAGCACACAGGGAAGGCCGGGGGCCTTGCCATTGTAACGAGGAGAAAGGTTCGAGGGTTTCATTGCAAAGTCGTTGTCTATAGAAATAGTAACATGGACTACGGGTTGTTTTGCTCATAGTCCAGGGGCATTTTTGCAAGAGTGCCAGCGCGCGCGGGCTTCCTCGCCATGGGCCGCCTCCGCGCATGGGCCTCGCCTCGCCTATGGGCCGTCGTACGCTCACGCGCTCGCGCGCTACCCGCGTGGGTCGTGTTGCGCCGAAAGTGGTTTACCATTTTCGTGCAGAATAGAAATAGCTTTTCATTTGTATTTTTGAGCTGATCTTTGTTAAATCATATAAAATCATGTAGGTGTCCAAAAATTGTGAAACCAATTTTGTTAGGTTTCTAAAATTGTGCTCTATCTGTTGGTGTATTTAGTTCATGCTTATATGTGTTGACCTTAGGAGCTATTAAATTGTTTGAGAGTACTTAATATTATCAAACTAATTATTGTAGGAATTTTTGTGGCAAAATGGTGATAGTTTTAGCCTTGAAATTACAGTAGCTTCATTGTATTATTATGTGCTTACTGTGATTTTTGTAGTCTTAGAATGGACTAGGTATTAAGGTAGTTGGATGCTCCTTGTTTCAATATACATTAAATCATTAGTGGAGGTAAGGATATATCTTTAGTTGCTAAGTTAAAGGTTGTTAGTTGAACCCAATACCTTGTTTGATGAAAATGATAGCTATCTTAGTATCTCAGTCATTAGAGTTAGCTTAGTAGCTTGGTAGATGTATTGTTATTTTAAGAATTGTTGTTGTCGTAATACAAAGTGTTGCATCATCATCGCATGCATGTAGAGAACGAGTTGGCGGAGATTGTGACCATCGGAGACCATGAGTTCGAGGAGGTGATCGAGGAGTACGAGGAGGAGGTCCTCATGCAGGAGGAGGTCCTAGAGCCACCATTGACTGACTGAGCTGACCCCCCGCCTGCCCAAGGAAAGCCCCGGTGCATAACCCTTATTTTGAATGATCACTGGATATATATATGTGAGGTGCATTTACGTTATAGGATTTATATTGATAATTCTTGCATAGATAAACCTAGTCACTCGTAATAGGTGATTATTATTATCACTCTCATAATAAAATGGTGAAAGGAAAAATAGAGACCGGGCAGGGATATGGTACGGGTATTGGTGGGTGTAATAGGTTGTGTCCCGTGGCCACTGGGGCATAGCTTGGTTACACTGTTGTCCCTATCCATGTCGGTTAAGGACCAGCCATTGCATTGGATTATAGTCAGGTCACAGACTTATTATCCTGAGCACATACTTGATTATGGGAGCGGAAAGGCTCGTTACTCTCTTGTCGGTGGGCACTCTAAACTTGTTATTGTAATAATGTATTTCTAAGAACTCTTGTTGTATGAAATGGACTAAGTATTATAAACTCGTTCTCATTATTGGATCCTAGAGGAAAAATATGGATTATTCGAGTTCTCCGTTGGGGTGTGCTCGACAGAACCGTTCGATGTAGCTAGCTTTTGGGGTGCTTAGTGTCTGGTGGAAGACGAGCGCCTCTAGAAGCATGCTATTTTAGGCGGTTCTTCCACACTTATCTACCTCGAGCATCGCAAGCCTATCTGTCTCGAGGGCCACGTTGTTGAGAGTCAGGTGGGGGAAAAGTTTGAATTTGTCTTGACCCACTAGGCCCTGGAGGTAGACAATCGTTGCCACATTGGCATTGGCGTCCTCCACCGAGAAGATGAACGGGGCTACGTTGCCGATGGCGAGCCGCACCGGCGGAGCTGTCAGGTGGAAAGAGAGGACATTGGCAACTTGGCGGTAGGAGAGGAGGACCAGCCTTGCAGGGGTTACCTAGATGGTGGCCATTGTTCTAAGGGGAATGCCAATAAAGTAGGGGGCGGCAGTGGAATGGAAATCTTGAAGAAGGCAATCTTGGAAGAGGATGCCTGGTTTGGTAGGTTGGGGCCGGGGCGTACCTAGACCATTTAGCTCGTGTCATCGGTTGCTTTAGCCCACCGCTCCTTCCTAGTGCCATCAGCTGGGTGCTTCTCCTCGCCTCCTATGGTGTGGCTAGGGTTCTTTGTGTGGTGCCATTTTGGTGGCACGGCTTTCACACTAGGAGAGGCTATTTTGCTAGGGTCTCCTAGGCGGCGGGTGGTGGAGACTGTGGAGGTTGTGGTGTGGTGGGAGGGGTGGCCGTCGGTGGCGGCGGGTGGAGGGGTGGGGCATGGAGTAGCTGATCTGGCTCGCCTCAGCTACTTGAGCTAGTTCTTGGTCGTCGTCCGCCTTCATCGCTTCTGCACATGTGTTTGTAGAGAAGATGCATACGGGGAGACTGGTGATTGCTTGCTTGCGCAGGAGAAGATTCAAGAGCAAAATCATGGAGGCCAAGCAAAATATTTAATCATGGGTTGTTATTGGGATGGGATAGATACATCGGCGGGCACCACTTCAATCCGGTCTGCCCATCGCCGCTAGATTGTCCTGCTCCTCTTCATGGAACGAGATGGATACATCAACGACGGGCAGAACCAAAGAAGGACAACGCATTTGCTACTGCCAGTCAGAACGAGAGGCGCAACTGCGCAACAACAATGGAGCTACTCCACTCATTTCGAAAAGAGTGTCGCTACATGTCGTTTGTACAGGTAAAACTTTCTTAATTTTAATTAAATTTGTAAAAAATATTAACAATACATGTATCTCTAGATAAGTTTGTTAGAAAAGTATATTCAATGAATCATCTAGTGATACTAATTATATATCATAAATGTTAAAATATTTGACTTCTTGGAGTGAGAATGACACTTAATAGGACGAAAGAAGTACATCAACGCTATGACAACACAAGCCTGCAACTACTCCAAGAGGCAAGAGTATGGAGTAGTAAAAAACCATTCTTGTAGGTTGCCTAGACACTCATATATATGTGGACATTAAAAAATTCATCAAAGACAACTATTATCTCGCTATTACTAATTAGAGGCTCTAACGGAGTCTCCATGTTAACTCTCATGGGACACATTAAAAAATATAAGTAAATTTTCAAAATTTTCACAATAACCATGTAAAGAAAATGGACACTAGGCCCATTTACTTTGAATTTTGGTGTTTGATGACCAACACAACCAAATTGGACTAATGAATTTGCAAGTAATTGTTTTGTAGTTCAATAGGGTGCAAGATGTGACTTGGACGAAGGTGACATGATGATCCCATGATCAACACCATAAGCAAGACCCTAGAAGCACAAGAGAAGACCTAAGATATCAAGCAAAGTCTAAGCATAAAGATGGGAACCAAGCCGGACACAAGATCGTGAAGAAACGAGCTCCATAGAGGTGACCGGACGCAGCCCTAGGAGGACCGGACACGTTCGATCAATTGCTCGGCAACAGCAAGCGTCAGTAGCTATGACCGGATGCTGAGCGAAGTAGTGACCGGATGTACCAATGACACTGTTCTTCATCACGGCAATGTTTTCAGCGTGACCGGACGCAGCAGCACTGGATGACTGGACGCACAAAGTGCAGCGTCCGATCATGTCCAGAGAGGTTCCAAAGCAATGGAATTGCGACCGGACGCGTCCGGTCGATGATGTTCGGACTCGGCAGTGTGTCCGATCTCTACGCACGCGCTCAACGGTCGGGACGATCGGACGATCCGGGTCAGGACGACAGCAGCATCCGGTCAGTAGCAGAAAGCTGGGTTTCATCCCTAACAGCTACTTTCTCCATGGGGCTTATAAATAGACCCCAACCGGCCATTTCAGTTGTGGAGAGCTGAGGAAACATACCAAGGGTGTTGATACACCATTTTAGTAATCTCCACTTGCATAGTGCTTAGTGATTCATTAGGTGATTAGCGTAGGTGATTTACGAAGTGCTTAGGTTGATTAGACCACCGCTTATGCGCTTGCTCTAGGTTTAGGTCTAGTGTTTAGTGAGGTTTGCATACCTTTTATCACTTGGTGCTTGTGCGCACTATTGTTGTACATCGGAGGGGCTTGTAGTCTTGCGAGATCACACCAACCGCGTTTGTGGTGTGGCTGCCGCCGTGTACCAAAGGGAACAAGGCCCACGGCGTTTCGGCTGGAAGCTTGATAGTGAAGACGGCGAGGAGCGATCCGGAGAGGCTTGCCAGAAAGCATACTGGAGACCCACTTGCGCGTGGAGAAGGCCCGGGGCTATCCATGGAGTTACTTGACCGAGAGCTTGGCCCTTGCGAGGGGCTCCAACGAGGACTAGGGGGAAGCTTGAGAGCTTCTCAATACCTCGGTAAAAATACCAGGGTCATCGATGGGGGTTTGCACCTCTACCTCATCTTTACCTTCCGCATTTACATTGCTACCTTGGTTGTGTGCTTTACTTCCCTAGCTTAGTTGATAGGCTAGTTGATAGGATTAGAACCTAGGTTGCATCACTCTTTTGCGGTAGAGATAGCAACACACCTAGCAAAACCGTAGTTGCACATTTAGATAGATTAGTTTCCTGCATAGGTTTTGACTAGGTGAAATTAGAGGCCTTAGTTAGAAGTTGAATTTTAAGTTGCCTAATTCACCCCTCCTCTTAGGCGTCACGGTCCCTTACAAACCAAAGACATCTGCCTCTTAATTTTGTAAACTCTAGTCATCTTTGTCAATAATAACTATTGTATCTATTCTATTTTATTAAAAAAAATACCCTCCTCTGTTGTTACAAAAATACACAAAGTAACTCCCTAGTTTTGTATTAAAATTAACCACCTCTATCATCATGAAAGATAATCAAAGAACTTCCTAAATTTGTATATAAATTATCCACCTCTATCATTATCAAAGACAATTAAAAATAATCCCCTCAATTTGCATCTAAGTTATCCTACCCTATCACTATAAAAGATAATTCAAAATAACCCCAAACTTTGTATCTAACTTGGCTATGTCTCCATCATTATGAAAAAATAATTTAAATAACATCCAAATTTTCTTATAAACTATCCGTATCTATCATTATGAAAATGCTACAAAATAACCTCTACATTTGCATTCAAATTACCCATATATATGATTATAAAAAATATACAAAGTAACACAGTTTTAATTTGTATCTAAATTATCCACCTTAGTCGGCATACAATGATAAATAAAAATATCTCTCAAATCTACATAAAAATACTAATATAAGCTATGACAAAAGATAATTAATATCCATAAAGTATGATATATATATATATATTAATAAATTACATACCTCTACCACCATTAAGTTAAAAATAAGTATAATGTTGTCTTCACCATATAGAACAAGAAAAACATGTATACATTAGGATAAATATTTATTTTAATAGCTTATAAAACATGGAAAAATATTCTCTTAACAAACCACATAGCAATAGCATTGATAATTCACTTCAGTTTATATAAAAATCACGATAATAAACTTCATAAGTTATTATTTAAATATGTTTATAATTTGGACTGGATCATCTTTCCATATCATAAGGATTCTTTGTTTTATAAAACAAAGGTATTACATATACCATTTTGTAGTTAACAAATTCCACACATTGAGTACCATAGTACATGTTGAAACAACTATTTATGCCATTGTAAGAACCAAGAGCACACCCCTCCTTGATCTCCGCCGTTGATTGAAGGTCAGTTTGATCCATTGGACACCATTTGGAGAACTCGGATCTATGGGCCCATGTAGAGTTGCTATAAATACCCCCTACCCCTCACTCTCATTCATGACACAAAGGAGGAAATTACTCTCTAGTAGCTTAGGCAAAGCTCTGTTCTAGTAGTATGCAAATAGGGAGAGACTAAGGGAAGTCTTCTAGAGAAAGGCCTAGGTATGTTGGGAATCTTCTCCAAGGTGTACCTCGGTGGATGTGCTCTTCTTATCTTATAAGTAATACATCTGAGATTCTTTTATAGTAATTGATATCTGATTCTGGTAAACTAGCTATATACTCGTTTTGTCATTGGTCCATTGCTTTACTTTGGTACACTGCTCTAGCTTCATTAAGGGAACTTAGTGGGCCAAGGTTAGAGTAGTGAGATATAGTGTATATGTGGTGTCTAGACTATACCTTACCTTTGTATACTGCTTGTCGCATAGATTGATTGTGGTACCTAGCAGGTGGTGACAACCCTGTCTAGTCTTGTAGCCCACCACGAGTTCTTATGGGCAAGTTATTAAAATAGTGGGTTGTAACGCCTCAGAGTCCAAATGGCTCAGATCCACTCTACACACTAAGTGAACCACACCTACCACCATCCCACTTACGCTTTCTTTCTCACTTCACGTAAAAGGATTAACCCGGGTATGGTGGGATGGACTCTAGAAGCCTTATATATTGGTCTATCCCACCTTTAACAACCAAGGTGGGACTAAAAGACAATATCTCATAAACATGCACATGGGCCACTATGGGCCAAATTCCAAACTGGGCCAGATGTCACATACACCTCCCCTCAAAGGAACCGATGTCCTCGTCGGCCCAACACACCCACAACCGGACAAATGATGACCAGGAATGTTCCCTCTTAGCACACATGACCGTATGTTCAGTGCCGGCACATGTGCCATGTCGTGTACCCCGTAGGGCCTACATGTGCAATGAACCCCATGTCCGCGCACCTGACCCACACGCGCCCGTGGCCGCAAAGGTTGGCTCGGATACTATTTGTAATGCCCCAGAGCCTAAACGGCTCAGATTCACTCTACACACTAAGTGAACCATACCTACCACAATCCCACTTACGCTTTTGTCCTCACTTCACGTAAAAGGATTAACCCGGGGATGGTGGGATGGACTCTAGAAGCCTTATATGTTGGTCTATCCCACCTTTAATAACCAAGGTGGGACTAAACTCTCCACAATATCTCATAAACATGCACATGGGCCATTATGGGCCAAATTCCAAACTAGGTCAGATGTCACATAGGCCCCCCATTAAAAGGTAGCCACTTCAGGTAAGAGTTTTGCCTCATATCGTCTCGCCCATCGCCCCCGTGAGCGACGATGTATATACACCAATATATCTATCTTACCTTACTAGATATCATAGCTATAAAGATCCTTTCTACCCACTATCATAACCTCCTTATATCATCATAGGACAATCTTGATCCTTTGTTAGTTCACTTCACGTTCCCTATGGATATCAATACCTAGAATACTCCTAGTGAAGGCTACATTGACAACCGTACACTTGAGGTTTACCCGTTTGCCACTTTAGGTATCAACAAGGTTTTAGGCATCATTGTTGGGGAATGGTAGTTGCCTTAACATAGAATCAAGTCGTATGTTATCTATTTAATCTTTTTACACCATGGACACAACTCCCATCTTTGAATTTTCTGCTCCAAAGGGCGCTAGTTTGGAGCCACCAAAGTCATCAAAAGCTATTTTGGCTATTCGTTATGAACTTCACCCTAGTCTCATAACGATGGTTCAATAGAAACCCTTTTCTGGGGGACGAAGATGAGAACCCCTATATTCACCTACGCGATTTGGAGCAATTGTGTTCATGTCTTCATCTTCATGGCATGACACGAGATACCCTGAAATAGAAGATTTCCCATTCTCTTTAACGGGAGTAGCTAAATGTTGGTATGCTCGATACATAGGAAGTGTAAATGGAGAGTAGGAAAAGCTTCAATCCAAAATCTGCCTAGCCTTCTTCCCTATCTCTCATGTTGTTCATCTTCGAATGGAGGTCCTAAGCTTCAAGCAAAAAATAGAAGGAGCCTCTAGGTGCACCATGGGCCCATTTTCAATAAAGTAATATAGAGGTATCAAGAAACACATTTGATATTTAGAAAGTCTCTCATTTGAGTAATTTTTGTATACATTTATTATTGATTTCTTGTGCTATCTGCAGTTGCCCTTGTTGGTCCATCCTAATAACTGTGTAAGCATTCGCTGGCACAAGAAGCTTTTGCAGATAGCATGCTAAATATTAAATCTGGTGGCCCTTGATCACCTTCTCTGGTGAGGTTATTAACTAGATTTCTCGATGCACTTAACACACGAGGATTGCAGCTTTGTATTTAAATAAAGAAATTATGTTCTCGTAGGAGAGAGATAAAGAGAAAGGATAGTTCTCAAGTTGACACACAAGTAATTTTGGATGATGAGGACATGAGGTTGATCCCTAGCAAGGTCACAGAGCTTCTTTGATTATTAATCCCTCCCTTCTAAACTATAGGTCACTTCAATGTTGTTCTAAGTCAAAATTCTCAAACTTTGACCTAATTTATAAAATAATGCACCCACATCTACAACATCAAATTAGTTTTATTAAATTATCTATTATATATATTGCTAGGGCCTGTTTGTATTCATGAATTGAAACCAATGTTTAAAAAGTGCTTCTTGTTTAATTACTTTCCAATTCCTAGGGACTAAAAGGTCCTATGTTTATTTATTTGAACTTCTAAATACTAATGTACTTTCCTAAAAAGTTGGTCAAATGTTAAAAACTTTTGAAATGGAACAAAAGCTCAAATAACCTATAACTTACTCCCATAAATGACCTTATAGGTCTAGACACGAGAATTAAGGAGAAGTGAAAAGGTGATGCACAAAAAACAAGGAGAAAGTTAGAGAGAGGTAAATATAGAGATATACTCCCTCTGTCCCATAATAGAAGGCATTATAGGATTCAACTTTTGTCCTAAAATACATGACCTTCTCACTTCCCATGCACTTTTCTTTTTTTTCAGTACACCCTTCTATTTTCCCAATACATCTCTATCTCTACTTCTCTCTATCTCTCATCTTCTTAATTTCTATGCATCATACATTTTCTCTTCTCCTTAGTTTCCCTGTCCAAACCTATAAGATCTTCTATTATAGGACGGAGGGAGTATTGTGAAAAGGGAAAGGTGTATTGAGAAAAGAGACATGTGCATTAGAAAGTGAGGTCAAGTATTTGGAGATAAAATTTAATAAGATTATGTATTTTGATACGAAGGGAGGAGTAAGTTCTTTTGACTTTTTAAGGTACGTAGTTTTTTTATATATACTGAGATATACATTATGTCTAAATATATCATAAAAATAAAAATAAATATGTATCTAAAAAAGTCAAAACGACTCGCAATGGAACAGAGGGAGTACATGTTAGACGCAATTGTGTGGTATACATTCGATGACGCACGTGCTGTGTTTGCCAGTCCAGTCCAGGACCTTTTATATATTCTGATTCTGATGCTTGTTTGCTCCACAGGATCGTTTACTCCAATTTGGCAGACCAGGCTTGGCCGGTCGTCCATTCTTCCTAAAACACTTGGCTTAGCTAGATTCACACTTCCTAGTTCCACTATTGTCACTTTATTCCTAGATCCTGTACGTTTGTCTAGCACCAAGTATATATGTGCCCAATTGCCGGCGCAATTATATATGTAGTAGTTTCTAGTTCTTGTTAGTGGCCTATATATTAATCATGCTTACATCAACAGGCAAGGTAGGTCCGGCATTTCGTATTTCTGCCCCATCACATAAAGAAGAGATGGAAAAGAAAGCAAAAAAAAGATGGAAAAGAGAGGATGACGAATGGTGGCATGATAGCCTGACGGCGATGGTGGTGGACTGGTGGTGCGTGGTGCGCATGCATGGTGCTTGCTGACCCAACCCATCGAGAAACTAAGGTCGCAAGATAACATGGCTTTGGAATATGACGACATATATGCATGATTGATGGATAGAGAGATAATACATGGATCAGTGGTGGTTACCATGAGTTTGCTGATGACAGGCACTAACTAAGAGAGAGAGGGAGATACGCATGGCACGGTGCAACGGTTACGTGTGTAATAGTAGTAGTAGTGTTGTTTTTGGTTGCCTCTTCTATTTTTTTGCTTTTATTTAAACAAATGATCCCATCGTCTCAATTAGTTCGTGTAAACTCGGTTATTTCCTCTACTTTGGTATCATAGAGAGAGATAAAGTACTCCTAGTTTTTATATTCTGAAATAAGATTGGGTTATTAACTAGATAGATATCGTGTTATCCAATAACACTCGATTACCGGCCCGGCCGTGATGTGCTTTTGACATTGTATGGATCAAAGAGTTGGAGATGACAACTATGCATGTGCATCCACACATCATCACAAAAGAGACCATTTATCAGTTAAGAGGAGCACGCGCCATGCTTCGAGGGCAAGGTTCGAATATGCTCAAATAAATAGTATTCGTCACGGCAGGTCAAGTACTCTATATTCAACTCACAAAGAACAAACGTTGATGTATACATGCACCAGCAACTGAGCTTTCTCACCAAAGTAATGCATGGTGAGCAAGAGCTGTATGTTTTGCACTGCAAGCTAGCTAGTGGCTTATTATTATTTCCTAAGGCTGATTTTTTACTGTTGTTTTTTTTTTGCCTCAACTATTCAAGTACAAGCTGTAGTATCTGAACTCACACACCAACTCACACACACCACCGCACGCACACAGACTCACACACACTAGTGTGCAAGTTAGACCTATAGCTATACAAAGAGGCTGCACGTGGCTGAGAGGTATCCGAAGTCATCCAAGGCTTCGCACATGACGGGCACGTCACCCCTGACCATTGTGGTGCATCCACGCCTGAGGCCGGAGAAATTAGGGAAAAACCCCGGTGGGAATCATGCGCCGAGCAGCGCTTGAACGCACGACCGACGGCTTCCGCAACTGGAGAACCGACCAACCGAGCTACGGCTCGTTCCCGATTTTTTACTACTGTTGCTATCATGATTAATTAGCGTGTTTGTACTTTCTTTAAACTTTGTAGGCTGTGTGCATCCTGCTTCAAGATGATTGTATCAACTCGATGTAATGATCTTGAAACATAATAAAAGCTTCCTTGATAAAAAAAATCATCCTATGTGCATGCCCGATTGAAGATTGGTCCAGTATGTAATTAAGAGCCAACAAAATCATGTGCTTATATATATATACTTAGATAAAACTACATTCGTTATAGAAGTTTCCTGATTGACTTTTAGTATTGCATTATTATTCTTATCCCCCTGGGTCCTGGGATAGCTTTGAGATGTGCTGTGTTCAATGTTGAGGGTTTGAGGGACATATTGAGAAATTATTCGATCAAACTAAACCTCAGCCATGGATTTGATACCCACACATGTGTCAAAGCACCATAAAATTTCTCATATATTTTTGAAGGAACCAAGAAAACCTTAGCGACCTGTTAGGATCCTATTATTTGGTCTGAATTAATTGGAATCTATTTGCCTTCTAAACGATATTATACCACTTTCCAAATCTTACGGATAGACCTGTGTCAAAATTTCAGAGGGTAAGAAATGGAAAGAGAGATGGTAAGAAAACGAAACTGAGATTCATTGCCACCCCCGCGGCCCAATCTTTTTCACTCATCCCTCGCAAGTCAGGACAAAAGAACTCCTTGTACAGGACCCTCATTGCTGCCATCAAGCTCTCACCGATGGCAACACTTTAATTAATTAAGATCTGAAATGGAATGTGATTCTTGATTCTTAAAATAAGATTCAATTCTACAGAAACAAATAGGCCAAGAAGAATCCACACACCACTAGCCTTGATTTTTATCTGACGATTAGAATTTGAATCCACAAGCGAAGGACCAGAATTCATGGTCTTTGGCCTAAACTGGACCACTATTAGAATTTGAGTTAGGGTTCGACAAGAGAACCCTGTCATAGAAAGCATGTATAGAGAACTATTATAACGTTATGAATTTCACAATATATATAATATCCTTTAACACTATATGCACAAAAGAAACAAGGAATGTCACACATCTTGTCATCAACGACAGCAACAAAAAGCACCGAATGGGGTGAAGGTGATGAAACAACATGAGACGTATATGCTGAACAAAAGCATGTCACCTTGGAGGCAACTAAGTGCAAAAGTCGCTCCTTTCCACCGGGCGTCGCCCCCGGATAAGAAAACTACGGCCATTAGTTTTGAAGGCCAACTAAGCCATCCATTGGATGTCACAAAAGGTTTCAAACCAGTTTGCGTTTTGGTCCCACTCCCTCCCACTATGGTTGGAGGTAGCCACACTCACTCAAAGCTTTCCTTTGCAATTTCTCAAAAAGACATCCCAACTTTAGTAACTACCTTATGCCATCAAAGGAAAGGAAACCTGCTCATTACTACCATAATACTTAAATAAAGCCATTAAAGATGCTAGACGAACAAGAGCTCAAATTATGCTACCAGGAACCGAAAGCATAAAAGGATATCCTGAGAGAGTTGAGGTACAAGACTAGCTAGGATGTATAGTGTCTCAATTTGTCTACAGATAATACTACTTTTTATTCAAAACACAATACAGATGCAGGCATTTAACTGTTCTCCAATATGGAAAAGGTTTGTGCATCATTGTAATTAAGATAGAAAAGTTTAACCATGCAAACAACGCACTTCGCGGGTGCCCTAGGAGGTCTATAGGATTAAAGTCAAAGGCTGGACCGTCCTAGCACACACAGATACGCAAGCTTTGGTATTACATAAAAGATAGACAACCAATATAAAGGCCGTGATGCAGGCATTTAATTAACATACACACATGTAAATAACTCACCTCTATAAACATAGTGTCCTACACATGTGAACACCACGTCACTTATCCCTAGAATTAATTCAAGAGTACACATGCCAAGTTTATGACTTCAACTTGAATGGACAGGTTTCATTATAAAAAACTTAACCAACCAAGCTATAGTTGATTTGGAAAGAAGAAGAAACTTATGCAGTAACAAAAAAAGGAAAATGGCTTAAGATATATTTTTAGGACACGTTTGGCAGGGATCTAGATTCAACAAAACTGTTCTGAATCTAAATTCCCATAGAAAAGTTTCTCTTGGTGAAACGGGATCACTCACTAAAAATGTTTAGCTAGTTGCCTAGATTTGGATTCTCATAGAGTAAATGATGAGTAGGAAGTGATGAGAAAACAAGATAAACACGTTTTGGGTGATTGTTGCTCATGGATGAAACCAAAGAAACCATTCCATCGTTTCTCATAGAACTAATGCTTCACCAAAATATTCATGTGGCAGGGATTCCAATTATTCACGTGAAAGCAAGAAACGTTTCTGGCTGCCAAATCGACCTTTAAAGAAACTAGCCATCTGCATGGAGTTAATAATTTTTAGAAAAGAAAAACAAACCTGTACTAAATTTGAACCATCGTACGTACCAAATTGTGTTGCGCCAATATTAACGATTTCCATAAAGAAATGGAATATATATATATATATATGCTTGAATATGATGCTAATGTTCACCAAAAACATGCATAATCCCTCGTGAGGCACAGCAAATGTTCTTTTGCTAACTGCATCATGCACTAAACACTAGTTAGCCTGTGATTTGGTGGTGATTAAACTAAGAGAGGTAGTCTATGTTTAGTAATGGTATAAGATCGTGAGGGGAAGAGAAAGAGAAAGTTGGACTAATACAGACCGTAAACTGTGCCACTTTGACGTCAAATCATGCTTAACAGACTAATCGAAACGTGGCAAGTTGCTTTGCTTCTGATTGGTAGGCTGGATTGTTAGGGTTTTCTAATATGGAGAGGAGTGGAGAGTACGTAGTGGACACTTGCGTCATCTCCAACGTCCCAAAGCGTATTGCTTTCGATCGTTTGATCTTTTCTGCCTTTTTATGCACCTTGGTTGCGTTGTTAAGGTAAGTAACAGGGCTACGTCTAAGTTCAATGAGTTGTGTAGTACTATTGCTGAGGTGTCACGCCATGTCACAAATGCCTTTTCCTGATGGAATAAAGCGATCGCCCACGTCGTGTAGGCCACATACATGGTGGACGTGGCGACAAGGACCTGCATCTGCATCCAAGCATATTTAGCTAGGCTCAGACTGCATGTATATAAAAAAGAACACCATTAGGGTGACATTTTAGAATTGTTTCAACTCAGCCATTTCAAGATTAGACTACAAAATACATTTTACAGGTGTAAGTTAGAATGCTTTGGAAGCAATGACGATGCACCTAGATTTGTCTTTAGATGCTATATTTATAGATATATTAAGCGGTAATTGAAGTTTATCATTGGGTGACTTCATACAGCCTCAAAACATAACAAACTGCAAAAAAAAAAAACATTTTTGGAGTCGGCCAAAAATAATTACTTGAGGCGGGCACCCTGTCCGGCTCCATGTAATCATCACTGTTGATCGTGGACAAGAAAGGCAGTGCAAACGCCCACCTCTAGAAATCAAATAAAAAAACAAAAAGAAGGGCCACCGAGCCCGGTAGGGAGGCCCATGGCCGAGCCTGCTAGCTCGCCCGGTGCATCCATGACCAGCCCGGCCGTGTGTCGCCCTTGGTGAAGCCATCGAGGAGCCCACCACTACATCCACGAGGAGCCTGACATGGATCTACTGAGGAGCTTGCTGCTCCATCCGAGCATGGATCTTGCCGCCACATCCACCTCCGCCTCCGAGGGCGATGCTGTCGCTGGGGAGCGGCTGCTGTGCGTCTGCACGCCGCTCCGGGGCTGCGCCGCCACTTGGGCAGATGAGGTGCCATGCTCTGCAGGAGCTCGACGAGGGTAGAGAAGGCAATACTAGAGGCTTATGAGGGAGAGGCGCGGCTGCGAAAGAGTGGGAGAAAAATCCTAAGTCCTATATCTATACAAGCCCAATAAGATGAATGGCCCACGATTTAAACGGGCTTGGCTAGTCCTCGACCATAAAATGAAGGCGGGCCTCTTAGGAGGCCCGTCTCCGTTATTGGATTTTAGAAGGCGGTAGCTAGTTTGCTAGAATATCTCTGCTGATGGATTTTAGGAGGCGGTAGTGTTGGTATTTATTAACGCATACAAAAATAATCCACGAGCGCACGGAATTACCGTTGTAGCACTTCACCCAGAAGTATTCAGGGTTGTAGGGGACCGTGACACCTAAGAGGGGGGTGAATTAGGCAACTTAAAATTCCGACTCTAAACTATGGCCTCTTTTTCTACCCTTAGAAAAAACTATGCAAAAAGATAAACTATCTAAATGTGCAACTACGGTTTTGCTAGTGTGTTGCTATCTCTACCGCAAAAGGAGTTATGCAAACAATGTAAATGCGGAAGCTAAAGAGTACGGTAGAGATATGCAAACTTCCATCGACGACTCTGGTATTTTTACCGAGGTATCGAGAAGCGCGCAAGCTTCCCACTAATCCTCGTTGGAGCCCCTCGCAAGGAATCCCTCGCAAGGGCCAAGCTCCCGGTCGGGTAACTCCGTGGATAGCTCCGGGCCTTCCCCACACGCAAGTGGGTCTCCGATTAAGCCACTCATGGCAAAGTCTCTCCCGGACCGCTCCCCGTCGTCTTCACTATCAAGCTTTCGGCCAAACCACCGCGGGCCTTGTTCCCTTCGGTACACGATGGCGGCCACACCACAAACGCGGTTGGTGTGATCTCACAAGACTACAAGCCCCTCTGATGTACAACAATGGTGCGCGCAAGCACCGAGTGGTAAAAAATTTGCAAACCTCACTAAACACTTGGCCTAAACCTAAAGCAAGCACATAAGCAGTGGTCTATTCAACCTAAGCACTTCGCAAAGCACCTATGCTAATCAGCTAATGAAACACTAAGCACTATGCAAGTGGGTATCACTAAAATGGTGTAGAAACACCCTAGATATGTTTTCTCAGCTCCACTCTACTTAAATGGCCAATTGGGGGTCTATTTATAAGCCCCACTGAGAAAGTAGCTGTTGGGATGAAATCCCGCTTTTCTGCTACTAACCGGACGCTGCTTTCGTCCTGACTGGACGCGTCCGGTCGTCCCGACCGTTAGAGCGCGCGATCAACTAATCGGACGTTGATGGCATCCGGTAAATGCCACCGGACGCGTTCGGTCGCATTTTCGCCGCTCTGGAACCTCTCTGTACTCGATCGGACGCTGCAGTTTCTGTGTCCGGTTGATTTGCCGCCAGCGTCCGGTCAGTGCTAAACGTGTTGCCGGGATGATGAACAGTGCCCTCGGTGCATCTGGTCACTTTTGGTCCTCAGCGTCCGGTCGCTACTGCTGACGCCTGCTGTTGCCGAGCAACTGATCGGACGCGCCCGGTTGATCACCTTCCAGCGACCGATCGCTATGTCCGGTCACTTTGTCGTGCATGTTTCTTCGTGATCTTGCGTCTGGCTTGATTTCTATCTTCGTACTTGGACTTTGCTTGATATCTTGGGTCTTCTCTTGTGCTTCTAGGGTCTTGGTTAAGGTGTTGATCATCGGATCATCACGTTGCCTTCATCCAAGTCACGTCTGGCACCCTATTGAACTACAAAATAACCACTTGCAAATTCATTAGTCCAATTTGGTTGTGTTGGTCATCAAACACCAAAATCCAAAGTAAATGGGCCTAGGGTCCATTTTCCTTACAATCTCCCCTTTTTGGTGATTGATGACAACACGACCAAAGCAAGCAAATAATATAAATTTTGGAATTTAAAAACTATCTACTTGCTAGGATGCAATGCAAAGGGCAAGGTTATATGATGCTAAAAGATGCCACTTGTAAGGCTAAAAGGTACTACATGTAAACATCTTTTGAAACTTATCTTACCCTTGCAAATGTCCCCATGTGGCATTATGGATTTAAGCCTTGCTTTTTGGTCTTAAATTCTCCCCATTACATAGACTAATCCATAATCCACTATCCTCTCTTTCTCGGACCATTACCACTTGTAAATTATTATGATCGGGCTTGCTTTTGGTCCTACAAATTCTCCCCCTTTGGAATCAAACACCGAAAAGGAAGACATTAGTAGCATAAGGGAGGGTCAAACTTTGTGATCCTTTGTATGTGGAGTGGAATAGGTCACAAACTTTGACTCTCACATTACATAGACTAAGCTCCCCCTAAATATATGCATACATATGATGGAGAATGTAGTTAATGCATAATTGGCAAATTAATACTCAAGGGAGTTTAATCTATATAATGCATGGAGAAAACATATAAATATCAAAGTGAAATCAACATGATGATATCAGATTAGAAATACCACATGTGGAAACCAATTTGATTTATACCACTTGCAATAGGTGGTGGATATTTGAAGTATGATGCTTAACTCCGGGGACACCATTTTCCTTGCAATGAGACTACTACACACATGATAAGCTTGAAAAAGTGTTTAGTCTCAAAGCATCCAATTTATAGAGTAACCCCCCCCCCTAAATTTGTGCACACAAGTATGGAATACTTGTAGGAGATATGCACATTGATTTTAGAATAAAAAATACCACTTGAAAGATGACATCACATGAATGTGAGAATCATTTTCGAAAATGATATTCGAGAAAAATTATCTACAATTTGGACTCTGACACATATTAGATGAACAATTGAAAGACAAGCTATGTGCCGTATTCCTAAACAATTTAAACCATGTAGGTTTGTTCCAAGGGTTAAGAGTGAGACCGAGCAATCCTACCATAAGATATACCTAGTATATGCATGACAAAGGATTTAAGTATGCAAATGCAAACCTAGGCATGAAAGGGAACTAGATGCTAATTGAAATTACAAGAAATTAAATCTTGATACCAATTGAAAGGAATTAAATCTAGTTACCTAACATGGGAAGGGGAATTTGGGTCCATAGTATTCACTAACCCACTTGGCAATTGACATGATCCAATATGATGCACCCCATAAAATGCACCCATACTTAGCCAAGTCTCCAAATTCCCCGAAGTCCATCGGACTTCTCACTTCCCTTTCGAGATCCAAACCTTCTTGGTGCTCTTCATGTTGGAAATGATCTCCTTTAGCATCCAAATGTGTTTGGTCCCATTGTTGGCTTGCTTGTTCACCTTGATAGCCACCACCTTATCATTTTTCTTCTTCTTCAAGAGATAAGGTGTGGAGGTCTTTTTGTCCACCTTGTTGGTGTAGGTGTTGGAGAGCTTGCTTGTTTGCTTTTTCTCTTTCTTCTTTGCTCCTTCCCTATTCTTCACCTTGCACTCATAGGACTTATGGCCTTCCTTGTGGCACACATAGCAAACCATGGTTTGTCCTTCATCAAGCTTCTTCACTCCCTTGACGGTGTTATCTTGATGAAGTTGGGCTTCCTCCGTTTTGCCTTCCACTTGAGTCAAGTACTTGGTGAGGCGAGCCACTTCTTGCCTGAGTTTCTCATTCTCCAATAAAACCTCTTGTGTGCATGTATCTACAACAACTTTCTCAACACAAACTTGGTTGCACATGGGTGAGTCTAAACATAAATCATTGCAAGAAGTAGAGGCATCCTTTTTATTCATGTCAAAAATTGAACCTTTCTTTTTAGATGCCTTCATGGGGGTTGTTGTAACACCCTAAAATTTGCTCCTTTGAAAATATAATTAAAATGATTTATTTATGAATTTTGTGCTCATGAAATATAGGAAAAAAGAATATTTTTTATTATATTAAAATTCATCATAAGGAGTAGCAACATGGTTGTGCATACATGCCGGTGCATTTGATTTATTTGGATGAGTGGTTTGAATCAAGATTAGAAATGGTTTGAATTGCCTTTGGAAATAAATTTGAAAATGGCTTTGAAATAAAAGAAAAGAAAACTTGAAAATAAAAGAATTTAAAAAGTTGTAAAATTTATTTTTGGAAAACCAACCAAAATTTTTCTTTTTTAATTGAATTTCAAAGTATATTTGAAACCCTATTCAAATTTGATCTAGATCATATTTGAATTGGTTTTGAAGTGGGAAAAGAAGATAGAAAAGGAAAAACGCAAACTCCTCTCTGTTGGCCCGAAGGCCTGTTTTCTCCCTCAGCCCGGCCTACTCTCGCCTCTCTTCCCGTGGCCTAGCTCCCGCGCCGTTTCTTTCTCTCTCGCACGCTAGCCCAGCTCACCCAGCAGCCCATCCGCTCCCCTTCTTCTGTAGACTGGCCCAGTCAGCGGTGCCCTTCCCTTCGCCTCTCCTCCCTCATAGACGTCAAGACCCCGCGCTCTCGCTCTCACGCCGATAGGTGGACCCGACCTGTCAGTTGTTTCCCCTACCTTGCGTATGCAGCCCGGACTCCGCCGTGCCGCCGATGAGTCCACGTCCACATCGCCTCCTCCTTCGCATTGCCTTGCCTCCCACGCATTCTCTCGGCCATCAATACCGAGCCACACTGCGCGCCGCCTCCCTATCCCACTCTAGAGCCACAGACACCTCGCTGAGATGCCGCTTCACTGCAACCCTAGCGCCGCCACCATTACCATCCACCGAGCCGTGTGCCGCACCCTCTCTGTGCCTCCATCGCAGAAGATAACCCCCTAGGTGAGTTCACCGTCTCCTCCTTCTCCCCGTGTTCCCGGTTTGCTCCCTCGTGACCTATAGGTCGTTTCCTGTGCTCGTCGGTGAGTTACTCGCCACCGCCAATGGAGTCCACCGCGTCTGGCACTGTTCTGGCCAGCCGGTTCTCCTCTCTCCCTTCCCTCTTTTAATCTAGATCGTCCATCTTCGATTCAATGGCCTGAGTTAGCCCGTACCCTTTTGTCATGGCATTTTTGCTAAAGAGCCCCTACAGTTTCGCGTAATAGAACCCGCTGTCCCTGGTTTCTTTCAAAAGAGTCCCTACCTTTTCTTTAAATAGTGCCTGCAGTCCTCCACCGGTTTAAAATCTGATTTTTATTTATTTTAAACTCAAAAATCAAGTTCCATCTAATTACAAAATTGCCACTATCTTCATTAGGCCATATCTTCTCCGTTTTACCTCCGATTTGACCCATTCAAATTGTGTTAGGTTCGTATTTATGTTGTCTACATGTTCAAACCACTCTTAGATATGTTTTCAACTTTTAAAATTTGAGGTTAGATTTAATCTATTATTTTATTAAATGAAATCTTGTTTAATTCATAACTTTTTCGTTATAGCTCTTATTAGAGTGCTTTTCGCGTCTGTGTGTTCGTAGTGACACGTAGATTCGTTTTACAAACTTTTCATTTTGATTTTATGTTTGGTGTACCATTCTAATTTGGATCTATTGTTTGCTTCATGTATGATTGCATGGATGCATGTGTGGTGCTTTATGATCATGTCAAGTCGGTGAGCTTTACGTGTTGATCAAGAAGGAGTTCCATTGAAGGTTTGGACTAGAAGAAGGATCTGAGTTTAAGGCAAGTATAGCATGGGATCTTCCTTGTTGTCCTATACACCTTTAATCATTTAATTCATCCTGCATGTGTCTACCTTGATTACCACTAAGGATATCCTCGTCTTTTGTACTTGTACCTTGATACCTTTAGGTTATTGCATTGGGTAGCTTTGCTAGTGCTCAACTAAAGCCATAATCTTGTAACTTCACTAATGGATTATGCAATAAATATTAAAAGATGCTTTTTAGCAACATGGAACAAGGGGGCTAGAGCATTGGGCTATTTTTATGGTGCTCTAGATTCCTCTCCCTAAGGATTTATCGGTAAGTGATCATCTAGGACTTACAGTACAGCTGTGAGGGCTACATGGCTCTAGCTTTAGCTCAGTATGAGGACCTTTTCTAGCTTGTTAGTGGTTACCTTTATTGGCATAGGAATGGCTTGCCTAATCGGGTATAGGACAGCCTCTACTCTTATGTGTATAGATGTCGGTGTTTCGAACAAACACCGGCGAGTAAATTTGTAATTGATGCGCGTTAGGCCCGGATGGTGCGCTAAAGGACACAAGGGTTATACTGGTTTGGGCTGAATGTCCCTACGTCCAGTCTATTGCTGCTCGTGTTATTAGCACCGAATGAGGTTCGTAGTAGGGGGTACAAACGGTTGGGAGAGGGAGAGACCCCAAGTCCCTAATGGAGTGATTGGAAGGATGCCAAGAGCTCCGTTGGCGCTTGGCCGTGTGGTGTGTGTGTGCTAACCTATTCCGAATCAGTTGATCGATCCCTTAGTGGGGAGCCCTGCCTTGCCTTTTATAGATCAAGGGGGAGCAGGGTTTTTTATAGACGGGGAAGAAGAAAACACTAAGAGCATAGAAGGTCCTTCGAGGAACCCGGTCCTTCCTTCTTCCCCACGCCTGATCTACCCATCATGGCAGATCGTGTCAGGATTGAGGCGATTGTAGACCGTCGTGGGCCACGCCACGGCCACTGTTTAGCAAGTGGGTACGTCCCATCCCGCCCCTGCGGGCGGCGTGTCGGACAGGATTTGCCGAGCCCCGACCCCATGGGGGTCGGGAGGCGCGGTGACTGTTGGTTTGCCCTTGGAACGTAGTGGTTGTCGTATGTCTGCGTTGGGTTCTTCGTCCGGAGGCTGAGGGCGGCGCCTACAACACTGTAGGATGGAGAGCAGGCGCCCGCAACACTGTTCAGGTTCTGCCACGCCCGGAGGGGTCCAAGCGCTCGCCTGGTCACATCCTGACGGTACTTCCCTACAGGGGTGCAGGGCATGGCATCTAATGCTGTGGTTGACCCGAATGTCTTGTCTTACCCTGTAATCGTCATCATGAGGGTGCAGGGCGCAGTTCGTCAGGTGAGACTGGGCCAGCCTCTGGATATCGGGCGAGGCAAGATTCGTCATTGGCCGTTTGGATGAGGTGAAAACCTAGTTTTTACCCGTCGGGCAAAGCGGAGTCATCCCCCGGCCGTCGAACGGGGCCGAGCCCAGCCCTCGGGGGTCGAGCGAGGCGGTGCGCATCCCTTGGGGGTCGGGTGAAGCCGAGCCCAGCCGTCGGGCGAGGCAGAGTCGCCCTCCAGCCGTCGGGCAAGGCGGAGTCGTCCCCCGGCGGGTCAGGTGAAGCCGAGCCCAGCCGTCGGGCGAGACGGAGTCGCCCTCCAGCCGTCGGGCGAGGCAGAGTCGCCCTTCAGCCGTCGGGCGAGGTAGAGCGGGTCCCAAGGGCACATGGGCGCTCGGGCAAGGCGGAACAAGACTTTCGTTTGGTCGGGCAAGAGATGTAACCGCGCTTTCGGGAGTCCTTACCGTTCGATGGTTCATTGATTCCTCCTCTTTGGGGTACCCCAGTATTAGGTCCCCGACAGTAGTCCCCAAGCCCTTGGGTGATTCGGGTTGAATCATCCGGGGGGTTTCTTCGATCTCGTCAGAGTTACTTTTCCAGAGGGTGCATGCGAGCGCAACCAGTGGGTGTAGTCCCAGAGCCCTTGCGTGGGCCCTCCGCGGGTAAGATCGTAAGATTTAGGTTTTCTTGTTAGCTGGATCGTGGCATCCCGTTCGTGGGGATTTTATTCAAGACTTGCCTAACTGGGGCTTGACCGCGGATCGGGACCTCAGTAATGCTTACGCCCTTGATTTTGGGTCGTTCGCGGACCCGTCCTTAGTTGGGCCGGCCGCCGAGCCTCCGGGCCCTTAGGCGGGCCAAAGAGAGAGAACAAATATTTATGACCCGTGCTTCCCCGGGTGGGAAGAGAGTCCGGATTCACCTGGGCAAGTCGAGCCGTCCACCATGGTTTATGGTGGGAGAAGATAGGAACTACGGGCGCGTGTCCCGCGGCGTGACGGGACGGCGCGTGTGGCAGGCCCGGAGATCGAGGCGGGCAGTTGCCCTTCTCGCACCTGTCGCCCCTATAAAACCACGGGGTTCGCCCCTGGGGTCCTGTACCCCGCCTTCTCATCTTCGCGTCTGGGATCTCCATCTCTAGTTCGCCTTCAGCCTCCTGCTCCCCCGCCGCCGCCGTCTAGCTCGAGCCCCCCTTTCTCCCAATCACCTCGATGGAGTTGTGGGGTAAATCCGGCATCACCCCCCGACGTTTGGAGGGCCTTGTCCGCCACGGCCTTCTCCGTCCGCTGTCCGCCGTCCAGGAGTGGCTGCTGCCTGGTGACGAGGCTGAGCCGACGCCACCCGAAGGGTATGTTGTGTCTTTCGTCATTTTCCATGAGCGGGGTTTTGCCATACCTGCGCATAGATTCCTTCGGGGGCTGTTGGATTATTATGATGTGGAGCTGCAGCATCTAACTCCCAATGGGGTTCAACATATGGCGGCGTTTGTTGCCCTGTGCGAGGGTTTCCTGGGATCGATCCCCACTTTGATTTGTGGCGATACTTCTTCACCATCAGTTTGTCGAAGAGGCAGGTTGGGGGGAACGAGGTGAATGTGCCGATGGGATGTGCCAGCATTCATCTGCGCCATACCTGGTCGAGGGATTACCCGCTCATGCGTCTGGCGACCTCGAACAAGGGATGGCACTCGCAGTGGTTTTACGTCAGGGATGACCCGAGTGCTACCCTGCCTAAGTACACCGGGCGCTTGATCGAAGAGGCTCCGGAGTCGTGGACTTGGGGCGTCCAGCTTAAAGACAAGAAGCACCTTGCCGACCTTCTTGCCGGTCTCCAAGCTCTGAAGGAATGGGGTGTAAAGGGGGCGGGGATCATTGGCGCCTACCATGCGAGGAGGGTGGCGCCGCTGATGGCGTGCGCGCTTCCCCTGTATCGGATGATGCCCGAGATGTCGTTCGAGGGGACGGTACTTGTCGACAAGGTGCTCCCTTATTCTGAAGTGGCGCAGCGCGTTAAGGAGGCGACGGAGCCGACGAAGGATTCTGCTGGTGATGTCCTAGACATTGTGTATCCAGTGCCCGATCATCCCCCAATGCGGCCGGAACCTGGGTTCTTTGAATTTGTAAGCCTTATCTCCCCGTGACTTTCCTTCTTCCTGAATCTCCCTGGTTCTGATATTTGTTTTTGTGATGTTGGGACCAGCCGAGGAGGCTAGCCTTTAAAGACAATCTGGTTCCGCTGCCGAAGAATAAGGCCCTAGCGGCGGGGAATCGCCTCGCAGCTGAACTGGATAAGAAGACAAGGGAGCAGAAGAAGAAGGAGATGCGACGGAAGCAAGAAGCACGGGATCGAGGGGAAGACGTGAGCAGCGATGATGATGATGATGACGACGATGATGGCGAGGTAGCCGTTGGCGTGGATTGGGACATCCTGGATGATGAGGGCACGTTGACAGATGCCCACCCATCCACGCAAGGACCCTTCACGTTCCACGCGGAGGGAAGCGAGTTGGTGGAAGCCGGGGAGTCCGCCGCTTCGCACGGCGTTCTGGGCGAGGATCAGTGGATGGAGGAAGGTGGGCCTACCACCGCCGACCCTGTGGTGATGGTGGAGAGGAGCGGCTCTGGTGCCGTGCCCCCTGCGGTAAGGGAGACGAGCCCCCCTGCCTCAGAGCAGGGGGCAGGCTCGAAAAGGCACCGTCCAGATGAGTTGGGGCAAGGTCCTGGGGGTTCGTCCCCAAAGCGCTCCTAACGGCCGAAAGGCGTCCACGTAAGCCGTTGATTCCCCCGTTTTTTCATCCTTTTACCTTTCTATTTTGACCTGACGCCTCTTACCTTTGTGTAGATTTTTGCGGACGGGCCACTCCCTAGGGCTGGCGCCCAAGAAGAGTCTCGCCATTCAGGCGGGACGGATGGTGCTGCCCGACGTTGCCCCTGTTTCGGGCAGGGACGGCGCTGATGTCGAGGCCATGCTAGCTGATCCGACGGCGCCTGTGGTGGAGCCTGCGCCCTCGGCGGTTGTCGAGCCGGCGGTATCTTCCGAGACGGGCACGGTACAGCCGGCCATGGGCCCGACGCCGCCAGTGGAGGTGGTGTCGGGGGGAGGAGCAGAGCTCGCGCCATCGGAGATCCAAGTGGAGATGGCCACGACCACTCCAAGCCCGGTGGGGCTAGACGTTGCCGCGTTGGCATCCGAGGGGATGGCGCAGTCGGTGCCACCGGCGGCCCCGGTAGTAGTGGATGAGACGGGCCGGATAGAGGTGGACACCACCGGAGGGTCGTCGGGCGTCGTGGTGGTGGCGCATAGGACCAGGAGGGAGCCGCCCCTAGCCCCCTTGTCAGGAGGCGTGCGCTCCCCTGCGCGGGGGGAGCCGCCGCTCCAGTGGATGTCCCCTCGGGATCCCTCATCGGTTGCCCTCTCGCTTGACGATCATGTCGAGAGCATGGAGTGGGAGAGCCTTGACCTCGGGATCTCGAGCATGATGGAGGCTCTAAACTAGGCCGGAGAAGTCCTGCGCGAGGTCTTTGTTCCCATGACCCGGGTATCGGCTTGATCTTCCTCGTTGTTTTCTTCTCTCTTCATATGTTTTTGTGTTTTTCGAACTTCTGATGTTGGTTTCCTTTTGCAGATTATCGCTGCTCGTAGCCGGGATAAATCCCGTTTCCTCCGTGAGCAAAAGGTGGAGTGGGACCGCCTTAGCGAAGAGGCCCGGCTACGAGCAGATATGGCCGCGCAGCTTGCTGCCGCCCAGGAGCGGGAGGCCGAGGCGTGTCAGGATGCGGAGGAGATTCACGGGATGTTCGAGGACCTGAAGGCGAGGTCGAAGCTTGAAGAGGAAGAAGCCGCCAGAATTCTGAAGGAGCGGGACGAGCTGCTCGAGAAGGATGCTCAGGCCAGTAGGCGGGCTGTCGAGGCCCAGAACGAGCTAGAGACGGAGCGGAACCTCAAGCGGAAGGCCGAGAGCGAGGCCGTGGCCCTTCAGAAGAAGGTGGACGAGGACGCTGTGCTGATCGATCGTCTGCACGGGGAGCGGGACGCAGCGCGTCAGTTCGAGGAGAGATTTTGCTTAGAGGGCAGCGTGGCTCGTGAGGAGCACGACCGGGTCGTCAGGGAGCGCGACGAGGCGCGCTGGGTGGCGGACTCCCTTCGTGTGGATCTCGAAACCGCGATGACCCGGAAGCAGGCTGCCGAGAATGTCTCTGCCGGACTAAAAAGGGAGCTCGCCCAGGTGCGAGGGGTGCTTCAGGCTGAAAGCGACGGGCACGACCTTCTGCAGATCGCCGTTGGGGAAGTCCTTGACGCCCTGCAGGTGGTGGAGCCGGTGGAGACCAGCCCGCTCGCGGCCCGTGTTGCGGGTATCACGGCGCGAGTGAGCCAACTTGAGGAAAATGCTTTTTGCGCCGGGATCACCCAAGCCTTTACCGTCGCCCATTCTCATTATGATAAGGAGATTAACCTGAAGGTGATGAGCCAAGGCTTCGCGCCTGTTTATGAAGATCCTGAGCTGGACGAGATGGAGAAGGCGGTGGCACCTTTTGCGCGGGACCTGGCGGACAGATTGAAAGAGATGGCTCTTCCTCCGCGGAAGTAGTTAGTTAAATAAATTTGATGAGTAGTTATATGTAATATGTGAACTTAATGTCGGTACTGTCGTGTTCGGAAACAGTTTTATGATTTTGCTTCGTGCTTTCGTTTTGTTTGATCTTACCTTCTTTCCTTTTGGCAAAAAAGAGACTTATTTCGGTAAGAGAGAGGAGGTATTCGTACCTTTACCAGCCCCCGAGTGAGATATGACCCCTTGTTTTTGTGGGGGTCGGATGTTACTGGAGACGGGCCGGCTCGTTTTGTGGTGTTCGTTCCGCCCATCTTTCTTCACGTTTGGAGGGATTGGGGCGGCGTTATTTGCCTCGGTGGCTCGAATGACGTGCCCGATGAGCTTACTAATGGGGGTGTTCGGACAAAAAAACCTGGTCCGGCTGCTTTGCGGCAAAGCCCCCAGGCGGGGTTTCGTTACCCCTTGGCCTGCCTTCCAACAGATTCCTCCTCTGACGGGGATCCTATGGGCTCGGCAGGGGGTTTGGGTCAAACTTTTTAGAAGGTTGAGATGACCCTGTCCGCCTTAATGCGGGATGGGCAGAGGCCGTTTGAGGCTCATCTACGTTTTCTCCCCTGGCTCTTATTTGACGCGAGGCGGCCTCGAGCCCTTCACGGGCCGGCCTACGAACCTCGGTCTCTCGATGTCGGATCGAGCGGCTTGAGTCCCCAAGCCCTGTTGGGGTCTGATAGGGGTCGGCCATGTTTTGTGCGTTACCCCGTCCTCGGTTTTCGCAACCGGAGGGGTTGAGTTGACGACACTTGCCTCAACGGCTCGAGTGTCGCGCTCAATGAGCTCGCTAACGGGTACGTTCATGTGAAATCCGGGTCCATCATTTGCTGATGGGGTCGGTAGAGCCTGCTGGTGGCATTTCACTTTTTTCCAACCCGCCTCCCGGCAGATGCCTGAGCCGTTTCGATGGGCTCAGGGGGCCCGTTGGCCTCTCCTCGGTGGAGATTCAGTGGGTTTGGCTCGGGGTTAGATTTGAACGAGAAAAGGTCGAGACGCCCCTGTCCGCTTCTGAGCGGGGTTGGGCAGGGCCGCTAGGGCTCGTCTCAGTTATTTCTCCCTGGCTCTGTTTGATGCGAGGCGGCCTTGAGCCCTTCGCGGGCCGGCCTACGAACCTCGGTCGTTCGTTGCTCGTATAGGACGAAGTGACTGCCACTTCATGACGCGACATGAAGTGTTGCGATGCAGCGTTTGCATGAGTTTAATATCCAATAAATTTGAAACGAAAACAGGGTTTGTTAATGTTACCTTGGTGGTGTGAGCGATGGGAAGCTCCTATTAGATGTGTCCGCGCGGTTTCGAGTCCGTTGTTTACGACGGGGTTGGCGTGACCTGCACGAGCATCGTAATTTTTGTTTCTGTCTCTCGGTGGCGATTCGAGCCGCCCGATTGACTTAGTCGTCCTAACAGACTCTCCGTGAAGGAGGCTCTGCAGGGGGACCCCTCCAAACCCCTCTCGGGAAGGTGAGAGCCGAGGCTAGTGGTGCGGGGAACTATGAGTTCGATTTATGCTGGTGAACAAAAAAAAACACCGTAGCCGTCGAGGCGTGGGGTCTGATGGTTCGGTGAAGAAATTATTGCTTAAAGTAAGTAAGCAGAGCTACTTATCTTTCAGCGGTCGTTTCTCCGTTGTGTTACCTGGGCCGTCTGATCGGCCCGTGAGGCCTGCTGGGCTCCCTCTGGACGGAGGTTTCGTTGTTGGGTCGTCTCACAGTCCTGCCTAGGGGAACGGAGAGTCGCTTGCGTGGGTGCGCCCTGGTCCTCACGCCCGGTGGGTGGTGGTGGGCCATGCCTGCTTGGTCAGGCGGCGTCTCATTAATTGCACGGCGTCCCGTCGGTCCAGGCGCGTCCCATCGGGTTCCTGTTAGCATTGATTTGTCACCTGTATGGAATAGGGGGGAAGGCAGAGAGTTTTTCGGTCCGCCTTTCGCCTTTCCTTATCTGTTGGTCCTCTTTCTTAAGTAGGGAGAGGGAGGGGGGTTCTCATCCGCTTCTCATTCTACCCCTGAGCCGCTACCTCTTCTCCCTTTTCTTCTCCACCGAATATGCTCGTGCGTCGCGGCGGATCCTGGGTGAGAGAGGGGGTAATGCTAGAGGGAGATACTCACAGTTTCGTCGGTGAGTCAGGAGCGTGATGTCGAGCTGGAGGTCATCCAACGTAGATGAGATGGTGCGGGCCGCCTTCGCCGAGGAGAGGTTGCCGCCGCCGCCGAAGGAGGGGGAGCACCGGAGGGTGTCAAGCGTTGTTGACCTTGTCGTGGTTCGTTGCGGCCTTTCTCCGGCAGGGGGCGCCCGTCGTTCCGGCGCTGTTGTCGGTGTTGTGGCTGATGACGATGGCGTAGTCCCCGGGTGCCTCGATGGAGGGACACCACAGTCGTCGGTCGTGATGCTCGATGTTGCAGACGACGGCGTCCTCGAGGATCCTGTGGCGCGGTACGACATCGCCGATGGAGAGCGTGGTGCGGCGGCCGTAGTAGACGTACTGGCCCGTGTACACGCCCTCGACGGCGACGAAGAGCTCCTTCTAGTGCTTGTGCCTGACGAGATTGGCATGGAGACCGTAGTAGTAGTCGTAGTCGGTCTAAGCAGAGATTGTAATCGAATAAGTTTGTGGGGGAGTCCCTGAGCGGCTAGCTTTTGGTCTTGGGAGCTCATTTAGCCATTTTCGTGATGAAATTACTTTGTAAGTGGTGAATTTGTGCAAAGAATGAACAAATTTTTCATCTTTTGTTGCGGCAAACAATTCCTCTTCGGAGGTGGTTTCGGTGTCCTTCGATCCTTCCCATGGTTCAAGTTCGCAAAAAGACTAGGGGTGCAGGTGATTTAGTCCTGATTTACGCTGGTGAGCAAAGAGATTGTAACCGCCGGGGTGTGGTTCTCCCACGGTCCTACCAGTTATACTCAGGACGTATTTTTTGCAATCCTAATTTTTAGGACTTGTTCATGGGATGAATCAAAAAACTCAGAAAAAGTTTGCAAATGTAATATGGAATGTGTTTATAGCATAAACGTACTTGTACCAGTTTGTATCAGCCCCCGAGTGAGGTCGGACCCTTTGTGCTTTGGGGGTCGGACGTCACTTAAAGTTCGGGGATTTTGTAAAGACAGAAGACTGATAAGGAAAAGTATGCGTTTATTTAGGGGTAAAAGCGACGTAGCTGTTCAATGTTCCAGGCGTTGGTGAAGACCTTGCCGTCGATGGTTTTCAGCTTGTAGGCGCCTGGCCGGAGTGTTTCCGCGATGACGTACGGCCCTTCCTAGGGCGGGGAGAGCTTGTGGCGGTCCTTGTTGCTCTGTACGAGGAGGAGGACAAGGTCCCCGACGTTGAAGGCTTGGTCCCGTACCCGTCGTCAGTGGTACCGTCGCAACGCCTGCTGGTACTTGGCCGAATGGAGGAGGGCGATGTCGTGGGCTTCGTCCAGCTGGTCCATGGCGTCTTGGTGGGATTCCTCGGCTCCTTCTTCGTTGTATGCTTTGACCCTTGGTGCTCCGTAGTCAAGGTCCGTCGGGAGGACAGCCTCGGCACCGTAGACCATAAAAAAGGGCGTGTAGCCGGTGGCCCGGCCGGGAGTTGTTCTCAGGCTCCAGAGCACAGCGGGGAGCTCGGTGACCCATCGTGCGCTGAATTTGTTCAACCGGTTGAAGATCCTAGGTTTGAGGCCCTGTAGGAGCATGCCGTTAGCGCGCTCGACCTACCCGTTCGTCCGAGGGTGTGCGACGGCTACCTAATCGATCCGGATGTGTTGCTCATCGCAGAATCGAATGAATTTCCTGCCGGTGAATTGCGTGCCGTTGTTCATGATGATGGAGTTTGGTATTCCAAAACGATGGATGATGTCGAGAAAGAACAGCACGGCTTGCTCGGATTTGATCGTAGAGATCGGCCGAGCTTCGATCCATTTGGTGAACTTGTCTATGGTGACAAGTAGGTGGGTGAAGCCCCCGGGTGCCTTTTTAAGAGGTCCAACTAGATCGAGCCCCCAGACCGTGAAGGGCCACGTGATGGGGATCATCTGGAGTGCCTGGGCCGGGAGGTGAGTCTGCCGAGCGTAGTACTGGCACCCTTCGCAGTGCGTCTGATTTGCTCGGCGTCGGCTATGCGATGGGCGATGAGAAGCCACAGCCGAATGCGTTTCCAACCAGAGTTCTTGGTGCGGCGTGGTGACCACAGACCCCGCCATGGATGTCGCTCAACAGAAGCTTGCCCTGTTCGGCGGGAATGCATTGCTGCAAGATCCCGGTGTGGCCTCGTTTGTAGAGTTCGCCTTCTACAAGAACAAAGGGCTTGGCGTGGCGTGCGAGCCGTCGGCCTTCCGTCTTATCTGCTGGAAAAGTGTTGTGGAGAAGATAGTCGAGGTAGAGCGTTCTCCAGTTGTTCGGAGGGTCGGGCATTGTGCCTTCTTCAAGCTCCATGACCTCGGGGTTGGGCGGAGCTACTGGTTGGTCAGCCCCCGGGGTAGGATCGGATGGGCCGTTGTTGGCCCGCCCCGACCCTTCGTAGCGTATCGAGGGTTTGTGCTGGTCGCTGGCAAAAACTCCCGTGGGGACCGGCTCTCGGCCAGATGCCGCTTTCGCAAGCGTGTCGGCTGCCTCGTTGAGGCATCTCGGGATGTGATTGAGTTCCAAGCCGTCGAACTTGTCCTCTAGCCGTCGGACCTCTTGGCAGTACGCGGCCATCTTGGCGTCATGGCAGCTTGATTCCTTCATGACTTGATTGACGATCAACTAGGAGTCGCCCCGAACGTTGAGGCGTCGGATGTCTAACTCGATGGCGATTCGTAGGCCATTGACGAGAGCTTCATACTTAGCAACATTATTCGACGAGGGGAAATGGAGACGGACCATATACCTCATTTGGACCCGAGGGGATATTCATGCCTTGATCCAAGACCAGCCCAGCGGCGCTTTCATTAGTGACCCATCGAAGTACATTGTCCAAGATACTCGATCGATCGATCGTTGGCGGTGGCTGACGTTGGATCTCGGTCCATTCTATGATGAAGTCGGCCAATGCCAGGATTTGATCACCGTTCATGGGGCATATGTTATGCCTTGATCCATCAGCTCGAGTGCCCATTTCACGGTTCTTCCCTTGGGCGTCCCGGCTCCGGACGACTTTCGAGGGAGGAAGCGATGTTATGATCTCACGGGTGTGACTCAAAGTAGTGACGTAGTTTCCTCTTGGTGATGAGGACGGCGTACAAGAGTTTCTCGGATCTAGGAGTAGTGGGTTTTGAGAGTCGATAGTACTTGATGATGAAATACACGGGGCGCTTGTACCTTGAGTGCGTGCCCTCTTCTTCCCTCTACTACTACGGGCGGCCCTCGCTTATTTCCTCGTGACTAACCACATTGTGGGCGCTCACGTATAGTAGGAGTGCCTCTCCGTTGCTTGGGGGGCGAGGATCGGGGCCTTTGTCGAGCAGCGGCTTGACCATGTCAAGTGCCTCCTAGGCCTCGCAAGCGTCCACTTGAAGCGATCGGCTTTTTTTTTCAAAAGGCGGTAAAGGGGAGACCTCGTTCACGAGGCGTGAGATGAATCGGGAAGCGGAACCTGAGGCGGCAAGGCACCCGGTGATCCGCTGTACCTTTTACATTTTGGATTGGGCCCATGCTCGTGATGGCTGAAATCTTGTCCGAGTTGGCCTCGATGCCACGCTCAGAGACGATGAAGCCGAGCAGCATGCCCCTCGGGACCCCGAAAACGCATTTCTCGGGGTTGAGCTTGATACCGCTTTTGCTTTGATCTCGGAGTTTCGCAAAGATTTGCTCGAGATCAGCAACGGTGGTCAGCTGCTTGGACTTCACCACGATGTCGCCGACGTAGGCCTCAACGGTTCGCCTGATGAGGTCTCCAAGCATCTGAGCCTACATCGCTGGTACGTTGCCCCAAAGATTTTTCAAGCCAAACGGCATTAAAACGTAGCGAAACGGCCCAAAGGGAGTGATGAAAGAGGTCGCGAGTTGGTCGGATTCCTTCATCACAATTTGATGGTAGCCGAGTACGCATCAAGGAAGCAGAGGGTTTCGCACCCAGTGGAATCGATTATTTGATCTATGCGTGGCAAAGGAAACGGATCCTTCGAGCACGCTTTGTTGAGACCGTGTAATCAACACATCCTCCATTTTCCTTTTTCTTTCGAACAAGGACGGGGTTTGCCGACCACTTGGGTGGTGTACCTCCTTAGAACCACGAATCCGGCGGTCAATAGTTTGGCTATCTCTTCGCCGATGGCCCTATCGCCATGCGCTTTTCTCCTCGTCGAAGCGGCATAGGCGTTGTTTCACCAACTTAGAGCAAACACGGGATGGATTTTTTAGGGTGTGCTTTCGGCCTCCGACCTCCTTGTCGGAATGCACCGGCATATCCAAGGGTTTCCACGTAAAGACGTCTCTGTTGATCGATCCCTTCGGGAGGAAGTCGAAACACTAAGAGCATAGAAGGTCCTTGAGAACAAGCGCTTTTCCTATTCGGGAGAGCGTGGTGCCGTCGCACGCGTTTTTCCTTCGAGCTGCCGGGGTCTATGATGACCTCTTTGGAGCCCTCTGCTTTGATTTGAACGACCGGTTACTTTCTCGAGGTGCAGGGGCATGGTTCATCCTCTTCGGTGACCTTTTTGGATGAGGGCGGCGAGTTCCCTAGAGGCGACGATTGTCGAGCAAGTGAGTCGCCCCAGGGTGAAGCCGAAGCCGGCCGGCGGTAGGTAGAGCGGGTAGAGCGGGTCCCAAGGGCACATGGGCGCTCGGGCGAGGTGGAACAAGACTTTCGTTTGGTTGGGCAAGAGATGTAACCGCGCTTTCGGGAGTCCTTACCGTTCGATGGTTCATTGATTCCTCCTCTTTGGGGTACCCCGGTATTAGGTCCCCGACAATAGACGTGATGGAATTGTGCCATTCGACAGGGGGTTCCTATATCTGTTTGTCGAGTGAATCTAATGGCCCTAACTTGTTAGACGAACCTTTGAAAGGCTTCATAGTGAACCTTGTCGACCTTCCTTGGTAGTGGGTCAAGAGGCTGATCACCTTGGGTGAGAGGGTAAATCATGACTCACAGTGAAAGTGTACAACCTCTGCAGAGTGTAAAAATGGTATATCAGCCGTGCTCACGGTCACGAGCGGCCTTGGAACATTTACGGAATAGATGATGAACACTGATGATACTGATGATAAAGATGCTCATTAATGGTTAATTGTTTATGCTATTCATTATTCATGTTTACATGATCATGTGTTTATATGGGCTTGTGAATAAACTTGTTGCCACCTAATTGCTAAAATCTTGACTCATTAAAAGCTAATCGCAGTTAATCAGTGTCAGCCTTTTGAGCCTCATGAACCCCATGTTATATTTGTTGAGTACGACATGTACTTACGCTTGCTTTATTTTACAATTATTTGGATAAAAATCCTGAATGGATACCAGATTGCTAGAGTTTGGAGAAATTAGGCTTGTGATCAACCAATCAGTTGTCCTTGTGGAATTGGAGTCTTCACTCGAGGATCGAAGTTGTCTTTCCACTGTTTGCTGTCTAAGGTTATATCCTTTATACTAAGTACGATATATATTGAGCATTGTCTATTGATATTACCCTTATTTATAGCTATATGTGAGATTTGACTTTCTGGGCTCACATATGGTGTGTATCTGGTTTTGTTCTTAAAATCGGGTGCGACAAAGTGGTATCAGAGCAATGCTGACTAGAGGACACAAGCCTAGTTAGAACTGGATGTTCTAGTATGCTTTCCTTTATGCTTACTTCTTGATTTCTCCCTAACCTTGTTATTTGCTAAAAGTTATGCTCACTTCGGTTTATGTTCTGTTATGAAAACTTTGTCTCTATTCTAAATAGATGAGTCCTAATGAGGAGACCACCAACATTAGAGGTCAGGAGGACCAAGCTACATTGTCCTTGACTGCATTCGACAAGGAGAAGCTTGTAGCTATGCAACAACAAGTACTTGAAGGAATGACTCAACATGGGAGTTCTCAAAAGTGCTTGCCACAAGGTCAAACCAACATATCAAAGGGACCAGGGAAGAGACAAGTGGTAGAAGCTTGGAAGAAGATGAAGTCCAATGAAGGTGTTCATAGCAAGACGCTTGGAAGTCAGGATCCATGTTAGTGCTGTAAACATTATGGTTTTCCTTGTCTTCGAAACAAGTCAACTAAGAGGGAAGTCAAGGTGGACCCGAGCTGTGAATCTAATGTGGATAAGAAAAGGAAGGCAGTCTCACTAGAGCCAGAATTGGAAAGCAATCAACATTTGAGTTCTACTACGTTGTCACATCTAGCTCTAATCCCTCATTAGATAAACTCAGACTCTAAAGAGTCAGAAGTTTCTCAAGCTAAGATTACTCCACTCTTTCCACATGAGGTATGCATAGATGGGTGGACGATCACCTATAAGGAGTTTCAACCATGAAAGATCAAGCGAGCTAGAAAGCGGTCTAGTCAAACAAAGATGAACCTTCAGAGTCAGCAAGCCGACAATACTCTATGCAACAATTTTGTGGAGTATGACATCCCAAAAGATCTAGCTAAGAGAAAGTGTTATCATTGTCAGTAGAAAGGACATTATGTTAAACTTTGCCCATAGAAGAATCAACAATTGTACCATGGAAGTGGCCAGAGTCGGATCACTACAAGGTTGCTACCAAAAAATGCCAGTGATAGCCAACCCGAGAAAAAAAAGCATTCGGTAAGAGTGACGAATGAAGAAGTCATTCAAGGGATGCTACCCTAGATGCCCTCGCCGCCACATCTTAGTTAAGGAATAGGAGTTTGTGCTCTTTATGTAATAAAAACGATAGTATCGCAAGTTGAGTCAATGATTGAGTTGTGCACCTTTATTGCTTTGTTGATTTGTCATTATGCTTATGATTGTTTTGAATCGTTGTAATGATTGCAATGATCTTGTTGGGTGTTTCCACAATTTCATTTAGTTTATAGGCCTAAGGTATAAGGATTAATAAAATAAATAGTTGGGTTAAGGTTTTCTTTTGTTTTCCCTATCCTGCCTTACGGAGTAGTCTACACTCTTTGGCTTATATCTCTGATTTTGGACGATCAGAAATCATAGAAAAATTATGTACAATAGTAGACTTCGATATCTTTCTGTGACCATAAGAATCACCTTGATAGCTATTTTCATTATGAAATTATGAAAATCACAAGACGATGCACCTGTGCTGTCTGAAGCCTAGAGTAGATTCTGTTGTGCACTGTTTTCGACTACCTGAACTATAGAATTTGGAAAAGTGTTCTATAAGGGAGTTGTGGAGAATTTTATAAGATTTCCAACAGTATAAGCTACAACTCCATTGGATTAACAGAATGGGAGTTACATCTGTTTTACTGCATAGTTGTTTTTCTGCTCGCGAGGAATTTTAGATTTCTTGTTCTTGCCCATACACAAGAGTATCATTGGGATGTCAGAACGTCTTGATACTAGTTAGCTCATCTAAAAGAAGGTGCAAGCTACCCTTCTTGTGTCCTCTAGTTGATCTTTTCTTAAGGGGGGTAGCCAAAGTGAAGGTGGTTTTGAAGATTCTAGCTCTCACTGGGAAGGAATCCTGCCAATTCTAATCCACCACCATCCAATTCCCCATCAATAGAGCAAGCTTTGATGACGTAGACTCAGTTATTACAAACTATTGCTCAAAGAGTGTTGAACAACCCACATCAAGCATCACCTATTGACAAGCATGGTGAATTTATGAAGGGACACCCACCGACATTCTCTCATACAAGCGAACCACTAGAAGCTGATGACTATCTTGGAGCTGTGGAGCGATAATTGGACATAGCTAAGTGAGATGACCATGAGAAGGTGTTTTTGTGTCTGGCCAACTCTAGGGCACAGCACAAGACTGGTGGGAGTCTTACCAGTATGGATGTCCCAACAATGTTGGACAGATCACCTAGAAGGAGTTTAGCGAGAGCTTTAGGTCATACCACATTCCCACAGGTGTGGTAGAACTCAAGCCAGATTCAACAACAGTGGGAGTCAGAACAAAATGTCCATAAGGAGCAGGTGTAAGGCAATAAGTTAAAGCGAAACTAAATTCAAGGCAGGTTGAACAATGTGGATCTGATTACCACTCATGGAGTTAAGGAGGTCGTTTATGGTTTGATTGCAGTAAGCTCAGACACTGCTATGGTGTTTTTGACCCCAGTGCCTCACATTCATTCATCTCTAGGGAATATGTGGAAAACATAAGATAACTATGCTCCCAATGATGAAACCCCTAATAGTTAACTCTCTAGGAGGAGAAAAGAAGGCAAACCGCATATGCCCAAAAGTTAGTCTTAACATAAAAGGAAAGAACTTTGAGGCAAACCTTGTAGTTGGAATTGATGGACATTGATGTTATCCTTAGAATGGGGTGGTTGTCTACATGCAAAGGAGTGATTAAGTATGTCCAGCATTTGGTGCTTCTAACAACGCCATCAGGAGAAAGAATTGAGTATGAGGGTAGTAAACCTGCACCTGAGGAATATGAGAATGACCTATTAGAAGGTGTATACTCAGAGGATGTATACCACTTAAGGGTTTCATCAACCAGAGTAAGTATCCTTTGCTTGGTTGATAAGTTATCGGATCATTTACGTGGAATGGGTGCATTCATCAATATGGCTCTGCAATTCGAGCTATCCTCAGCTGGGAGTCTGATCTTCAACATACCTAGGACAAGTAGGCATTGATGACAAAGGAGATATCTGATAACTGTAGATGGTTCTATGGAGTCTTAGGAAATCCCAATGATATACTAAGCATGACATGAAGGTTTGGATTGAAGAGAGACAATTGGAATCCACTCGAAGATGTGAGCAGAATTCAGAGTTTTAATAATGAGATTTGGTTAGAGGTTTAAGGGAGGTTTATCCAAGACCACCAAGATATTGATAATGCTACTGGAGAAGGTTTTAAGTTCAAATGAAGAAACCATAGGTGAGCTTGGAAGAAGAGGCTTATGCAAGAAAGCATGAGAAGGAACATCTGACGTATAATCTAGAGTTATCCATTGTGGAGCATGAGGTACTATCTACTCGGGCATAACAAGTGATATCTAGGTGGATCACAAGAATCTAAAGGACATCTTCCCCAAGTTGATCTTGAGCTTGTGTTATCCTCGTTGGAATGAAATTGATTATGACTTGGAAAAGTGCTGTCACTTCGAGGAGCAAAGTCATGGCCGATGCCCTTATCAACGGAGAATTGTGCTAAGAAGGTTTGGGTGACACCAAGAACTAAGAATTGTATCCCAAGTTTGCACAACTTAACCGAAATCATTAATGTTTTGAAGATTGGTAGAAGAATCTCCTTTTGACTAGGAAAGTGAAAAGGCTTCGTTGGAAGGTGAACATAGGAAGAAAGAGGTCTAATAAGTATGGACTAAAGAGGAAACGTGGCCTTGTGATTGGAGTTACCTAGGCATGGTCTAAAGAATCTGTCAGAATCTTGGAATCAGTTGGGCAAGTTATTTGGAGTAAGGTCAATAGGTATGCAAAGTAAAGTGGGATCCTTGTCAAGACGATGGAACTACACGAGGAAGTAAAGAAGAATCCAAAGATGGAGTATCTCTATCTCCTAGTCGACGTCTTCCGAATCTCAGGGATGAGATTCATCTTAAGGGGGGTAGAATTGTAACACCCTAAAATTTTCACCTTTGAAAATAGAATTAAAATGATTTATTTATGAATTTTATGCTCATGAAATATAGGAAAAAAGAATATTTTTCATTATATTAAAATTCATCATAAGGAGTAGCAACATGGTTGTGCATACATGCCGGTGCATTTGAATTATTTGGATGAGTGGTTTGAATCAAGATTCAAAACGGTTTGAATTGCCTTTGGAAATAAATTTGAAAATGGCTTTGAAATAAAAGAAAAGAAAATTTGAAAATAAAAGAATTTAAAACATTGTAAATTTTATTTTTGGAAAGCCAACCAAAATTGTTCATTTTTAATTGAGTTGCAAAGTATATTTGAAACCCTATTCAAATTTGATTGGTTTTGAAGTGGGAAAAGAAGATAGAAAAGGAAAAAGGCAAACTCCTCTCTGTTGGCCCGAATGCCTATTTTTTCCCTTAGCCCGGCCTGCTCTCGCCTCTCTTTCCCATGGCCCAGCTCCCGTGCTAATTCTTTCTCTCTCACACACGAGCCCAGCTCACCCGGTGGCCCATCCGCTCCCCTTCTTCTATGGGCCAGCCCAGTCAGTGGCACCCTTCCCTTCGCCTCTCCTCCCACACTGACGTCGCGACCCCGCGCTCTCCCTCTCGTGCTGACAGGTGGACCCGACCTATCAGCAGCTTCCCCTACCTTGCGTATGTAGCCTGGACTCCACCGTGCCACCGGTGAGTCCATGTCCATGCCATAGCCTCCTTCACATTGCCTTGCCTCCCACACATTCTCTCGACCATAAATACCGAGCTGCACCGCGCGCCGCCTCCCTATCCTGAGACGCCGCTTCACCGCAACCCTAGCGCCGCCACCATTACCATCCACCGAGCGGTGAGCCACGCCCTCTCCCTACCTCCATCGCTGAAGATAACCCCCTAGTTGAGTTCATCATCTCCTTCTCCTTCACCCCATGTTCCCGGTTTGTTCTCTCGTGGCTTGTAGTCTGTTTCTTGTGCTAGTCGGTGAGTCACTCGCCATTGGCAATGGAGTCCACCGCATCTGGCACTATTCTAGCTGGCTGGTTCTCCTCTCTCCCTTCCCTCTTTTAATCTATATCGTCCATCTTCGATTCAACGGCCTGAGTTAGCCTGTACCCTTTTGTCATGGCGTTTTTGCTAGAGCCCCTGTAGTTTCGCGTAATAGAACCCATCATCCCTGGTTTCTTTCAAAAGAGTCCCTACCTTTTCTTTAAATAGTGCCCGTAGTCCTCGGCCGGATTAAAATCTGATTTTTATTTATTTTAAACTCAAAAATCAAGTTCCATCTAATTACAAAATTGCCACTATCTTCATTAGGCCATATCTTCTCCATTTTACCTCTGATTTGACCCGTTCAAATTGCGTTAGGTTCGTATTTACATTCTCTGCATGTTCATACCACTGTTAGATATGTTTTCAACTTTTAAAATTTGAGGTTAGATTTAATCTATTATTTTATTAAAGGAAATCTTGTTTAATTCATAACTTTTTCGTTATAGCTCTAATAAGAGTGCTTTTCACATCTATGTGTTCGTAGTGACACGTAGATTCGTTTTACAAACTTTTCATCTTGATTTTATGTTTGATGTACTGTTCTAATTTGGATCTATTGTTTGCTTCATGTATGATTGCATGGATACTTGTGTGGTGCTTTATGATCATGTCCAGTCGGTGAGCTTTACGTGTTGATCAAGAAGGAGTTCCATTGAAGGTTTGGACTAGAAGAAGGATCTGAGTTTAAGGCAAGTATAGCATGGGATCTTCCTTGTTGTCCTGTACACCATTAATCATTTAATTCATGCTGCATGTGTCTACCTTGATTACCACTAAGGATATCCTCGTCTTTTGTACTTGTACCTTGATACCTTTGGGTTATTGCATTGGGTAGCTTTGCTAGTGCTCAACTAAAGCCATGATCTTGTAACTTCACTAATGGATTATGCAATAAACATTAAAAGATGTTTTTTAGCAACATGGAACAAGGGGGCTAGAGCATTGGGCTATTTTTATGGTGCTCTAGATTTCTCTCCCTAAGGATTTATCGATAAGTGGTCATCTGGGACTTATAGTACAGCTGTGAGGGCTACATGGCTCTAGCTTTAGCTCAGTATGAGGACCTTTTCTAGCTTGTTAGTGGTTACCTTTATTGGCATAGGAATGGCTTGCCTAATCGGGTATAGGACAGCCTCTACTCTTATGTGTATAGCCGTGATGGAATTGTGCCAATCGACGGGGGGGTTCCTATATCTGTTTGCCGAGTGAATCTAATGGCCCTAACTTGTTAGATGAACCTTTGAAAGGCTTCATAGTGAACCCTATCGACCTTCCTTGGTAGTGGGTCAAGAGGCTGATCACCTCGGGGGAGAGGGTAAATCATGACTCACAATGAAAGTGTACAACCTCTGTAGAGTGTAAAATTGGTATATCAGTCGTGCCACAGTCACGAGCAGCCTTGGAACATTTATGAAATAGATGATGAACACTAATGATACTGATGATAAAGATACTCATTAATGGTTAATTGTTTATGCTATTCATTATTCATGTTTACCTGATCATGTGTTTATATGAGCTTGTGAATAAACTTGTTGCCACCCAATTGCTAAAATCATGACTCATTAAAAGCTAATCGCAGTTAACCAGTGTCAGCCTTTTGAGCCTTATGAACCCCATGTTATATTTGTTGAGTACGACATGTACTTACGCTTGCTTTATTTTACAATTATTTGGATAAAAATACTGGATGGGTACCAGATTTCTAGAGTTTGGAGGAATTAGGCTTGTGATCAACCAGTCAGTTGTCCCTGTGGAATTGGAGTCTTCACCCAAGGATCAGAGTTTTCTTTCTGATGTTTGATGTCTAAGGTTATATCCTTTATACTAAGTACAATATATATTGGGCATTGTCTATTGATATTACCCTTATTTGTAGCTATATGTGAGATTTGACTTTCTGGGATCACATATGGTGTGTATCTGGTTTTGTTCTTAAAATTGGGAGCGACAGTTGTACCGACCGTTTCAAGATTAGCAACTTTATTAGTTAACTCATCATAATATTTGCACATGGTTTCCATTTTAGCAAGCCAACTTTTATAAGCATCTTGTGAGCTAGCTAACTTTTCTTTTAATTTTTCATTTTTCTTTACAAGTTGCTCATCATTGATTGTGGATGCATTTGTTGTTGCACTAGTCTCAAGTTGCTCAACTTTAGTAGATAGCTCCATATTAACATTAGCAAATGTCTCATATTGTTCAAGCAAGGTTTTATATGCTTCTTGCGAACTATCTAACTTTTCTTTTAATTTTTCAAGCTTCTTTTGTTGACTAGTGTAAACTTTAGCATAGTTAAGATTTTGTTGCACAATTTCATCATAAGAAGGTAGCTCATCATCACTATCACTATTATTATCACTATCACTAGGGATAGACTCTTTGTTACCTCGTGCCATAAGGCACACACGTGAAGTGCTTGATGATGAGTGCTTGTGACTTCACCTCTTGTGATGGTTTTCTTCTTCACTTGAAGAATCATCCCATGACCTTATTGATGTGAGGGCTTTGTCCTTGCACGCCTTCTTCTTTGTCTTGGGTGTGAGCTTGTTTGGACAAACTTCCATAAAGTGCCCCAACTCGCTGCATCCATAGCATCCTCTCTTTCTTTGCTCATTTCTTTGATTGGTGAAGATGAAATCTTGAATTTGGATGGACACACCCTTGACATTGAGTATTCGAATCATCTTCTCCACCTTGTTAATAAGCTTGATAGATTCTTCATCAAGGTCGGAGGTGGAGGAGGAAGATTGATCATCATCACTTGAATCTTCATCATCATCATCTTCTTCTTCATCTTCACTTGAGGAGCTTGAGCTTGAGCTTGTCTCAACTTGCTTGCCCTTCATCTTCATCTTCTCTCTACATGTGAGAGCTTTGCCATTGCTTGATGAAGAGGCTTCTTCTTGACCCATCTTGCATGACATTTCAAATGCCACTATCTTGCCAATGACTATGGCCGGGGTCATGGTGCTCAAGTCCTCCATGTTGTGAAGGATGGTGATGATGCTTGCATATTTCTTTTGTGGTAGCACGGAGATGATCTTCCTCATGATGTTCGCATCATCTAGCTTGGTTAATCCTATTGAATGGAGCTCATTGATAATTAGATTCAAACGAGAATACATATCACGAACAAGCTAATCATCATTCATTTTAAAGGAATCATAATTTTATTTAGCTAGACAATGTTTTTGCTCACGGACTTTAGTTGTGCCATCATGGAGCTCTTGGAGTTTTAACCAAATTTCATGTGCCATATTTAAAGTGAACACTTTGTTAAACACATCCATGCTAAAAGATTCAAACAAGCAATTCTTAGCTCTAGCATTGAAATGAATTTCTTTTTCTTCACTCTTTGTGGGTTTATCGGGATTCTTAATGGGTTTCATCCCATCACGAGTGACTCTCCAAACACCCAAATCAAGTGCCTCAAGATCACAAGCTATTCTAGCTTTATAGTAGGGAAAGTTAGTGCCGTCAAAGTGCAGAGGCCTAGAGGTATCCATCCCAACCACTCTAAATAGCGTCGGCTCAACGGCGGTGAAACCAAAGGTCCAAATTGAGCCAACCGGCTTTGATACCACTTGTAGGGGGCCGTGACGCCCAAGAGGGGGGTGAATTAGGCAACTTAAAATTATGACTCTAAACTATGGCCTCTTTTTCTACCCTTAGCAAAACCTATGCAAAAAGATAAACTATCTAAATGTGTAACTACGGTTTTGCTAGTGTGTTGCTATCTCTTCCACAAAAGGAGTTATGCAAACAATGTAAATGCCAAAGCTAAAGACTAAGGTAGAGATATGCAAACTCTCGTCGATGTCTCTGGTATTTTTACCGAGGTATCGAGAAGCGCGCAAGCTTCCCCCTAATCCTCGTTGGAGCCCCTCGCAAGGAATCCCTCGCAAGGTCCAAGCTCCCGGTCGGGTAACTCCGTGGATAGATCTAGGCCTTCCCCATGCGCAAGTGGGTCTCTTGTTAAGCCACTTGTGGCAAAGCCTCTCCCGGACCACTCTCCGTCATCTTCACTATCAAGCTTCCGGCCAAACCGCCATGGGCCTTGTTCCCTTCGGTACACGGTGGCGGCCACACCACAAACATGGTTGGTGTGATCTCGCAAGACTACAAGCCCCTCCGATGTACAACAATGGTGCGTGCAAGCATCGAGTGGAAAGAGGTATGCAAACCTCACTAAACACTAGGACTAGACCTAAAGCAAGCGCATAAGCGGGGGTCTAATCAACCTAAGCACTTCGCAGAGCATCTATGCTAATCACCTAATGAAACACTAAGCACTATGCAAGTGGAGATCACTAAAATGGTGTAGGAACACCCTAGATATGTTTTCTCAGCTCCACTCTACACAAATGGCTGGTTGGAGGTCTATTTATAAGCCCCACTAAGAAAGTAGCTATTGGGGATGAAATCCCGCTTTTCTGATACTGACCGGACGCTGCTTTCGTCCTGACCGTACGTGTCTGGTCGTCCCGACCGTTAGAGCACGCGATCAACTGATCGGACGCTGATGGCGCCCGATCACATTCCACCGGACACGTCCGGTCACATTTTCGCCGCTCAGGAACCTCTCTGTACTCAATCGGACGCTGCAGTTCCTGCGTCCGGTCAATTTGCCGCCATCGTGCGGTCAGTGCTGAATGTGTTGCCGGGATGATGAACAGTGCCACCGGTGCGCCCGGTCACTTTCAGTCCTCAGCGTCTGGTTGCTACTGCTGACGCCTGCTGTTGCTGAGCAACTGATTGGACGCGTCCGGTCGATCACCTTCCCGCGTCTGGTCGCTGCGCCTGGTCACTCTGCCGAGCATGTTTCTTTGCGGTCTTGCATTCGGCTTGGTTCCTATCTTCGTGCTTGGACTTTGCTTGATATTTTGGGTCTTCTCTTGTGCTTCTAGGGTCTTGCTTAAGGTGTTGATCATCGGATCATCACGTCGCCTTCATCCAAGTCACATCTTGCACCCTATTGAACTACAAAACAACCACTTGTAAATTCATTAGTCCAATTTGGTTGTGTTGGTCGTCAAACACCAAAATCCAAAGTAAATGGGCCTAGGGTCTATTTTCCTTACAAGGGTATCGTATTTTCCATAGGGAACAGAGGTACTCTTCTAGCTAGTTCGTCCAAGGATAACACAAGAATAGAGTTGGCAAGGGTAGAGATGATTCTTTTGATTTTAGGGACTAATGACAGCTAAACTCTACTTCTACTTGCTAACTTCGTGCACCGGCGTACACCAGGTCTGCCAAGCGCTTTTGGCTTGTAGCTCTTTGTTGAACCCGAACGTGGGGGATTACAAAGGACGAACAGGGCTTTCACTACCTACCGCCTACCCCTCAACCATGGGGAATGAGGCAAACAAAGGTAGTCTTTAGCCTAGACACCACGTCTACGCTATCGACTACTACTCTAGCATCGTACAGGGTTATCTATTTCTATTAGGAGCCCTCTACTAGAGTCTCTGCTATGAGAACAAACGATGAACCCACAAGCAAATAAGAGTACAACTTAGCTAATCAAAAGACTTAATACCATAAGAATCACAGACCCTCACTTAGCGGAAGAATCCATTGAGGTACAGGTGTTCGTCGAGGTACAAGCGGGGGAAAACTACCGACAGGTCCAGCACTTCCCCGAACTCTCGCTCACATCTGTCGACATAGAATTTCGTCCCGTGCCGAGGACACACGTAGCAAGCCAGAAGGGTCCGCTCGATGGAGCAGATTCGCCTAGTTTCAGCACAAGGGTGGTCGATCCTGTGCAATCCTCCCGAGACATGCCTGTCAATTTGACCCTACAATTGACAATGAGAGAAAGTTTATCAGTAATTAAGTGCAAAACATGCCGATGTTGCCAGACAGTCCCGAATATGCGGCTCTGAGAGCCGATATGAGAGGAGATCGACTAAATAGTCGATTCCAGCATATTCATAAGGATAAATCGGCTAAAACTCATGGGGTTATGTAAGAAGAATCGGTTATCATTCAAGATAGATATAATTTGAGCAATAATTTAATCACTGGAAATAAGATATCAATGATGATTGGTTTAAACTGAGCCAATGATTATAAGTAACCGAACTCCTGTTTGTATAAAGAAACAATTCAACACCACTTAACCATCTAATAAAGATAAATCTAATGAACATGTTAGATCTCATCTATCGCCATGACCAGTGAGGCATGAGGCAGAATCATGCAGGTCGTAGAAACAACAATAGACTCGACGACCCTAACTCATTACTAATATCAGTGGGGCATGAGGCAGAATCATGCAGGCCGTAATACAATAACAAGATTATGGGGCTAACATATCTTTCAACTTATCTCTACTTCAATGGTCTCATGATGTGAACTGCTCGTGAAAGCACTCGATATCTGCTAAACAGCCGATTCAGGCATAGCGCACAGTTAAGGTCATGCCTTCTCCAGAATGGATCTACCAACTAACGATCCCCGCTCCACGGTGCTAACAGTGGGGTGAGAGGCAGAATCCCACAGGTCATGATAACGGGCCATGAAACGGTTCTCGCTAACTGATAGATCTACTCAAGATCAAACATGCCTTAACCACACGCTATGCACGATTAAGATTGATGCAAAACAACCGATAAAAACATAACTCGTCGCTTAAGATGTAGATTAGATCAGTTTTAGATTAGCAAACGATGAGTTAAACAAGATATAAGGCCGATCCAGATCAATCTCAATCAGGCAGAGTGATATTGCTGTAATTAGATAAAAAATGAAAGCAATAAGCAATATTGGTAACTTAATGAATCTACCAAAGACTGCCATACTAAGGTAGAGCCGATAACATGACCTTGATCTAATTCAAGCAGTGGGGTGTGAGGCAGAATCACACAGGCCATACTTGAATTAGGCAAGAGTCGATAACTAGCTTATACCAGAGCCGTAGTGGGGGTCGACCGGATCGATGTAGCCATACGAACAGAGGTATAAACCATGACGGTACTTACAACAAGCAGTGGAGGTCGACCGGATCGATGCAGCCGTACTTGCTGAAGAACTCGCCGAGATCTACTCTACTCCTACTCCTAAGGGGTGGCCGGAGCCGAAAAAAGTAATTGACTTGTATTTGATTGATTGGTTGTCCTTTACAATAGCCGGGGTTTGATATTTATACCCGGAGTCTAGACATGAATCCTATTCGAGCACGATTTGTTACAATCTTTGGCATAAAAAACGAAAACATTCCTAATTTAAGATAACTTGGACTCTAATCTTTCCCTTTTTGTGGAATCCAGCATGCCTCGTCCCAGCGCCGATCATAGCTTCTGTCGTTATCCACTAGCGCTATCCGAAGAAAGCCGATTCTAGTGTTGTATCCGAATCAGCTGTTTTTTATCTACACGCAATTGATTCCTCACCGACATGGTTTTTTGGGAGTTTTTGAGCCTCTGAAATCCTTGTTCCAAATTCTGGTGTAAACAACATCTCTTCCAACACTACTCAACTCTAGATAGCTATGGCCTAAGCCATGGAGTGAAGCTCAAATGTGACGTTGCTCTTCCTTGGTGTGTTGTTGTCATTTGGGGGGGCTCCCTCCTCATTTTATAGTAGGTAGTTGGTCGGTTCCGAGGGGAATATTCGGGGGAATCACCCCGCATCGCCCTCCAAGGCACGCCTGTAGGGGAGCGGCCGCACCATGAAGGAGTCGTCCTGGCCTAATCTTTATCTGGTGGACCTCTGGGGATGAATATGGGCCACGCCTGCAAGTGTTGACGCGAATTGGAGATGGTTTGCTTTTGGTTTTGGCTTGTTCTCCATGTCACTAGGCCCTGATATTGCCTGGTAGTGGGCCTTCTTCCCCTTGGGCTCATGTCGGGTGTTGTTTTATTGTGTTCTTTTGTATACTTTAAGCATATTTTCTGTGTTATCCCGACATGTCCTGTCAAATCACCCAACTCGTGGAATCTATTAGTTTATAAACCATATCTCTAAGTTTGGTGTTCATTTTAGTGGATATTTGACGGTAAAGAATGGGAGTTAAGGACCGCCAGTCTCCGTTAATGAACTGTCCACCTCTGAAAATAGATGTGTATTTTTGGAGACGTCCAATTTTGGTCCGCCGCCGTTAATAAATTTAGTTTGCTCCTAAAATTATTTTTATAGTAGTGTAACTTTTTGAGGACCAATTAAACATAGTATGCAGTAGTTTATTCCAAATGAAATAAACTCAATAACTAGCTATTTTTTCAAAAACAATTATCAATACCAACAAGAATAATTTAGAGCATATAGAAAGTTTTTACTATCAGTGACATGTGAATTTTACAAGATAGCATCTTACTGTTACTAATTAGAGGTAGGCAACATATTAGTTCTCATGAGATGAGTTAGAGAAGCTTAAGAGACAGATTCTAGAACTTTTTACAAAAAACACAAACATCCTATCATTAATTCCATAAGTTAATAATTATTGACAACAAGCCATGGGTTCACTCTATTTTCTAAAAAGTATACATCTTTATCATCGTGAAAAAGATCAAATGTAACTCTCTAAATCTATATCTAAATTACACACGATACCATTGTATAGCAATAACCTAAAATAATTCTAGGATCTTCATTGAAATTACCCAATCTATGCCATTATGAGAAATAATTTATAGTTAACCCCTTAATTTGTGTCTAAATATCTATCTATGATATTATTAAACACAATCTGAAGTAATAAAGAATTCTATACTAACTTCCTTTGTCAATAAGAAGAATCAAATGTACTTCTAAAACGTTGGTAAGCCATTTAACTAAACTTACTAGTCCGAGTAGGAGCAAAAGTTGTTGGGGTTAGTAAATATAAATGTTTGCTTAGTTTTGTTGTTTCATGGAATTTTTGAACGATTTGAGTTTATGATCATAAGCCGGAGTTGTTTGACAGAGATTTAGCTCCAAGAAATCCATATTTGTAGCTCAAAGAAATTTTGGATCTGAAGCTGCAAGTACATCAAAAGCATCTTGCAAGCTAAAACTGTGCCAAATGGGTAAATCATATATTTCGTTATAGAAATTTGGGTTATGCACCACTGCTATTGTTGTTGTTTACTCTCTCTCTCTTTCTCTCTCTGTCTCTGTCTCTCTCTCTCTCCTAGTCTTTAGAAACTATTTGGAAACTTCTAGCTTGCTATACTTGTATGATATACCATATAATTGCAAATAGCTAGTGCCACCGATAAATGACATGAAGGCATACTAACGTACAAGCAGATGATTGACACGAAGACATACTACCATACAAGCTGATGACGTTGGACTGCAATAATAACTCAGAAAGGGAGGCTTCTATGGAGAGAAGCCTCCCAATTCAAAGGCTATGGGAGAGAACCCCGCCGAGACAACCCAAGTGGGTCCCATATTTACCATATTCTTTCATTGTGTCCTCGCTCTCACATGCAAATGCCAAAACGGGGTCTCACTTTCCTCTTCGCACGCCACCCACATGGTTGGATCTTGTCTCGATTGCGCTAGCTCACCCCCAACCCCACCTCCACCTCTAGTCGACTCCAATAGCGTTGCCACCCACCACCATGGTGGACCTTAATCTCTCGATGGTGCCGATGAAGACAATCAACAACACCCCTGTCACCAACTTCGTGAAGAGGAGCAGTAGTGAAGATGACTCCCCCCCCCGGCACTCTTGCCACTTCCACCTTATATTGGTTGTCTCCTACCAACTCAGTGGGCAGCGCCACCACCATCGCCCACTATCCCTTCACCACCGTCTGTTCTCATCCCAATTTCAATTTGTACTTCTTACGTCTCATTTCTTATTTCCCTTGTGGCCTCTCATTTGTTTCTTTTTTTTAAGAATTACACAGTACAACGTAGACGCAAAACACACGCACACTGACCCCTATAAACACACGTACACATACCCTACCCCTATGAGCAACTCCGAAGGACTGAGTCGGCAGATCTTAAGATTCATGAAGTTACCATAGGCGTCTCTATCGACGGGGACGTCGCCTACTGCTGAAAGCATAGCGCCGTTAAATCCTGGCTTAAATCTAGAAAAATATGAGCACCCGTGTCAAGTCGAGGACTTGAACCCGAGTGGGCAAGTTTTCGATCTACACGCAATTGATTCCTCGCCGACATGGTTTTTTGGGAGTTTTTGAGCCTCTGAAATCCTTGTTCCAAATTCTGGTGTAAACAACATCTCTTCCAACACTACTCAACTCTAGATAGCTATGGCCTAAGCCATGGAGTGAAGCTCAAATGTGACGTTGCTCTTCCTTGGTGTGTTGTTGTCATTTGGGGGGGCTCCCTCCTCATTTTATAGCAGGTAGTTGGTCGGTTACGAGGGGAATCACCCCGCATCGCCCTCCGAGGCACGCCTGTAGGGGAGCGGCCACACCTTGAAGGAGCCGTCCTGGCCTAATCTTTATCTGGTGGACCTCTGGGGATGAATATGGGCCACGCCTGCAAGTGTTGACGCGAATTGGAGATGGTTTGCTTTTGGTTTTGGCTTGTTCTCCATGTCACTGGGCCCTGATATTGCCTGGTAGTGGGCCTTCTTCCCCTTGGGCTCATGTCGGGTGTTGTTTTATTGTGTTCTTTTGTATACTTTAAGCATATTTTCTGTGTTATCCTGACATGTCCTGTCAAATCACCCAACTCGTGGAATCTGCTAGTTTATAAACCCTATCTCTAAGTTTGGTGTTCATTTTAGTGGATATTTGACGGTAAAGAATGGGAGTTAAGGACCGCCAGTCTCCGTTAATCAACTGTCCACCTCTGAAAATAGATGTGTATTTTTGGAGACGTCCAATTTCGGTCCGCCACCGTTAATAAATTTAGTTTGCTCCTAAAATTATTTTTATACTAGTGTAACTTTTTGAGGACCAATTAAACATAGTATGCAGTAGTTTATTCCAAATGAAATAAACTCAATAACTAGCTATTTTTCAAAAACAATTATCAATACCAACAAGAATAATTTAGAGCATATAGAAAGTTTTTACTATCAGCGACATGTGAATTTTACAAGATAGCATCTTACTGTTACTAATTAGAGGTAGGCAACATATTAGTTCTCATGAGATGAGTTAGAGAAGCTTAAGAGACAGATTCTAGAACTTTTTACAAAAAACACAAACATCCTATCATCAATTCCATAAGTTAATAATTATTGACAACAAGCCATGGGTTCACTCTATTTTCTAAAAAGTATGCATCTTTATCATCGTGAAAAAGATCTAATGTAACTCTCTAAATCTATATCTAAATTACACACGATACCATTGTATAGCAATAACCTAAAATAATTCTAGGATCTTCATTGAAATTACCCAATCTATGCCATTATGAGAAATAATCTATAGTTGACCCCTTAATTTGTGTCTAAATATCTATCTATGATATTATTAAACACAATCTGAAGTAATAAAGAATTCTATACTAACTTCCTTTGTCAATAAGAAGAATCAAATGTACTTCTAACACGTTGGTAAGCCATTTAACTAAACTTACTAGTCCGAGTAGGAGCAAAAGTTGTTGGGATTAGTAAATATAAATGTTTGCTTAGTTTTGTTGTTTCATGGAATTTTTGAACGATTTGAGTTTATGATCATAAGCCGGAGTTGTTTGACAGAGATTTAGCTCCAAGAAATCCATATTTGTAGCTCAAAGAAATTTTGGATCTGAAGCTGCAAGTACATCAAAAGCATCTTGCAAGCTAAAACTATGCCAAATGGGTAAATCATATATTTCGTTATAGAAATTTGGGTTATGCACCACTGCTATTGTTGTTGTTTACTCTCTCTCTTTCTCTCTCTGTCTCTGTCTCTCTCTCTCTCCTAGTCTTTAGAAACTATTTGGAAACTTCTAGCTTGCTATACTTGTATGATATACCATATAATTGCAAATAGCTAGTGCCATCGATAAATGACATGAAGGCATACTAACGTACAAGCAGATGATTGACACGAAGACATACTACCATACAAGCTGATGACGTTGGACTGCAATAATAACTCAGAAAGGGAGGCTTCTATGGAGAGAAGCCTCCCAATTCAAAGGCTATGGGAGAGAACCCCGCCGAGACAACCCAAGTGGGTCCCACATTTACCATATTCTTTCAGTGTGTCCTCGCTCTCACATGCAAATGCCAAAACGGGGTCTCACTTTCCTCTTCGCACGCCACCCACATGGTTGGATCTTGTCTCGATTGCGCTAGCTCACCCCCAACCCCACCTCCACCTCTAGTCGACTCCAATAGCGTTGCCACCCACCACCATGGTGGACCTTAATCTCTCGATGGTGCCGATGAAGACAATCAACAACACCCCTGTCACCAACTTCGTGAAGAGGAGCAGTAGTGAAGATGACTCCCCCCCGGCACTCTTGCCACTTCCACCTTATATTGGTTGTCTCCTACCAACTCAGTGGGCAGCGCCACCACCATCGCCCACTATCCCTTCACCACCGTCTGTTCTCATCCCAATTTCAATTTGTACTTCTTACGTCTCATTTCTTATTTCCCTTGTGGCCTCTCATTTGTTTCTTTTTTTTAAGAATTACACAGTACAACGTAGACGCAACACACATGCACACTGACCCCTATAAACACACGTACACATACCCTACCCCTATGAGCAACTCCGAAGGACTGAGTTGGCAGATCTTAAGATTCATGAAGTTACCAAGGCGTCTCTATCGACGGGGACGTCGCCTACTGCTGAAAGCATAGCGTCGTTAAATCCTGGCTTAAATCTAGAAAAATATGAGCACCCGTGTCAAGTCGAGGACTTGAACCCGAGTGGGCAAGTTTTCGATCTACACGCAATTGATTCCTCGCCGACATGGTTTTTTGGGAGTTTTTGAGCCTCTGAAATCCTTCTTCCAAATTCTGGTGTAAACAACATCTCTTCCAACACTACTCAACTCTAGATAGCTATGGCCTAAGCCATGGAGTGAAGCTCAAATGTGATGTTGCTCTTCCTTGGTGTGTTGTTGTCATTTGGGGGGGCTCCCTCCTCATTTTATAGCAGGTAGTTGGTCGGTTACGAGGGGAATATTCAGGGGAATCACCCCGCATCGCCCTCCGAGGCACGCCTGTAGGGGAGCGGCCGCACCTTGAAGGAGCCGTCCTGGCCTAATCTTTATCTGGTGGACCTCTGGGGATGAATATGGGCCACGCCTGCAAGTGTTGACGTGAATTGGAGATGGTTTGCTTTTGGTTTTGGCTTGTTCTCCATGTCACTGGGCCCTGATATTGCCTGGTAGTGGGCCTTCTTCCCCTTGGGCTCATGTCGGGTGTTGTTTTATTGTGTTCTTTTGTATACTTTAAGCATATTTTCTGTGTTATCCTGACATGTCCTGTCAAATCACCCAACTCGTGGAATCTGTTAGTTTATAAACCCTATCTCTAAGTTTGGTGTTCATTTTAGTGGATATTTGACGGTAAAGAATGGGAGTTAAGGACCGCCAGTCTCCGTTAATGAACTATCCACCTCTGAAAATAGATGTGTATTTTTGGAGACGTCCAATTTCGGTCCGCCGCCGTTAATAAATTTAGTTTGCTCCTAAAATTATTTTTATAGTAGTGTAACTTTTTGAGGACCAATTAAACATAGTATGCAGTAGTTTATTACAAATGAAATAAACTCAATAACTAGCTATTTTTTCAAAAACAATTATCAATACCAACAAGAATAATTTAGAGCATATAGAAAGTTTTTACTATAAGTGACATGTGAATTTTACAAGATAGCATCTTACTGTTACTAATTAGAGGTAGGCAACATATTAGTTCTCATGAGATGAGTTAGAGAAGCTTAAGAGACAGATTCTAGAACTTTTTACAAAAAACACAAACATCCTATCATTAATTCCATAAGTTAATAATTAGCAACTCCGAAGGACTGAGTCGGCAGATCTTAAGATTCATGAAGTTACCATAGGCGTCTCTATCGACGGGGACGTTGCCTACTGCTGAAAGCATAGCGCCGTTAAATCCCGGCTTAAATCTAGAAAAATATGAGCACCCGTGTCAAGTCGAGGACTTGAACCCGAGTGGGCAAGTTTCACCACAGGAGACCAATCAATTGATCTATGATCAGTTCGTCCCTCTCATTTGTTTCATTTCAAAGATTTTTTTTAGTTTCAACATGTGTCCTTTCTAAAATCAAATGAATCTTGAGTTAAGCATAATTACTTTACCGAAGAGGCCTTTAGCTTTTGTATCTTGAAAAAAAAGTGTGGGTGGCGCGTGTGTACGAGTACTATGGCAGTTGACTGGGAGACACGACAAGCTAAAGCCTCGGTGAGGCACAGAAGATCCGGGTTGTTGGCTTCGCAATGGGGCACATCCACGCCGTAGGGCTCCTAGTCATGGGCCGTGACGTACGCGTCCGAATAGCGACGTCAACGGATGCCCCGCGCGCCACGAGGCCCACACCGTGCTTGACTGGCGGGGCCTACCCACGAGCAGCTAGGTCCTTGACATGGTGAGCGGGGCGCTCACCAAGTTGGGGAGGGCCCGTCGAGCCGTGAGGCAGCAGTGATGTTGCGCGCCTCTCCCACCGGCTTCCACTAGAACGGGCGTGCGTCTGGGGGTGGGTCGGCAAGGACACACGCAGCAAGCCGGAAGGGTCCGCTCGATGGCGCAGATCCGCCTAGCTTCAGCGTAAGGGTGGTCGATCCTGCGCAATCCTCCCGAGACGTGGTAGTCAATTTGACCCTACAATTGACAAAGAGAGAAAGTTTATCAGTAATTAAGGGTGGAACATGCCGGTGTTGCCAGACAGTCCCGAATGGGCGGCTCTGAGAGCCGATATGAGAGGAGATCGACTAAATAGTCGATTCCAGCATATTCATAAGGATAAATCGATTAAAACTCATGGGGTTGTGTAAGAAGAATCAGTTATCATTCAAGATAGATATAATTTGAGCAATAATTTAATCAATGGCAATAAGATATCAATGATGATTGGTTTAAACTGAGCCAATGATTACAAGTAACCGAACTCCTGTTTGTATAAAGAAACAATTCAACACCACTTAACCATCTAATAAAGATAAGTCTGATGAACATGTTAGATCTCATCTATCGCCATGACCAGTGGGGCATGAGGCAGAATCATGAAGGCCGTAGAAACAACAATAGACTCGACGACCCTAACTCATTACTAATATCAGTGGGGCATGAGGCAGAATCATGCAGGCCGTAATACAATAACAAGATCATGGGGCTAACATATCTTTCAACTTATCTCTACTTCAATGGTCTCGTGATGTGAACTGCTCATGAAAGCACTCGATATCGGCTAAACAGCCGATTCAGGCATAGCGCACAGTTAAGGTCATGCCTTCTCCAGAATGGATCTACCAACTAACGATCCCCGCTCCATGGTGCTAACAGTGGGGTGAGAGGCAGAATCGCAGAGGCCGTGATAACGGGCCATGAAACGGTTCTCGCTAACCGATAGATCTACTCAAGATCGAACATGCCTTAACCGCGCGCTATGCACGATTAAGATTGATGCAAAACAGCCGATAAAAACATAACTCGTCTTTTAAGATGTAGATTACATCAGTTTTAGATTAGCAAACGATGAGTTAAATAAGATATAAGGCCGATCCAGATCAATCTCAATCGGGTAGAGTAATATTGATGTAATTAGATAAACAATGAAAGCAATAAGCAATATCGGTAACTTAATGAATCTACCAAAGACTGCCATTCTAAGGTAGAGCCGATAACTTGACCTTGATCTAATTCAAGCAGTGGGGTGTGAGGCAGAATCACACAGGACATACTTGAATTACGCAAGAGTCGATAACTAGCTTATACCAGAGCAGCAGTGGGGGGCGACTGGATCGATGCAGCCATACGAACAGAGGTATAAACCATGACGGTACTTACAACAAGCAGTGGAGGTCGATCGGATCGATGCAGCTGTACTTGCTAAAGAACTCACCGAGATCTACTCTACTCCTACTCCTAAGGGGTGGCCGGAGCCGAAAAAAGTAATTGACTTGTATTTGATTGATTGGTTGTCCTTTACAATAGCCGGGGTTTGATATTTATACCCGGAGTCTAGACATGAATCCTATTCGAGCATGATTTGTTACAATCTTTGGCATAAAAAATGAAAACATTCCTAATTTAAGATAACTTGGACTCTAATCTTTTCCTTTTTGTAGAGTCCAGCATGCCTCGTCCCAGTGCCGATCATAGCTTCTGTCGTTATCCACTTGCGCTATCTGAAGAAAGCAAATTCTAGTGTTGTATCCGAATCAGCTGTTTTCGATCTACACGCAATTGATTCCTCGCTGACATGGTTTTTTGTGAGTTTTTGAGCCTCTAAAATCATTCTTTCAAATTCTGGTGTAAACACATGCTCCCCAATTTTGGGATAAAAGTAATTTTATTCTAAATTATCCTGTCTACATCCCTAATTGGGCCACAGTCATGGGTAGAAAACCTTGATCTGGGGTCCACCGTCCGTCACCTCTTGCGTCCATTCACGAGCCTATGCCTCAAAACTTTTGCAAGAGCACCACTGTTTCATGGGCATTTGGATTCATCTTCCCGGGACGGCTATAAAATGCTTATCCGACCCTAGCGAGAGCAACTCACTACTTTAGTCATGTTTCTCTTTCATCCGTCTTTTCCGAGTGCTCCCAACTCCGCTGGACCCTCCATGGTCTATCCTTTTGTTATGATAATCTTGAGCAGGTTAGAAGAATTCTTGTGTATGGGGTGATTGTGTCACTTATTCTAGCGCTTTGTTGAGCAAGAAGACCAGCCATCGCGGTTAGAAGAATTCTTGTGATATCACCTGAGTCTTCTCTCCATGCTCGCAAAGCTGTTTTAGCATTTTGTGGAGGCTAGAATATGTGGACACCTTCCCTTGTTTGTTCCATCAAATGCCTATCGGGAAAGCCACAAGCTTCTTTCCAGCGGTCTCCTAGTCACCAAGGAATTAGCTGGGTACTTGTTAGGCAGGCTGCTTTTCCCTTTCTCTTGCATAATCTTATCAATGGGCCGATGTGACTTGGTTTACGATGACCCTCGGCCTTATGGGGATCTGGACTCCCTTCAATCCAAAGAAGCCTTGGTGGGTAGGTCTCTAATTAATGTAGACTCTTTGTATCTGTCTCACAATGCTTCATAATTTTGGCAAAACGATAAGTTCGAATTTGCTATCCTTCCATTATCCGTCCCCTGAATTCCTGGAGTGCCAATCCATTTCCGTTTCTGATTTCAATTTCATATCTCCTGGCGAAATCTATCTTCTCGCCCTCCTGGGCTATATAAACGGGCCTTAGCAGTGGATCCAAGTATAACTCACTTTGCCTCAAACCTTCTATATTCTTAGCATAGTTCCTGCTTTTCCGTAGGTCAGAGATCATGGAGAACAGCAAGAGGTCTCCTGAGAAGGTCTTCATCGGATCTGCATCATCACGTCAGTGCCTTCGTCGTCAGGAGGGTGTATCCCGTGATGCCTCCGTTGTCTCGGGGAACAGGGCTGACTCCATTCGGCCTTCAGGCCCTTCCTCATCGATGGCTTGCCGCCAGCCCCCTTGCCATCAGATGGGGCGGATTGATAATGATGATCTGCTTGCCTCCATTGATCGACATGGCCAGAGTCTCACTAAGTGTCTATCCCTCGCAGAATCGGCCCTGGCCATGGTTCGATGCCGATCACCTCCTGCGGTCGATTCGGTGGAGGATAGGTTGGCCAAGGCCAAGGCCAGAATTGCGGGTGAGATGACTGTCGTAACCTCTGCTTCTTTTCAATTTTGTCTCCGAGACTCTAATCACCTTCCCTTTGAATCTTTTAGATCTATCTGCCCAACTGGAGAGCCTTCGATCAGCTGCGGATCATGCGGTAGGATTTGTCAATGCTAGGGGCGCTGTTCTGGTGGTCTGTCTGCATGACATCCCAAATCGTGTCAGGGAGGTTGCTCTTCATGGCGTTCGTCATGGTGCTGCCACGGCGTTGGCTGCCGTCCAAGCCCATTTGGGCCGAAATCTTCAACTTCTTCCCCATGGTTTTCCAGACACAGCATACCCTGGGGAGCAGGAGCGCCTGGTTGAGGATTTCATGAGTGCCGCCAATTCTATAGTTTTTAATACTTTGGCCGATGACATAGTAGGCAAGGTTTTCCTTGGCCCGTAGTTTGTAATAGGCGATATTTAGCAGATAATTTTCCTGTCTTGGCACCATGCGCATTACTTTGTTTATGCTTGCTTTGCCCCCGTGGATAATACACATTGTACCAACTATTACTCTTCTGGGTCTATCAGCGATACCTCTCTGGCATCGGCCATTAGAGCTATCAGTCGAGCGAATTGGTCGTTGAGTATTAATCCAAATGTTAGGGTAATATTCCTTCAAATATTCCCCATTGATCTGCTGAATCCTTCTCCTCCTCCTAGCGTCTCCAAAACGTACCAGGCGTGCAATGCCTGAGCCGATAGGGTTTCCCCTAATTAGGCGATCATACCGGCTGTCTCGCTTTTGGTCGTCATAAGTGTGTCTTCGAGAGCACTTCTAGATCAACTGGAGAAGTCAATAGCCTGCGGGAGCTGATGTCATTTGACTAGAAATACCGAGAGCGACCCATGGTGCCCCAGACTCAAGATCTGCATGTCATCACAGATCTTGTGTAGAACCGATCATATTCTTCATTGTTTACTCATGCTTCCTTCTTCGGCTAAAGAGCCGATTTGATACAGCCGATACAGGCCCTTAGTTTAACCAAGTCTGAAAACAAGGCTTTTATTAAGAGAACCCTTCGATTTCCTGCCTTTCAATTGCTCAGCACTGTATCCCCATCGACATTAGTGAAGTGGCGGTTCACCTTCCATTAATTGCTATTGCCTTTTACGTGTCTCGAGGCTCCCGTCCCTTCGCTTCAGGTCTTCAAATACCGGTTGGTGGTTTTGGCCTCGAATACATCCATACTCGCAACTGTTTCTCTGCTCTTCTCCGCCCGTCGAAACCCTATAGCGGTTCTCTTTCTCCCTTTCGTAAATCCAATCATTCTCCATGGACGGCGAAGATACCAAGGTAAGCGTGCGGAAGAGGAAATCCGGAGGAGAGAATGCCAATGAACCAGTGTCTCCGACGCATGAGGTAAGATCGACATTTCTTGTTTATGATGATGAACAGTTCTGATTCGCCTACAGGTTTGTTGTGAATGACAGTCTCCGCCCCCTTCCCAGGGCTGGAGGGCCTTCTGACGCCGCATCTTCTGTGCTGGCCTCATCGTCGGATTCCTCTGATTCCTACAATGGTGATGACGCCCGGCGCTATCTTCATGAGTGGAGGATGGCTCAAAACCGTTACCATGAGGCGACTTGGGAGAACGGCCAACTAGAGATTCACCTCGGGGTTTCCTAGGCTGCCCTTCACGCGGCTGAAGAGGAGGCCAACTCCGTCCGAGCGCGGTTGACTGAATCCGATGCCATGGTGGCGGGTAAGATGAATCCCATGAAGGCTTTTGTTTTGACTTCCATTATCTTCATCTTGACCGTCTTCTTGTTCTCGTGATTGTCAGCCTTGACAGCACAGTTGGAATCTCTTCAACTGGCGGCGAACGCGGCCGTAGATGCTATCAATGCACGGGGTTCCTCCATCGATGCTCGTCTTCAAGACGTCCCGGTCCGCGTTCGAGAGATCACCCTCCATGGCGTTCATCATGGTGCGGTGGTGGCGCTAACCGCGGCACAAGTCCAAACGGGGTACGAGCTTCATGCCATCGAAACAAGTTTCCTAGTGGGTGACGGCCCTGAGGAGCACAAGGACCTACTTGAAGAATTCACTATTGCAGTGGAGGCCATAGTAGACATCACATCCGCTCAGGATGTGGTGAACAATATCTTTGATTAGTCTGTACTTAGGGTAATCCGATGAACAAAGACTCTTGTTCCTTCATGAATGTGCCTCAGTGCAATGCTCTTGTTTATAACTGTGAATGTTTCTTGCTTTTTTGTTTTTTGCTCTATAGGCGATACATATCATATCGGCTATTACTATCTGTGAAGATGTTTACTTTTTGATCTAGAGGTGATACCCTCCTGGTACCGGCTATTAGAGTCAAGAATGAATCGGCTACCAAGTGTTGATCAGATGCTAGGATAACGTCCCGCAGAACTTTCAATATAAAAGGTCAGAAGAGTAATCAACCTAGGTCAAGCGTCCTATTAAGCGAAACAGAACTTCTCTTAAGAAATCCATTAACTCTGAATCGTACTTACACTTTAACTCAGCCTTCACATACGTTGGCCTAAACCCATCTCCTAGACTTAATACTCATTTTCCTTTAATCCAACAGCCGACATGAAGTTGTGACTTTTCTACTAAAACAAACTCCTGGAGCCAATCGTTTGCATCGGCTGTTGGCTTTCATTGCTGATTTTAATGAAGCCTCCTTCCCATGTCTTGCCAGAGAAACATTCGAAATCTCCTAGTTCCCAAAAGACTGGATCGGCTGTTGCGATGCTTACGGACTCATCAGCACGAACCAGTTCGACATCATCTCCATGCCATTGAATCAAACACTGATGCATGGTCGACGGTATGCAGTAATTCACATGAATCCAATCACGACCGAGGAGTAAACTGTATGATCCTTTCCCATCAATGACAAAGAACGTGGTGAGCAGAGTTTTACTTCCAATTGTCAGTTCGACGTTTATTGCCCCCCGGGTCTTAGACGTGTTACATCTGAAGTCTCTGAGCATCATGTTGGTTTCCAACAGATCTTCTGGTCCCTTGCCAAGCTTACGAAAAGTATTGTAAGGCATAAGATTGACCGAAGCACCCCCCGTCTACTAACATCTTGCTCATCGGCTTTCCATCAACAAGACCTTCATATATAACACTTTCAAGTGCCGATGCTTGTCTAGTCTGTCAAATATCGCTTGTTGCACGACTGTCAACTTGGCAACTATCTCTTCATACTCCGATTCATCGAAATCCAAATAAACTTCTTGATTTATCAGAGCTCTGAACTCTGATGGCAACAGAAAAGCCATTTGGATATTAGCCGATGGTTGCTTTCTATCGGCTATTTACTTGGCACGCCACACTTAAGGTTTACCAGATACTTGAGCCTGTTCTAACTCTCTATTCCTTAGGCGCTGCACCCTTCTCTTCTGGCTCCTCGTTAGTCTTCCGGGGCACCATTGGCCTTCCTACCAAATGTATTCTTTCTTGTTGCTTCCTTCTTCATGATCAACCCAGTCTTGGCCAACAACTCTTTTTCCCAGCCGATCATGAATACTTTTATTTTTTAAGCGTCAATCCATGTTATTATGGTGATATGCATCCTAGGCATGGATAGACCGGCGGTTGATCTGAGATTGCCTAAACTCCCAATATTGATTGCTGCATTCTGGACAGTCATGTCTGGTAGGCAATTTTAGACCTTCATTCCAGCAGTATCTGAAGAAAGGACAATTTCGGTGTGATTCGGCTTGTCTCCTTTCATACCTCTCTTCTTCTAGTTGACGCTGGTATTCTTGATCCTCTAACCATCGCTGATAATCCTTTTCTTTCTGCCACTGCCACTTATTCAACAAGATTCGAGATGTAACTCGCGGACTTGTCGCTCCACCCTTTGACGCTTCCCCCTGTTCATATCGGCTCTTTTGCTAATCACGACATTTTCTAATCTCTCTGTATTCATTGGCCGATATTTGCAGCTTAGGATCAACTGTTCCAGCTTCTCTTGATTTGGCCGATGTTAGAACCTTAGTTTTTCCTTTGAATAGTCCGACATCAACCATATTTTGATCTCCTAGGAAAGGATTATCATCAACTTTCATCTTCTGAGGCGTATTAAACTTGAGCCTCCCTTGCTGAATAGCTCTCTATATATGCTGCCGGAAAATTCTGCATTCATTGGTGGAATGAGAAGTAGCATTATGAAACTTGTAGAACTTCTTATTCTTCAATTGTTCAGGGGGCAACATAACATGGTTGTCCAAAAATTTGATCTGGCCCTTCTCAAGTAAGAAGTCAAAGAGCTTGTCTGATTTCGTGACATCAAAGTCATAGCTCTCTTCGACTCCTATTCCCCAAGGATTTGGCACTATCACTATATTCTTGCCCCAATTCCATTCAACTGCAGCAACCTCCTCTTCTTCATCCTCATAGCCGTCATCGACTGAGTATGGATCATAAGCTTTGGCTACGGTGGTACTCTTCTAGAATCGGGTATCTCTGCGCATACTCTAGAATTGGCTATTGAGCGCTGCTACTCGTTGAGCCAACTGACCCAAGTTATCAAACTCTTGCCCTAGCAACTTTTCTTTCCACATTGGCAGCATTCCCTAGATGGCTAAAGCAGCTAACTGATCATCTGCCAAGCTCAATGAGAAGCACAAGTTCCTAGTCTCTCGGAATCTCTGAAGAAACTCAGTGCCCGATTCGTTAGTCCTCTGTCTCATGGTTGTCAAATCAGTTATCTTATTTTCTCCAGTCCCGGTGTAAAAATATATATGAAACTTCTTCTCTAGGTCAGCCCAATTGGTAATAGAGTTGACTAGTAGTGACGAGAACCAAGTGAAGGCTGGCCCTGACAGGGATAAGGAGAAGAAATGAACTCGATGGGCATCTTCAACTAATGCTTCGTCCAATTGTGTAAGATACCGACTGACATGCTCTATTGTGCTTGTACTGTCTTGACCAGTGAACTTGGCGAACTCTGGGAGCCTGTAATTCGTAGGAAGAGCGACCAAATCATACCATTCTGGATATGGACGTTTGTACGAAAAAGTCATTCCTTTTGGCTTTAGACTGAACTGATTCTTTATCATCTCGGTCACCTTCAGCAACAACTCGTCAGCTTGCGGATTTGGATTTCTCGGCACTTGCTGACCCATCTGTGGATTGAAATCCCGCGTGCCTTGATATCCTAGATTTGGTATCATGTGGAGGGTGCTATAATCCGTGCCATAGTGATACCCTTGTGGAATCTCAATCTGTTGGGTCTTCTGCTGGCTTGCTGCTTGAAGTCTCTAATTATAGACATAAAGATCTATATCTCTACGGATCCTTTGAATTGATGGTGCTATCTTCTGAGCCGACGATGGTATATGGCCTGATGTGCTAAAATCGATCATCTGGTTTTGACTTTGCCCCGTCGGCTGTTGCACGTGCTGTATCGACGGTCCAGGATTGTACTATATCTGATTCGTAGTAGTACCTGGAGTTTGTTCAGATGAACCTTGAAGTGCCTGGACGTCACCATTACCAGCTGGTGTTGCTTCTTGATGGCTGGTGCCGACTTGATTAGTCCCTTGGGTCAACGGATCTGGAATGTTGTAATAAGTCGATCCAACCTGACTAACTGGAATTCCATAAATCGCCTCTTTCATGGCGTTGTGAAACGCGTCAATGAAAGCTTCATTGCGGCTTGATAGAGCATCTCGAACAGATTTGTCTATGGCTTCCATAAAGAAACGCCTTTCTTCAGCTTCAACTGTACCTGTCTGCCCGTGTAGTAGAACTCTTGGTAGTGGAAATTTCTGAATAATGGTGCTGTCACGTGTTTTGGTGTAGGACAACAGACACTTCTTCTGAAATTCTTCTGTAGCTTTGTTGATGGTACCCTTATCTTCATCAGGTAGGTCTTTATAATGTACCATAAGGATGTTGTCGTTGTTCTGAACCGCCATGACGATTGTGGGGTCCCACCGGGCGTGCCAGAAATGTGTGTCGACACAGAATTTCGTCCCGTGCCGAGGACACACGCAGCAAGCCAGAAGGGTCCGCTCGATGGAGCAGATCCACCTAGCTTTAGCACAAGGGTGGTCGATCCTGCGCAATTCTCCCAAGACGTACCAGTCAATTTGACCCTGCAATTGACAAAGAGAGAAAGTTTATCAGTAATTAAGGGCGGAACATGCCGGTGTTGCCAGACAGTCCTGAATGGGCGGCTCTGAGAGCCGATATGAGAGGAGATCGACTAAATAGTCGATTCCAGCATATTCATAAGGATAAATCGGTTAAAACTCATGGGGTTGTGTAAGAAGAATCAGTTATCATTCAAGATAGATATAATTCGAACAATAATTTAATCAATGGCAATAAGATATCAATGATGATTGGTTTAAACTGAGCCAATGATTATAAGTAACCAAACTTCTGTTTGTATAAAGAAACAATTCAACACCACTTAACCATCTAATAAAGATAAATCTAATGAACACGTTAGATCTCATCTATTGCCATGACCAGTGGGGCATGAGGCAGAATCATGCAGGCCATAGAAACAACAATAGACTCGACGACCCTAACTCGTTACTAATATCAATGGGGCATGAGGCAGAATCATGCAGGTCGTAATACAATAACAAGATCATGGGGCTAACATATCTTTTAACTTATCTCTACTTCAATGGTCTCGTGATGTGAACTGCTCGTGAAAGCACTCGATATCGGCTAAACAGCCGATTCAGACATAGCGCACAGTTAAGGTCATGCCTTCTCCAGAACGGATCTACCAACTAATGATCCCCGCTCCACGGTGCTAACAGTGGGGTGAGAGGCAGAATCCCTCAGGCCGTGATAACGGGCCATGAAAAGGTTCTCGCTAATCGATAGATCTACTCAAGATCGAACATGCCTTAACCGCACGCTATGCACGATTAAGATTGATGCAAAACAGCCGATAAAAACATAACTCATCGCTTAAGATATAGATTAGATCAGTTTTAGATTAGCAAACGATGAGTTAAACAAGATATAAGGCTGATCCAGATCAATCTCAATCGGGCAGAGTGATATTGCTGTAATTAGATAAAAAATGAAAGCAATAAGCAATATCGGTAACTTAATGAATCTACCAAAGACTGCCATACAAAGGTAGAGCCGATAACTTGACCTTGATCTAATTCAAGCAGTGGGTGTGAGGCAGAATCACATAGGCCATACTTGAATTAGGCAAGAGTCGATAACTAGCTTATACCAGAGCCACAGTGGGGGTCGACCGGATCGATGCAGCCATACGAACAGAGGTATAAACCATGACGGTACTTACAATAAGCAGTGGAGGTTGACCTGATCGATGCAGCCGTACTTGCTAAAGAACTCGCCGAGATCTACTCTACTCCTACTCCTTAGGGGTGGCCAGAGCCGAAAAAAGTAATTGACTTGTATTTGATTGATTGGTTGTCCTTTACAATAGCCGGGGTTTGATATTTATACCCAGAGTCTAGACATGAATCCTATTCGAGCACGATTTGTTACAATCTTTGGCATAAAAAACAAAAACATTCCTAATTTAAGATAACTTAGACTCTAATCTTTCCCTTTTTGTAGAGTCCAGCATGCCTTGTCCCAGCGCCGATCATAGCTTCTGTCGTTATCCACCAGCCCTATCTGAAGAATGCCGATTCTAGTGCTGTATCCGAATCAGCTGTTTTCGATCTACACACAATTGATTCCTCACCGACATGGTTTTTTGGGAGTTTTCGAGCCTCTGAAATCCTTCTTCCAAATTCTGGTGTAAACAACATCTCTTCCTACACTACTCAACTCTAGATAGCTATGGCCTAAGCCTTGGAGTGAAGCTCAAATGTGACGTTGCTCTTCCTTGGTGTGTTGTTGTCATTTGGGGGGGGCTCCCTCCTCATTTTATAGCAGGTAGTTGGTCGGTTCTGAGGGGAATATTTGGGGGAATCACCCCGCATCGCCCTCCGAGGCACGCCTGTAGGGGAGCGGCCGCACCTTGAAGGAGCCGTCCTAGCCTAATCTTTATCTGGTGGACCTCTGGGGATGAATATGGGCCACGCCTACACGTGTTGACTCGAATTGGAGATGGTTTGCTTTTGGTTTTGGCTTGTTCTCCATGTCACTGGGCCCTGATATTGCCTGGTAGTGGGCCTTCTTCCCATTGGGCTCATGTCGGGTGTTGTTTTATTGTGTTCTTTTGTATACTTTAAGCATATTTTCTGTGTTATCCCAACATGTCCTGTCAAATCACCTAACTCGTGGAATCTGTTAGTTTATAAACCCTATCTCTAAGTTTGGTGTTCATTTTAGTGGATATTTCACGGTAAAGAATGGGAGTTAAGAACTGTCGGTCTCCGTTAATGAACTGTCCACCTCTAAAAATAGATGTGTATTTTTGGAGACGTCCAATTTCGGTCCGCCACTGTTAATAAATTTAGTTTGCTCCTAAAATTATTTTTATAGTAGTGTAACTTTTTGAGGACCAATTAAACATAGTATGCAGTAGTTTATTCCAAATGAAATAAACTCAATAACTAGCTATTTTTTCAAAAACAATTATCAATACCAACAAGAATAATTTAGAGCATATAGAAAGTTTTTACTATCAGCGACATGTGAATTTTACAAGATAGCATCTTACTGTTACTAATTAGAGGTAGGCAACATATTAGTTCTCATAAGATGAGTTAGAGAAGCTTAAGAGACAGATTCTAGAACTTTTTACAAAAAACACAAACATCCTATCATCAATTCCATAAGTTAATAATTATTGACAACAAGCCATGGGTTCACTCTATTTTCTAAAAAGTATGCATCTTTATCATCGTGAAAAAGATCTAATGTAACTCTCTAAATCTATATCTAAATTACACACGATACCATTGTATAGCAATAACCTAAAATAATTCTAGGATCTTCATTGAAATTACCAATCTATGCCATTATGAGAAATAATCTATAGTTAACCCCTTAATTTGTGTCTAAATATCTATCTATGATATTATTAAAAACAATCTGAAGTAATAAATAATTCTATACTAACTTCCTTTGTCAATAAGAAGAATCAAATGTACTTCTAACAAGTTGGTAAGCCATTTAACTAAACTTACTAGTCCGAGTAGGAGCAAAAGTTGTTGGGGTTAGTAAATATAAATGTTTGCTTAGTTTTGTTGTTTCATGGAATTTTTGAACGATTTGAGTTTATGATCATAAGCCGGAGTTGTTTGATAGAGATTTAGCTCCAAGAAATCCATATTTGTAGCTCAAAGAAATTTTGGATCTGAAGCTGCAAGTACATCAAAAGCATCTTGCAAGCTAAAACTGTGCCAAATGGGTAAATCATATATTTCGTTATAGAAATTTGGGTTATGCACCACTGCTATTGATGTTGTTGACTCTCTCTCTCTCTCTCTCTCTCTCTCTCCTAGTCTTTAGAAACTATTTGGAAACTTCTAGCTTGCTATACTTGTATGATATACCATATAATTGCAAATAGCTAGTGCCACCGCTAAATGACACAAAGACATACTACCATACAAGCTAATGACGTTGGACTGCAATAATAACTCAGAAAGGGAGGCTTCTATGGAGAGAAGCCTCCCAATTCAAAGGCTATGGGAGAGAACCCCGCCGAGACAACCCAAGTGGGTCCCACATTTACCATATTCTTTCATTGTGTCCTCGCTCTCACATGCAAATGCCAAAACGGGGTCTCACTTTCCTCTTCGCACGCCACCCACATGGTTGGATCTTGTCTCGATTGCGCTAGCTCACCCCCAACCCCACCTCCACCTCTAGTCGACTCCAATAGCGTTGCCACCCACCACCATGGTGGACCTTAATCTCTCGATGGTGCCGATGAAGACAATCAACAACACCCCTGTCACCAACTTCGTGAAGAGGAGCAGTAGTGAAGATGACTCCCCCCTGCCACTCTTGCCACTTCCACCTTATATTGGTTGTCTCCTACCAACTCAGTGGGCAGCGCCACCACCACCGCCCACTATCCCTTCACCACCGTCTGTTCTCATCCCTATTTCAATTTGTACTTCTTACGTCTGATTTCTTATTTCCCTTGTGGCCTCTCATTTGTTTCTTTTTTTAAGAATTACACAGTATAACGTAGACGCAACACACACGCACACTGACCTCTATAAACACACGTACACATACCCTACCTCTATGAGCAACTCCGAAGGACTGAGTCGGCAGATCTCAAGATTCATGAAGTTACCATAGGCGTCTCTGTCGACGGGGACGTCGCCTACTGCTGAAAGCATAACGCCGTTAAATCCCGTCTTAAATCCAGAAAAATACGATCACACGTGTCAAGTCGAGAACTTGAACCCGAGTGGGCAAGTTTTACCACAAGAGACCAACCAATTGATCTATGATAAGTTCGTCCCTCTCATTTGTTTCATTTCAAAGATTTTTTTTAGTTTCAACGTGTGTCCTTTCTAAAATCAGATGAATCTCGAGTTAAGCTTAATTACTTAACCGAAGAGGCCTTTAGCTTTTATATCTTGAAAAAAAAAGCGTGGGCGGCGCGTGTGTACGAGTACTATGGCAGTTGACTAAGAGACACGACAAGCTAATGCCTCGGTGACGCACAGAAGATCCGGGCTGTTGGCTTCGCAACGGGGCACATCCACGCCGTAGGGCTCCCGGTCATGGGCCGTGACGTACGCGTCCGAATAGCGACGTCAACGGATGCCCCGCGCGCCACGTGGCCCACACCGTGCTTGCCTGGCGGGGCCCGCCCACGAGCAGCCAGGTCCTTGACATGGTGAGCGGGGCGCTCGCCAAGTTGGGGAGGGCCCGTCGAGCCGTGAGGCAGCAGTGATGTTGCACGCCTCTACCACCGGCTACCACTGGAACGGGCGTGCGTCTGGGGGTGGGTCGGCTGGGAGCGCCGCTCGCCCGCTCTCCTCATGACATCATCGTCGTTCCTTTCCGTCGCCATTGCCTCGTCAATCCTCAGGATTGCTTGGCACCGGAACCAGAGTAGCTCTTTTCTTTTTCTTATTCAGAATAATAGGAGATGCATGAACAAAACACGTGGTGTATCTCTCTTTTCTTTTCTTATTGGCAGCCTTCGGAAGACCCAGCGTACCTCGATACAGGAGATGATCAGAATTCGCAACGGCATGCGTGATTTCATCATTCGCCATATATAGTTGAGTTAGAGCAACTCTAAGAGATTAGCCAAAATAATTATTCAAATTTAGTGATTTAGCTATTCTCTAAAATAAATCTTACTTAAAAAAACTAGACTACTACAACAAACTATCTAAATTGAGACGCATGAGGTAGGCTATCTAAAAGTAAAGAACGAATGTGGTGGGATAGAGAGCTGGTAAATTTGAAGAGTCATTTACAGAGTCTGTTGGAGACCTTTTTCTATTAATAATAACCAAATTTATCTTTAGAAAACGATTTGGCTAACCTTGGTGAAAGTTTTTTTTTTGTTGCTATTTTTCATTCAAGAACCATCTAATGTATGAGGTAATAATGACTAAAATTAATTAATACTGTCTTTATTATAAATTATAAGATGTTTTGACTTTTCTAAATATATAGTTTTTATTATGCATTTAGATATATAGGATGTCTAGATATATAGTAAAAATGATGCATCTAAAAAAGTTAAAATACCTTATAATTTGAAACGAATGAAGTATTATCGATACAGGACATCTCATATTACTTCAAAAAAGTAGGTACAATACCATTTGCAAGTAATATATTGATACAAAAAGATGAACATAAGATCTATGATATTTCATTAACTTGGAAGACAACGTTAGGGTTCCAGATAAGGATGGAAGCGGACATGGGTGTGTACCAACGAAGTGTGCAATAGGGGGAGGCACCCCAAAAAGCAATTATGAACCATTATAGTATCCGTTATGTTCATTGTAACCAAATTGTATCTCAAAGCCTAATGTCATTTCAAATCCCATATTCATGTAGCTAGGACTACACAACAATATTTTACTAAGAGTCAAATACACTGATAGCCCTTAAACTCATATGGGTGTGTCATTTAGATCCACAAACTCGTTACAATTCTAAGACCCACATATTGATTTTCGGATCACTATAGATCCACAACACTTCGTCAGTGCTACCTTGCTTTATGTGGCACACCAACGTGGTATGTATTTTTGCAATGGAGGAAAGATAGGGGAGGGAGAGAGGTTTGAGAACTAGTGTGGAATCCAACTCATTTAAGAACAAAAATATGTATATAAAGTTGGCGATATAGACACATCTTAGTGCACATAAAGATAGTCCTATCTTCACAAGATAGGAATTGGCTGAACAAAAGTGATTTTAGTGTGTGGAATGATGAAGGTTGTGTGGCCAAAATTATGGCATTATCTAGACTATGTCCAAGAGCATTTAGGTTTTTGTCCCAGAATAAACTTTTAGGTTTAAATGATGTTAACTAGATCATGTTCTATTCAGAGGGACCACTAACCTTGGTTCTGGGTCCAATTGCAATGGTGTGAGGATCGACAAGCGCTTATGGTGGGCACTTATCGAACGTTAGATACCATGGCAATGAGACTCTTTTACGTCTTATGGATGGTGGCCTTCATTGTTTTAGAATTGGGTCTAGAGCTATTTTTGTCATAAAAGCTTTATTTACCCAAAGATCTTGAGTTGTAATAAGTTGTATGATTTCTCTTCATGGGAAATTGGGGATAAAGTCGAGTACTACTTTCCATTATTTATAAAAGGTTGTGGACCCAAAATGTTAACCACATCCTTTTTTTCTTCCGACACACTGTCATACTAGGAACTTGTTACATGGGTATCCTTAGGGCATGTACCGCCCAACAAAGCATCTAGGAAATTCTCTTACCGCTATGTCTACACACATTAGAGCATAGCACAAACTGACGCAACGGTTTAGCTTCTCTCTAACAAATAAAATCACTATACCTATACCACACAACAGAACCGTCTTTTCTCTCTCTTTTCGCAGCTTAACATCTACTGGGGAGGGTCATTTTTTATTTTCTTAGTTCCTTCTCTCTCTGACACCTTAATGCCTTATCATGCATGCAGTGGGCTAGTTCTACATTTAGGCGCATTTGGGCTTCACTCTACACACTGTGACATGCGATGCCTGCACTATGAGTTTTGGGAGCGGCGCATGTTCAGGAACCGGTGCTCACTCGATAAAAAATATTTTGTTTGCTGCAAGTACTAGGTGCTTTCATGTCTCTGGCTCTCTGCTCACATCGACGCCGGTACTACTCCTTCATTTTCTTATTTGCATATTGGGTGTTAGAAGTGATGCTCACCACTGCAGCTCAACGAGAGCGATGTCAAAAATGTATGGTGGGACCCGGTTTAATTTCTAGCTTCACTCAACACTGCGGATGACCTTAGAGGAGCTAGCAAGTTTAGTAAGACAAGAGTTGCACATGCCCTTATGACCACAATTTCACCCATGTATCTATGAGACTAACACAGTAACATTTATTTTATCGAGAGAAGACAGAATAATCTAAATTACCCCGACTAAATTTGGTTAGCGTTTCGTTGGTGGTTCTTGACTAATTTTTGGTCTAGATAGTTCAAATGCCTTAAGGGGGCTGGTTCAACGATTTTGGGGAGATAGTTCAAATGCCTTTCTTCAACGATTTTGGGGAATTGCGATTTGCCCCTTGAAGATTGCTCAGCTCCCCTCCACTTTGCTTCTTGGACTCGGGCCAAGCAAGCTGCTCTCCCAGTCGGTCCCATCCCTCCTCCCTTCCCGTTCATTCAACACGTGACGCCATCTGGGTTCCACCGTTGCCCGTCACCTTCCGCGTGACGTCACTCCCCCATGTGCGCGGGGTCCTATATATACGGGCCTCCCCCACGTCCTCCGGCCCGGATCTTGACGGCGACCACACTACCAGCCACTCATCAAAGGGTTTACGCCGTGAACTAGTCGTCCGTCGTCGTAGCCGCAGCTAGCGCGCTAACCACACACACCGGCACACGCCCGCCCCCTGAAATCCCAAGTCCCAACCAAGGACATCGATCTCCGGCACATGCAGGGAGGCGGCGGCGTGAGCTGCGCGGTAGCCGGCGAGGCGCCGACGCCCGGCCGCGCGCCGCACCACCACCGCGTGGGCGCCGGCGGGCGCCTGGGCTTGACCATCGACCCGGCGGGCGGCGACGACGGGGAGGCCCCCGCGGAGCGGATCGGGCGGCTGGTCCGCGAGAGCCCCGTGGTGATCTTCGCCCGGCGCGGGTGCTGCATGTGCCACGTGATGCGGAAGCTGCTGCAGGCCGTGGGCGCGCACGCGACGGTGATCGAGCTGGAGGAGGCCGCTGAGGAGGCCGCGGCGTCGGCCGCCGCCGCCGCCGCCGTCCCCGCGCTGTTCGTGGGCGGCGCGCCCGTCGGCGGGCTGGACGGCCTCATGGGGCTCCACCTCAGCGGCCTCCTTGTCCCGCGGCTCCGGGAGGTCGGCGCGCTCTGCGGCTAGCCGGAGGCGGCGTCGCCGGACGGCCGGAGCGCGCGTGGCGGCGCTTGCATCCGTCGTCACTTGCTGCTGGTGGTGGTCTCTGTAGATACACGGGTACGTTACGTTACGTAATTTAGCGGAAGTCGATGGGGTTGGAGCGAAATGGCCGTGTAAGTGACGTTAATAAGATGTCGTTGGTTGTTGCTAGCTGTACTGGAGTGGAGTGTAGTTTTTCTGTGCTTTACTGTGGTGGGGCTAAAGTTGAGGACTTATGTGAGAAATGTCTGGGTCTAATGTAATTAATACGTTTTTCCTGCACAAGTTTGTTAATTGCGTCTCAGCTGGTTGGTTCTCCTCTGCTCTCTTGGCCAGTTGGGTGTGTGACCATGTGATTATTGCACCATTTTCCCACGTTAATACGTTATGCATGTTTGTATGTGTGACTGCAATCGAAAGGGAGTTGAAAAAAAAAGCTAAGGAAGGGAATTTAAAATGGAAAAGTGTACTCCGATCCTGCTCCTTGTAGTTGGAGTGAGCATCGACAAACTATACGAGCAGTAATTGGAGACCGGCGAGCAAGGGAAGGTATTAAACGAGGACGGTGGTGGGTGGCGTAGACGTCACCGGGTCGAGTGAAGACGACTCAGCATATGCACGCTCACTTAAGGCAGGTAGTGTGGTTTGTCTTATGTCTCCCTGCAAAACTGAACAGCTTGTTTTTCTTTAGAAAAAGCACACGAAGGAAGGTCTCTGTGCAAATTGAACCTGTCCATCTTTTCCGGCCATCCAGGCGTGCATGCCTTGCGGGCGCAGTGGCCGCGCCCCATCTTACGACAAGGAATTAATGGGGCGGCTCGGGTGGACTAAAATGCCAAGGTAAGCTAAGGGCCTCGCTCACAATTAACCAGCTAACAATTAGTTGTAGCCCTCCAATTTGACCTGCATGCCAACTCATTCATTCATAGTATGCCGACTGATCGATCGCCAAAACAGAGTGGAACACAGATAACCACTGAACCAGCAGCCCAGCATCCGTACACCCTACGGCAGCAGTCAATTTATTTAACTAGTAGTGGAGAAATCCTCCTCGTCTCGGAGAGAAGCTAGTAATTAACAGCGGACGCTGTAAACGTACGTACACGTAACTAATTCTTCTTGATCACAATTATTATTAGCAAACGTAACTATCCGCATGCGCCGGCCGGCCGCGTCGATCCGGTGACACGCATGTACGTACGCGCCGCGCGGCTACCCAGCTGCGGCGGGACACTGCTCTCCCGTGCATGCGCGTCCAACGCAAGTTATGAGCACGCAAGCCGACGACGACGCCCGAGAAGCAGAAGCAGCTAGCCTCAGGCCTCAGCCAGTCAGCCGCATCTGTTTGTACGCATGCCGCCGGGCCGGATTCCTCGCTCGGTCAAGAGGAGCTCGCTCGCTAGCGCAGCCTCAGCCAGTCAGCCTGCATTGTACTATTGGCTCACTCCCTGCACCAGCACCGTACTACATCGTCAAGTCAGCGGCGCTGCCCGTGCGCGTAGCAGCTCGGCCTGACACGCTCGCGTACAGTACGTGGGTGCAGTTTCAGATAAACTGATGGTGGTGGTGTGGCCGCAGTTGTAAGTAATAGTAATAATTAAAAACCTGTACGTACGTGTTTAAAGTGATCCATCCGATGAGAGCTTGTTCGTGTGAACGCAGGGAGGGAGCCAGCGAGTGCCGTCTCTGCTCTCCACACTCCACTCCACCGGTCACCGGTCTTCCTCTTCCAGTTCACGCTCCCTATGTCTCTAGTGGACTTAACAAGCTTTGCCCTGCACGCGCTGCAGCGTGCTGCTGCTCTCCTAGGCCGCCGGAAACACAGAGGTACATATGCAGGACAGGAGACGAAGATGCGCTGAAAGGCTCACCGTACGTCACCGGGGTTCAGACTCAGAGTAAAGGCACTGCTGGGCCGGGGCCCGATCAGTGGCCCAACTAGTATGACTCAACTAGTTAAGGCCCGCGCCATGAGCGACCTTCCCCATTTGGCGACTTTGGAGAGTTTGCAGGCTATTACTATTGGTTTTTTTTTTTTTGAATTCAAAATATTTTGCTTGCATCTGTTAGCATTTTACTCACACACGCACACATAACAGAAAATAGCTCCTGTAGGCTTTAGTTGTCCCAAATATACGCCCATTCATGGACATGCTTGATGATTGAAGGTTGACGCCATGACAATTGACGTTGCTCCGCCTCCCATGGTGGAGTACTGAATTGAAGTAGAAATCACATGATGTTGCCAGTGGCGGAGCTCGTCAATTTTGGCGCCTCGCAGCGAGTTAAAATACAACCTGCACCGGGACTAATACCGATAAATAACAAAACTAGCTTATAAATACATAAGTTTAGATGATATTTCAATTTCATGCCTTAATACCACAATATAATTGATGTTAGTGCCTAACTAATTATATAGCTTGGTTCACATATCTTCCTTTTTGGGTAACTATGACCTTTTGGTTGGTATAGACTCCTAGAAAAATAAGCTCTTCTAACTGCATCCCTAATGTTTGGATCCATTTGCTCAATTGGTATCCGAAGCCCAGGATCAGCAACAATGCCATCGGCATTAGAAGTAACGTGGGGATCATTTTGCTGATCATTTGCATTGCTAGGTGGTTCTTCTGCTGTTCCTGGTTCTTCAGCAACCTGTGCTTCTTCTACTAATTTCAATTGTGCTTGTGCAAATGGTTGGGTTTGTGACGTTGGTTGTATAATTGGCATAGGAGCTGGAGTAAAAAATTAATTTAATGTCCTGATCCTCTTCATTGAATTCCTACTAGATCGGGATAAGTTCTAGTACATTAGAACTTAGAAAGTGAGAATGGGGAATTACCAAGATTCGGAGTTGCAATTGGAATTGTGACTGCAAGACTGCAACGTGCGGCCTTTGGCACTGGCAGTCTGGAGGGCGGCGGCCGTCCTGGCTCGCGGTGGCAGCTGCCTGCCTGCCTGGCTGCGTCTGCCTGCGGCGGTGCGCCTGCCCACGCGGCCACCGGACCTGCGCGGACCTGCGGGCTGCCGTCTGCAGCCAGGCGAGGACGGGGCCGCTGGCCGCTGGGCAGCAGTGGCGCGTCGCGCGCAGGGCGCCCCTCGGCGGGGTGGCAGAGCACGGGCGGACGGCGGCGGGCTGGGCCGGGCGGCGCCGGCAAGGGTTTGGAGTCTCGGAGAAAAGCAACGAGGTCGCGGACGGGCGCTGAGACGCGGACGATGCGGCGCTCGCGAGTCTGCGTGCCTCGGGCCGGCATCCAACACATGGCCCAACGCCTAGGGCCAGGCCTGGAAAACACATGTACTATAAAGAGTTTTTTGGGCCGTGCCTAGGGCCGTGGCCCTAGCCCAAAATCAGATGTTGCTCATGCCATTAGTTGAATAGAACATCTGCTAGACCTTCTCATTGACATACTGTTTGTAAAACTTTAGCGTGCATGGAGGGCATGTTTGGCATAGCTCACAACAGCTTCACGAGTTATTTATTATTTGGCAAATACTCATTTCCATAACAACTTCATGGTTGAAGCTATTCTTCTTCTACTCTCACATAGACATGATTTGGGATGAAGCTGAAAAAAGTAGTTTATCCTAGCTTCATCTCCCATATGTGGGCCCCACTGTGCACAAAAGAATACTTTTGTCCAAGAGAGAGAGAGAGAGAGAGAGAGAGAGAGAGAGAGAGTTGAGGCGGCGAGGCGGCGGCTGGCCACGGGCGCTACTGCCGAGCTCGCTCGCCAGGCGCACTGATTCTTTCGGGAGGCCATCATGGAGGAGGTGCGGCAAGGCGCTGGGGGAGGTCGTCGCCAGGGCGCACGGCCACCGGGGAGGCTGTCGCGGGAGGGTTGGGCAGTGCCGCCGCCAAGCCCGCCACTAGACGCCGCCGGACGCCAAGGCACGGGGCGCAGCTCGGGCGCGCGGACGCCCGGGGAAGAAGACGTGCGAAGGGAGGAAAAAAAATCCGTGAGAAAAAATAGAAGGAAAAAATAAAGAGGGGTATTATAATCATTTTATTCATTGTTCCATCGTGTAAAGCTATTTTGCCAAACATTTGTTCCAAAACATCTCAGCTTTAACAAGAAAGCTGCCCATGAAGCTATTTAAAAAAAACGGCTTATATGGTGAAGCTGAGCTGTGCCAGAGGGGGCAAAGTGGGAGTTTTCCTGGTATGATGTCGTCCATCGTACAATGCTCATCTCCCATTGTTTCCTTGTGTTGTAAAGATGTTCATCTGATCATCTCTTTACTAACTCTTTAGATTAGCATTTACTCATTGGCTTCGTTCGCTTCGCTGAAAAAACAAGCTGAAACACTGTTTCGGCTGATTTGTTATGAGAGGAAAACACTGTTTCGGGTGATTTGTGTTGCTAAATATGTTAAGAATGTGCATTTGTTTGGGAATTCGGATCCTTCCACCAACGAGTATACTCTTTTCCTACTCATTTGCGTATGTTATTTTTAGGGTATTTCAAGAATGTGCAGCCTACTAAATTTACAATCAAAGCAAGGTGTGGTTCCATATCGTTGTTATTGGATACTTTGATGAACGAGGTCAATTTTTTTTTGGTAACCCATAGGTATTGGATACTTTGATGAAGGAGGTCATCAACTTTTAATTTGTCTAACCGATAGACATAAAGAGATGATTAAACACAAAGGTTTTTACAAATGATTTTTTAGTTTCTGCAAGCTTTTGCTTATAATCATGTGGGGCTGAAAAGCAATTTGGACAGAGCTTGTCAAAAGAAGATTTTGTCCGGTCGTACTTGGGGTTGGGGCCTTCTGCTTCTTATGTTTGCAACTTTTCACTAAGCATTTGTAATAGCGGCAGAATTGCAAAATGAGGCTATATATATCTTTGCTGCCACAACTTGTTTTAGTAGACCCTTTACACTAGTTTTTTGAGACAATCGTGTTATGGCTTCTTCATGGACGAATCTAGCGCGCGTGGGGGGGGGGGGGCTCAAGCCCCCTTACCGTCGCTGATCCTATGGAGTCCTCCTAGAACCTCTTCAGGAATTTTTGTCATGGTTGCTTTGTGAAGGAGAGGCTGAAGGTTAAGATGAACTTTCAGCTGGCCGGGGGGGGGCTCAAGCCCCCTTACCGTCGCTAATCCTATGGAGTCCTCCTAGAACCTCTTCAAGAATTTTTGTCATGGTTGCTTTGTGAAGGAGAGGCTGAAGGTTAAGATGAACTTTCAGCTGGCCTGAACTTTCATCCCAGATCCGCAATTGGGCTTCTTGCATGATGCATTGCATCTGTAATACAAGCCAAACTTGGGCACAATTTGCTGGATGATCAGTTACGATTGGACAACCAAAGGCAACTATTTCTTATTCTCTACCAATTCTGCCATCTTGGAGCATCGAATGTGATTAGAGAATCATAAGAAGTTAAAATCTTGCCTGCTAGATGTAAGAAATGCACCCACTCTGTACTGTGGTGTAGTTCTCCTGTAACTTAAATTTGGTTTTATGTTATTCTCATGAAAACTTAAGTTTGATTTTATGCTATTTCAGTTCGGCTCAAATCGAATGGACACTATATATGAAATTCAGCCCATTAGTGTAGTCTTAGTCTTACTTCACTTATGAGTCTAATTAAGATAGTTCTTTAGGACCCTACATAACTATTCATTATATTGCAGCGCATTTCCCTTTTACCTACCGATGTCATTACCTCCATGGTTCCTACTTTAGACCAGTGCTTTACATGATTGATTTTTTTCGTTGCCACAATGGCCATTGATAGAGTAGGCTACGAGATTATTAGTTTAGATGAGATGCACCATTAATCCATTATGCATAATATATAAAATGTTTTGTCTTCACTTTCTCTATGATTGCATCTAAACTACCGTATAATTTTTCAATGGGTGATTATTTTTGGTTAAAACTACTATAATTTTGGTCTTCTCTCGCTCTCCTGAAGGTAGCTTTGTTATATGTTTTTCTCATCTATCTCCTTACTTTTTTTATGGAACAGGAGGGGTCAAGATACCTACTAAAATTTATTCAAAAGAAGAATAGCTTTTACAAAGTACAATCAAGAAACAAAAAAAGTCAAAAAGAAAATTGCTAGGATTACACATAAGCTTCAAGCCATTGATCTAAGTAAGGGTGAAAACTAGCTTTTGCTCTCAGACTAACTAGAGAAAATTCCTGCCTGAAGACTAGCTTACATCTTGTTGGGTCGAAATGGCAGACCAGAGGGGGGGTGAATAGTCCTTTTCTAAAAAAATAATTGCGTCGGTTAACCGAAACAAATGCGAAATTAAGACTAGCGGTCTAGCCAAGACTATATCCCTCTATCTAAGTTCACAAGCACATAAAAAGATGCTAATTAGGTAGCAAAGGCACATGGCTAGTTAGAGCTCACCTAACAATTCTAGCTTGCAAGGTCACACAAATCTATGCAACTAGTACTTCAAACAACCCGGGGAGCTCCTACACAATCTAGTAAGCAAAACCACAAAGCTTCTAAGCTCACTAGCAATGCTCAATAACAAGGCTACACAAGCCAAATTAGAGAGAGCAAATCATTTAGCTACACAAACTAAGCAATGTAACTAACAAAGGTACTCAAGGCAAATTAGTTATGCAAGGGAGCTACTTCTCTATGCTACATAAGCAAGAAGGTAACTAGCAAACTACACAAGTCAACTAATTACAAGAGCAACTACAAAAGCACAATGTATATGAAAGTAATTACAAGCTTGTGTAAGAGGAATGCAAACCAACATGTAGAACAATGTTGACACGGTGATTTTTCTCCCGAGGTTCACTTGGTTGCCACCAAGCTAGTCCTCGTCGTGTCGACCGTGCTCACTTGGTGGTTTGGTGGCTAATTGGCATCACTAGCCAAGCCCACACGGTGGGCACCGCAAGAACCTACCCCAAACATGAGGGTAGCTCAATGACACGCTCAACTAGAGTTGCTCTTCGCGATCCCCGCGGGACGAGCACAATACCCCTCATAATCCTTCTCCGGAGCACCACACAATCTTCTTGCGTGCTTCGACGGAGCCACAAGCCATCTAGGAGGTGGCAACCTCCAAGAGTAACAAGCACCACCGGCTTACAACACGAACACCTAGTGCCACTCGATGCAATCTCTCAGTGCAACGTACTAGAATCACTCACTAGCTATCGATTTGCAATCTAGCAAGCACAAGTGAGTTATATGGCTCCCAAGCACTATCAAGATTGGACACAAAGTCCCCTTAGGTGCTCAACCTTAGCCATGACCGAGACACCCTTCTATTTATAGCCCAAAGACCAAATATAGCCGTTATACTTTTTCTGCGCATCGACCGGAGCACCACACAATCTTCTTGCGTGCTTCGACGGAGCCACAAGTCACCAAGCCATCTTGGAGGTGGCAAACTCTAAGAGTAACAAGCACCACTGGCTTGCAACACGAACACCTAGTGCCACTCGATGCAATCTCTCAATGCAACGCACTAGAATCACTCACTAGCTATCGATTTGCAATCTAGCAAACACAAGTGAGTTAGAAGGCTCCCAAGCACTATCAAGCATGGACACAAAGTCCCCTTAGGTGCTCAATCTCAGCCATGGCCGAGACATCCTTCTATTTATAGCCCAAAGATGAAATATAGCCATTATACTTTTTCTGCGCATTGACCGGACGCAATGTGCAGAGACCGGACGCTTTCGATCGCATGCGTTCGGTCGCTCCGATGCCGCCACGTGCCATGACCATTTAAAAATTGCCATTGGCGCGCTCACACACTTGACCGGATGCGCGTCCTCAATATGACCGGACGCTCCTCTGCCAGAGTCCGGCCGTGGTCAAAATCCACACCGAGAGCTCCTAAGGCCACCGGATGCGCCACTGCGTCCGCTCCTCCTCAGCTCAAGGACAATGCGCCACGTCACAATGACCTGACACTGAACAATGAATTGCCAGCATCTAATCCTTCTCCCTTTCAGCGTCCGATCGAGTCTGCTCCTCTGCTTGTGCCTCGGGTCACATGACCGGACGTGTCCGGTCATCCCGGACCCTGCGTCTAGTCACTACGACCACTCGTTACTTTCACTTCTCACGGTGCGACCTTTCACTTGATCAACAAAGCAAGTATGCGCCACACATTCCATCTCTTTGGCTTAGATTGCATGCAATTCTTGTCTATTTTTACCCTTCTCAAAGTGCATGCAATGAAAGAGAAACTGAGCGCACACAAGACTCCCTCTCTCTTCTTGCAATGCAAGTTTGCTCTACTACATTCACTATAGCATAGATTTCTTGTCCATTAACATCACCTTTGCAAATGTGCCAATACCGCCAAGTGTACACCATCATGTACAAGTGTGTTAGCATTTTCACAAACATTTATCAAAGGATTAGTCACTCAATTCACCACACCACTCGATCCTAGCAATGATGCAAAGTTAGATCACTCGAGTAGCACTAGATGACCGATATGCAAACAAGTTTACCCCTATTGATAGTACGACCATCTATCCTAAACCCGGTCATAAACTTTCTCTACACACCTATGACCGGTGAAATGAAAATGAGCTATAAATATACCTTTGCTTTGCGCATTCCATTCTATCTCCTCCAATGTCGATGCAACACATGCACCAACCTTGATCAACAAATGATATGATCCACTTCATATCATCACGTGACCTTGTTGATTCATCGATCTTGACCTGTCACACCCCAAAATTTTTATTTTGGGATATGACTAGAAAACACTAAAAATAAAACAAAATACTTTTACTATTAGATAAAATTTCCCAACTTTACTTTAGCCGTCGACATTTTAGACAGTGGAAAATGTGAGTTTCTAAATTTTTTGCAATTTAATTGAATGGTTTGTTGCATTCATGCCTTTGCATTGTGTTTATGTGTGGAAATGAATTTAAATATGTTTTGATGACGCTTAGGGTTTGATCCAAACCTTATCTTTCCAAACATCATGTCCAATCTCTAAAACCCTATATCCAAATTGAGCCCGATCGAATTTCTAGACTCCTAGTTCTTTTGATTGAATCTTATCCAAAGCCCTAAATATATGTTAGATGACCAATCAACATTTCTTTTCTCCCTCACAAAATTCTATAATCATTTTGGTCACGTTGGAACAATCATATGTTATCTACCCATGTTAATCTCAGTTTAGGTCAAAGCCTATATATGTTGACCAATCTCCCTCACATATTCCTTTTGGGCAGCCCAAACTTCTCCTCTCTTTCGCGAATGGACCAAACCCAATCATTGCTGCACCTTCTCCCATCTCATGCCCAAATCCATAATCTTAGCCCACTTGAAAACCAGCCTCGCACCTCCTCTTTCCACTAATGGATCAAGTCGAGATTCTTTTGCAATGTGTCAAGCCCAAATTAATCAGCCAATATTCATCTTTGCTTTTCTCCACCTCCCGGCTGATCCTCTTACAATAGTCCTTCATGCACATGCTGCCCCCTCTCCTCTTCTATACTAGTGTCACCTTCTTCTCTTTTACCCATGCAAGAAAATCAGCACATCCACTTATTCCGATTTTAATTTCCCACCTTTACTTCACCACAATTCCTCTCTAATTTCCCTTCTTAACTCTCTATTGAAATGCATTGTAAAGAGCAGCTCCTGCCCATGGCTGGCTACATCTTCCTGTTGCTCTCACGCCTCTCCCAACTCATGCAAAAACTGATGCATATATTCCTTCCTCTCTGAATTCTAGACACACCTCTCTTATGTGTGCTCCTTTACTCCGTTAATTTCTATCTTCCTCTTCAATTGCATGCATGCAGCAGCTAGTAACATCTCCTCACCCTCTATTTCACGTGGAGAAGCCTCCCTTCTCCTCTATATGGTGTCTTCTCCCTTTTCTCTCATGCAAAAATAGAAACACATAACGTTTCCTATCCTAATTCCCTGGCCACACCTCTCTTAAATCCCCTCTTGACAACACCCCTTTACTCCATCAGTTTCACTCTCTCTTCAATTGCATGGATCCATGCAAAAAACAGCAGCCATATCCCCTCATCACCTCCCGTCTCCCTCACGCAAGCACCAGATAAGGAGCATCCCCATCTCCTCCCCTTCCTCCACCATGGACGCCCCTCCTCTTCTCTCTAACTTCCTCTCGCTCCTCTCTATCAAAATGCAGTGCCCTCGCTGCGACGAATCCGTGTTGCCGCTGCACGTCAACCCCCGTCGCGAATCCCGGAATCCTTTGCATCATGCTGCGGTAAGGGTCATGGCCTCCTCTGTCCTTTCATGCAAATCATGTTCACCATGCCCCCTCTCTGTTGTGACGCCCCAAGGCAACACCATGGTGCTGCAGCGTTTCATAGAAGCCATCCCGGTATGCCTTGCCGTCTCCCCGAACCCGCAGCAGCACCTCACTGATCGTCGTCGCCGCCGTTTCTATACAGCACATGGTGAGGTCACCCCTGCCTATTCCCTCTCTGATCTTGCTGCTCTTGCACATCTCATCCATCTCTTTGATCTCTCGTGTGGTGTAGATCATCACTGAAGTGGAATTGGCGATGTCCCGTTGATCGCAGGCCCTCTCTTCACCCATCGTCGACGCCGGCTGCCATCAACTTCATCTCCAACTGCTTCTAACCCTAATGTAAAGACCCCCATCATGATCTACATCTTGTTTACATGTCACTCTCTGTAGAACACGTGCCATAATTTACGCGTGGTCAATTCCGGCAAAGTTTCCTCATAATCATGTCTCTATCCCTTGCGGACATCAGCACTGCTTCCTGTTGGCATTCGTGTTCCCAATGCTCTAGCACTCCTATCATCAAGCCCTTTGATCATGATGTAGATCTTGAAGTTGCACACGTCCCTATAAAACGGTTTGGCCAAACAATCAAAGATGAAAGAGATATAATCGTTTTTGTGCTTGCTGCCTCTGCTGTCTTGCAGCAGGGCTGATGCCGGTTGGCATACGCATTCCCGTTGATTCATCGCTCCAATTGTCAAACCTTTCAACCATCACGTCCATCATAACCCTACACATGTACTTGCAAGATGGATCAGCCATACAATATGTAACATCAGAGATATTAATGTTCTCTGCATGCTGCCCCTGCTGTTCTAGCAGCGGTGATGATCTGCTTTGTAATAGCGTTCCTCGGCCTATCGATCATCAAAAGACCATTCCCTTTTGCAAGAACATAGCTCATATAGTCCACAATGACCCCGCAACATGGATCGCTGATTTGTGCAGATAAGAGCATGCTATCAGTGATCCAAACCCCTGCTTCCGTGCACATCCTGGGTGCACTGGTGTCTGACCATGTTCCCCATCAACCACTTGTCAAATAATCAAACCCTTCATACAACATGTCCATCATATCCTTGCACATAACTCTGCAAGTTTTGGAGGGCATCCATGCCATGATGGCGGAGATATAGAGTCCATAGTGTTTGCTACCCCTGCTGTCCAGGCAGCAGCCACACTATTTTGCAATCGTGTTCCCCTGCCGACTGACAGTCAAAACATCATGCCCTTTTGCCATATCATACTGCATACTGTCCATAGCAGCTCCACAAAATATATCATCTGTTAGTGCCACAAATACCATGCCTTTGATGATCGAAACCCTCACTGTCTACTGGCACGCATGTCTTGTGTGCACTACCGCTGTAACCGTGTCCCCTACTGATCTAGTATGGGTCTCCATGCACTGGCTGACTATGACGTGTTCTCATATATCCTCTACACATATCCAGCAGCACTTACTTATATCTCAAAGGAGTAGTTAGAACACAATATATCTATTAAACATCCTTGCTAGCCTTGTGTCATCCGTTGTTTCGCTCTCCCCTAGTCCCAGCCATCTCAACCACTACCACTATCATTGAGTCATCACTTTCTATAACTGGTGAGTCATCTCTTAGCCAAAACCAATCCAAAGCCCTTTTTCCCCAAAGTTATGTTGTCATTGGAGCCTCAACCTCTGTATAAGTTTCCTCCCATCAAGCTTGCATAGTCATCTCGTGTGATCTAGCTCTTAAATCTTCGTATGCTTACTTCATTCTCATAATGTCTAGTCCATCTTGTATACAAATCCTTCGATCATTTACCCTTCATCTATAAATCCACATGCTCTCTAAATCTTTCAAGTTAGCCCACATACATCATGTCTATTCTATTCCTATCATTTATCAAACTTTCCAACTTCTACCTTTGAACTTTCATGACTTTTAAACCGTAGCTTCGTTTCTAGTAGTCTTTGTGCTCATACGTTTGTAGCTACAAGCCCTACGTGTTTTAAAACCTTTATATCTTGATTTATAATGCTTGGTGCACTATTTCTAGGTTTGTTTAACATGCTTGTACTGGATGATGCTATCGTTAGAAGTGGAGCTAAGAAAGGATGATCCAGAAGAGTTGGAAAGTTGGATGGCAAGCTTTTGGAAGGCAAGTGTAACCAATGTTTTCCTAAACGGTAAACGGTCTTTACACGGTCGCCCTTCGTTTAGCGTTTAGGCTGTTTACACGGTGTTTAAATGAATTTAAACGGTCTAAACGGTTTTGTACTTTAAAAAAATACATATAATTATATATGTGCATGTAAAAAATCAAGTATTCTAGCATTTATACATATTTATCCGAGTAAAAATCAATTATTTTGGTATGTATATATATTTATGCATGTGAAAAGAACCAAATATAGATATTTATGCATGTAACATATCAAGTGTACACATTTATAAATATAATAAACTTAAGTATACAAATTTATCCATACAAAACTGAACTAGATTTACCTCGTGTTCGCCTAAACAACCGTTTAAACAACTGTTTAGCTCGTTTAATGCTATTTATCTTCGTTCCATTTAGCCCATTTAGACCGTTTTTCCTGTTTTTTGACCGTTTAAACGATCAACCGTTTAATTTCCGTTTACCCCCTAAACAAAACAGTTTACCACCATTTACCGTATACTGGCCGTTTAGGCCGTTTAGGCGAACACTGAGTGTAACATGAGTTCCCTTGCTACCTAGTAACCATTTAATCACATTTTCATATGCATGTGTCTAATATGATGAACCCCTAAGGATTTTAGCTAGAACCTTTGTTATCCTGTATTCTTTGTTACCTTTGGCTTTATGCATATGAGTAGTTGCTTAGTCTGCAATCATCAAACTATATAATGTTAATCTTGACTAAAGGATTATGGAATCAATGTTAAAATGACACTTTTTAGCAACATGGATAGAAGGGGGCTAGAGCACTAGGCCTTTTTGGCTGCTCTAGTCTGCCCTCCGTAAGGACTAAATCTTAAAGCGGCCACCCAGGACTTACAGTACAACCTCGAGAACTACATGGCTCTGGTCTTAGCCCAGTATCTTGATCTATTCTAGTTCATCAGCAGCTTACCGAAAGGGCAAGAGGGGGGTGCCAGCTCAGGTATAGCTCTTGTCCTGCCACGGTGTGTGCTGGGCTGCGGTTATATGTGTGCCACCTTCGGAGGAGAGCATCTATATCTGCCTGGTCAATCCAAAACCTTAGCGGTTGCTACTTATTAGAATGACCGGTGAAAAGCTTCGTACTGATCCTGACAGACTTACCTTGGAAGTGAGTCAAGAGGCTGATCACCTCGGGCAAAGGGCAATCACGACTCGTGCGTAAAGATGTACAACCTCTGCAGAGTGTTTTAAAACTGATATATCAGCCATGCTCACGGACATGAGCGGCCTAGATCCTTTTCGAGATAGATGGTTCTATGGATGGTTTGGATGATCATAATCTTGATGATAATTATCATACTTTCACCTTGGGAGCTTAAGCATAACCTAGCAACATAGGTTTAATAAATAAAATATGACCAACTAAAAGTGCTTATCATAGTTTAGCCGTGTCTAGCCTCTTGAGCCTTGCAACCCCTCATGGTTATACTTGTTGAGTATGGTGCACTCACACTTGCTTTACAATCAACAAAAATCCCGGATGGGTACCAGATGGTGGATCAAGTGATGAGTTTTCCAAAGGAGTTCTAAGATTACTAGGCGAGTGCTCCCCCAGTCAACTATCCCTATGGAGTATGGAGACCCAAAGAGAAGATTAAGAGTAGCTTCCGCTATGCTTTGTAATAGATGTAAGTCTTGTTGTAACTATGTTTCAATATATAATAAAGCATTGTTCTTAATATTCTCCATATTTGTCGCTATATGTGTCGTGTGGACATTCTGGGCACACATATAGTTAGCGCTTGGTATTCTTTGGAGAACCAGGTGCGACAGACCATCATGTGCAAGTGTGTTAGCATTTTCACAAACATTTATCAAAGGATTAGTCACTCAATTCACCACGCCACTCGATCCTAGCAATGATGCAAAGTTAGATCACTCGAGTGGCACTAGATGACCGATATGCAAACAAGTTTACCCCTCTTGATAGTACGACCATCTATCCTAAACCCGGCCATAAACTTCTCTACACACTTATGACTGGTGAAATGAAAATGCCCTACAAATATACCTTTGCTTTGCACATTCCATTCTATCTCCTCCAATGTCGATGCAACACATGCACCAACCTTGATCAACAAATGATATGATCCACTTCATATCATCACTTGACCTTGTTGGTTCATTGATCGTGACCTCACTTGCTTTTCACCATTGCCTTCATCCATCAGTGCCAAGTCTTGCTCAAGCTTCACCGCCACATGGTCCATCGGTCCAAAGCCTCCAACTTGCCCTCCACGCTTGCAACCGGTCCATCAAGCCAAGTCTTGTCTTGATCTTCTCCACCTTAGTCAAATGACTTCATGTCATGTCTCATATGCAATGAGCTCTTTCATCACATGTGTGAACCTTGCAACAAATCCAAGCCATCTTCATCGTCATGGCATGAGTTGCTTACACAAGTGTACCTATGGACTAATCACCTATGTATCTCACATTTAAACAAATTAGTCCACCTAGGCTGTCACTCAATTACCAAAACCAAACTAGGAACCTTTCAATCTCTCCCTTTTTCGTAATTGATGACAACTCTATGAAGATATGGAAATTAAGCTCAAATGGATTCATGTTGCTTGCCCAAGCAATTTTACCATGTGTAAATGATTTTAGACAAGTACCACAAATCTGAATTGGTAGTATTAGCTCCCCCTACATATGTGCTAGTGTGTTTGGTTTAAAGCTTGCACATATGTGTAGATTGGAATTATGGGAGAGTGATTACTACCACATGATGCTAAGGTGTATAGAATAAACCTTTGAAGCGTGATACCAATCGGAGTTGCACCTTTAAGTTTATCCTTAGCACCATGGTTAGCTAGATATCACTTGGAAACAAAAACACTAGATACCTCGTGAGATCAACATTAGAAGCAAGGTACTAGTATTACTTGAAAAACATACCAAGTGACTAGTTATCATCCTATGCATGCTAGTTTTCATTTCATCAATCAAATTCTATCACTAGCATACACCACACAAGCATGTATATCAAATTTAAAACTAATGCAATGCAAGCAAGCACATGAATATGCACATATCAAATGTAAGCAAACAAGTTCATGAGCTTGCTCCCCCTACTTGTGTGCTTCTCTTGTCCAAGAATTTTGATCCTTCTTCATTCTTCAATGTTGCTCCCTCTTTATCCATGTCCAACTTCTACTTCTCCCCATGATGCATTTTCATATCTTTGTTCAAACTTCTCCCCCTTTGTCATCAATTTCCATAAAAGGTGTTCTTCTTATTGATACAAAGGATTGCATTGGGGTAGATGGTTGATACTTGAATCTTGCACCTTTGATGGACACCACCACATGTGTTGGAATGACACCACTTGTTTAGCTCTTGAGACACCTCATGTAGGATCTTTTTGACCTTGATACCAATTGGTGGGACACCTCCCCCTATGTCATAGCATGGGTTATCCATTTGATAAACTTGAGCTCTTGTATGTCAGGGAACTTGCTTCACATGATGATCACTTAAAGTTGAGGATCACTTGTGGAACCATCATTTGACATACTAGATACCACTTGTATGATTTCTTCTTGTAGCAATGTGATAATCTAGAAATACCACTTGTAGCAACTATCATGAAACCACTTGTAGGATTTGTCAATTATAACCATTTCTTGAACACTTGTCATCTTCATGATTACCACTTGTAGGATATTACTTGTAAGTTGATCTAGACACCACTTGTGAATACCATTTGAGACTTCAATTGAGTCTAGATACTATTTGAAACAAACAAACTAGATATTCATTTACATTGATGTCTTTTTCTTGTACTCTTATCATCATCATGAGCTTCTAATGTGACTTGAACTAAATTGATTTGCCTAAGATTCAAAGTCCAGTTTGAACCCTTTCTAAGCTTCTTCACACTCATTTGGAGGTTATCAAGGTTGTACTTGTCACTTGTTGGCAATCCAAAATAAATCAAGTACTTGGGTTCACTAGCTCATGAACAAACTCATATACTTACAACTAGATCAATTAATCATTCAAACAATAGTAGTAGGCTATGAATTTAAACTTTTCATTTGTTATGCATGATCCTAATAAGCATGTACTATATGCACTAACCACATACTAGTAAGGGATGAAAATGATCATGCACATTATAATGATACCTTTGCTATCTTGGAGTAGAGGATAGTCATTAGATTCCAATTAAGCTCAGCAATAGCAATGTGAAGTCCAATTTAATTTATAGCTTGGTGAAGACCAATATTAATATTTGAAATCCATTCTTCACCCATATGACTTGAGAACCACTAATGCAAGTGCACTTTCTTGTTGTGGTTGGCTTGCTTCTTTTCTTGATCAATGCTTTCATCAGAGAACTATTTAGAATACAACTTGAATTGCCATCACTACTACACTCGGACCTTTCACAGCCACGTCGTGACCCTCATCACAGTCCAATTTTGGACTCGGTAGTAAGCTGTCGGCAGCGATGATCACAGACCTCACCGTCGCTATCTAAGACCATCTGCGGTGTACACTAACACCGCCGCATTGGCTTATGATCCGTCCATGCTAAGGTCTTTACTTCCATCGCATTAGAGCATGACCCGCCTATGTGGGTATGCACTGACACTACCGCATGACTTATAATCCATCCATGATCATATCCTTATTTTGTCGCATTGGAGCGTGACCCGCCTGTGTCGAGGTGAACATCACCGTCACTTCAGCATATGAACCGTCTGATCATAGGGCATGGTCACCATCGTGTTGCAGTATGATCCACCCATAATGATCCTTTAGTCGGTGTTGGGTTACTAAACGATTCGGCGGTGGTACACTATTGACCCCTGCCGCATCAAACGAATAGCGGCGGTGATGGCATCCGGTTTTCACAATGTATTTACTAATTCAGCTGGGCCTTAATAATTACTGAACACACACCATACATATTTAATCATTACACATCATTCATCATGTCGACAACAAAGAGTACTTGTTATAATAACAATGCTCGACACTAACACAATAACTGTGTCAACTGATGAATTAACACAAGCGGTACATAGATAGCATAATAAAGGTTCTCCTCCCTATAGACTTATGTAACTAAAACAAGGTAGATGTGCTCCGCTCCTTTAGATTGGCACTCCTTGATCAGCTTGGCAGCCAATGCAGCATGGAACCCCTCTTCTTCCTCCCATAGCCATTGCAGGAAAATCATTCAAAAGCACTAACACTCAAAAACCTACACAATGCAAAGCTTTACTGCTCTGAACAAAATTGGACTATATATATAGACTCAAAATAGCTTCTTACCTGAACAAAGACATGTCCTAACAATAAAATACAGCATATGCACCTTCACTGCTCTGCTAATGACTCCATGAATAAGGGAACATAAGACAGATAGTGAGGTCCGTTCAAATAAATAGTCTAGGTACTTCTAGGATAGCGGATGACCCGGGCAGGGAGGACATGAACTTTTTGCGGCTCATGTCATATGCCATCAGTGTTCTGTCCTCCTCAACAAGGAAAATCAAATTTCATTCTAGGTGAATTGCAATCACTATGTAGTCTGCATTGGCAGCCTCAGAACCGATTCCAATATTGTTCAGTCCAAATAGCTGCAGCATGTTCACCGTATGCTTCAATGTCCATTTACTAGTACCATAGTCTTCAAGGATTCAGATTGAAAGGTCAGACCTATTGAAAATATCAACAATACATAGACACAACTGACCCTGATCTCCATGGATGGACATTTCAGGACCTGGTGGCCTAAGAATTTTTCTTCATCTCTTTTCCTCCATATCAACAACAACTATCTGGGACACCTCCAGCATGTGCATAAAACCATTAAGAAACATAGTTCCTAAAGATTTGCATACTAGAATATCCTCTCCCCATTTAGATTCTTTACACATCCATGCTCTAGTTTTGGATGAGTAGATGCTGACAACTAACACCCTAGGTGACCTTACCCACAGTTCTACCACATGGAAGTGCGAGAGATTGTGGGATCGAACCCCAAGCGAGCTGAACCATAACAAAGGTTTCCATGTGGCAGTACCACTGATTTGCTTGTCACCGGATTGTAGATAACATAGCGAAGCCCAATGCACCAGCAGAGGAAGAGGCCTCTGTTGTAATCTGAGATGACTAAATCCTCAATGGGGAAGGGCAAGAAGGAAAAGAACGGGTATTCACCAGTGAAACTGGCTAATCGGCGTTTGCCTTTCTACTTGCCATACATGAATCTGGCGACAAACTGGGGCAGCTCCTTATGGTACTCGGATTCAGAGATGAGACAGTACCAGGAGTGAAACACACACTTGTAGCTACACAAGGTGTGGGCGGTGAGGTGGCAGAGGATAAGGACAAAGATTTCGTCTATCAGGATGTCTACTTCATTCCTCTTGTTGGTGGCCTCCTCCTCCATCTTGACTAGGATGTGGTGGATTAGAGCCGGCGATGGAAGTGGTGGCACTATCGCCTAAATCAGAATAGGAGCGTTTGTGGGGATGTGCTTGTGAGGTCCTTAATGATTAGATGGAAGCTTGATTCATACTCAGATGAGATAAGAGGGGAATAAGAAGGCAAGAAAGTAACATGGATAAGGGAAGTGCAAGAAAGCATTACCCTTGCCTTTGGATCTTGTGGCAGTGAGCTCGAGCGGCCACAGCAGTGATGAGTACCAGCCCGATCTCTGATGGATCTGTGCAGGCATGCCAGTGAGGCGTACCGACGCGGAGCACTAGCTTGTCGACGGTGAGTGGCGGCTTACACGCCCAGGAGTAGGTGAGGAATAGCAGCACTTGAGAAGAGGAGACGAACATGTTGGTTGGGTGGGTAGCGGTCTTTGTAAGCTAACTACAAAGTAGGACTTGCGGGAACAGACAGTTTCGCCAAAATTTCTAAAAACGCGTGGGAGTCTCGCGCTGGTTTGCAAATTTTGACGATATCGGCGGTGAAGGCTACCAACGGTGGTGATTGGGTCTTAAAGAAGATGGTATGTAGCACCTAACGACGGGCGTGTCATATAGAAATGGAACATTGGAAAGGAATAAAATATTATGAACATTAGTTTTGCAGGTTACAGCAAGATGTTAGCACCTAAAGACGAATAGCGGAGGTGATACAATTTTTTCAATGATGCTTATATCCGACGGTGACAGAATAAAGGTGCTGATCTCTACAATAACAATGTATGCGATAACAAAACCGTAGCTTCTCATTGAGGTAACAACGTTTAAAATCAACAAAAGACATTCTTTTTTGATTAACTCTGTTACACTTTTTATTCACCAGGCGTACAATAACATGGACGGTGATGGAAGTTGGGACGACATTCATGCACACTTCACTGAGTTTTGGGCTTCCTGTGCATCTTACTACCTCCGTCCCAAAAAAAGACTTATTATGAAAATATATTATGTCATTAATCTATTGATATTTGTTTTGGATTATAAATGTTAGTATTTTCTGTGTAATTTTGGTCAAAGTTGAAATCCCTTGACTCCTCAGAAAGCGAGAATTGCATTCTTTTTGGGACGGAGGGAGTAACAAATTTCGGTGTGAACACATGCCCCCAATCTCACGCGTAACTCGATGAACCCACTATAGAGGTCCCCTGGGGCTATAAATTTGGAGGCAAGGCAGAGTAGAAGGAATACTGCTTATGTTCATTTGTTGTGCTATGACACATCTTTTCTTCTTTGTTTTCTCCTACCAGTCTTCTTCTGAACAATGGCTCACGGCAAGCGTCCAAGGGAGGAAACTCTAGAAGCCGCGGACCTACCTCTGCGCCTGTGTCCCTCTTCGTCACCAAGGGTGAGAGAGAATGATTTCTCATCTCTATGGCTACCTTGCATTAATCCTTTGAATATGCAGGGCTACTGTTACACCCTAGGTGTTAAGCATGCATTTGGCATTGGCATTGCATGAGCACAAGCATCATTGATCATTCATGAGCATGAGCATGATCATACATGTGACCAATGTATAAAATGCTTGTGGGACCCTAGGAGTACCTTTAACATGTCTAGAATGTCACATGGAACAACTTTGGTATTCATGACTTGGACCCAATTGGCCTCTAAGTCATGGTTATAGTGTAAGCTATCATTTTCAAGTTGCATGTTTGACCTAAGTTGAACTATAGCATAGATTGTTTGCATGGCAGTGCACCCTTAAGCAAAGTTGTAGTACTTAACTAGAGTAACAACTTTTATTTTTGGGTCAAGACCTAATTCAATGCTTAGCATGCTCAAAAATAGTCCACAAGGGTAGCCTTGAAATGCTGTTGCCACACTTAGAAAATTTGGCTAAGTGTTAACTGTAGTTTCAGTTTCAATGGACCCCACTTTGAAGCTTTGCAATTTGAAAACCATGGCGAATTAGAGGAAACTTTATAAACAAAAGTTGTAGATCTTGTGTAGCTCTATAATTCTTGTTAAAGAAGTTTTTGCAAAGGACGAATGGTTTAGGAGTAACGATTGCGTGAAGTTGCTCTGTCAGTCACGTTCGTTAGAGTCTGATGCCGTTCGACGCCGGTGTCAGTGGCTGACCGAGGGTAGGCCAGGCGTGCCGCGTGGCGGACATACGCTAGTGCTGCCCTGGCGGTTAGGTCAGCGCAGGGGCTCTTGGGTCACCGTGGTCACGCCATTCCACCGCACCTCCTGTCCTCTTCTACAGGCTATAGCCGCTTTGTGGTCCAATGCTTAGGTAGGAACTAGGTTAGACGCTACTGCATGGTCGAGTGGGAACACACCGCCGCTCCTGCCATGGCCGTGAGCTTGAGCTCACCGCGGCCAGCCATCTCGGGGTCACTCTAGTCCCCACTCTTAGTTGTCTCTGCACGACCTTGTGACCTAGATCGAGTAGGCTAGACGGAGACTCCCTTCTTACCGCTGGCTAGCTAGAACGGAGAGCCCTGCCACAGTGCACCATGCACCGCCGCATGGCCATGCACACGACCAAGCTTTTCCACTGTGCCACCATGGCCTAATCCTCGCTGTAGTGCTGCGCTAGGTCACCAGGAAGGAGTAGCCGTCCTCACCAGCGCAGGCTATGGTCAGAGATGGCCGACGCGCCACTACACAGCTCTGCCGTGCCACCATCACCGCCGGTGAGCCATCTCTGGTGAACCCTAGGTCGCGTATTCACCACCAACCGACGTGGCTTGATGAGGGGAACACTGATGTAGACAAGGCCTGATCTTCCAAAAGGTATGATAGCGTTGATTGGTGGAGACTCGATGTTCATGATCTAGGCTTCGAACCAAGACTGATTCGGACCCCTACAACCGTTACACCACTGCTTCATTGGTTATCAACCACGTGAACGCGATTGACCTCGCCGAGAAGGCTTTCCTGCAAGCGAATCGAGAACACAAGCAAGAACGGGATGAACGCAATATGAAATTGCAAATAAATATGATGCTTATAAAAACAAAGAGTTCAAGTCTTTATTCAAAAGGACTAATTGCCACAGAAGAACAAGATCAAGAACTAGGGCTCTGGTTCACAGCAAGCGGCCTTGGCGGCACAGTTGCAGCAAAATGACGTCTATTTCATGAGGAAATCAAGAACTAAACAAAACCCAAACCCTAAGGAGAGCGACGGCTGCTAATTGTAGAGCCCCAGACATCACCCCCCTGGATGCACCCCCTAATGGGCCCGAACACGATACACGGTCCAACGGACCAAAACACGGTGTCGCAGCACCCTAATAGATTATGTGTGCTGAATTGTTTTGATGATTCCCATTGATTTTGAATGGCTTTTGACGTGAGACTACTTGCATTGGCTTCCTTATCTAATTAGCTTTCCATCCATATGTGGATCGTCAAAAATGGAGCCCGGACACGCTCGTGTGACCAGTTTTATGATAGACTGGTCCTATAACCCATGATGGGCTCGAACTTGATTTGGGCCTCCACCTTGGTGACTCGAACCGGATGAGCTTTGGGCCTCCTTCTCGGTTAGGACACCCTTGCTGATCTCCTCAACCTCTATCTCCATGCATGGTCATATGCATGGAGCTCATGTCCTTATCATCCTTCCTTTCATGATGAAAAGCCGTCCTCGGCGTCGATTTTGCTTGAAGTCGATCCTGCACAACATGAGGACAAATGAGGTTTCCAAAATAATGGGAATGGTCAATGTTGTGAGAAAGAATATGACCACATGTCTAGGTTTGTAGCATGTCTTGTCCTACAGACATGTAGTCTGCTCGATGGAAATACACACGATCTTTGTCAATACTATCCTGCAAAAGGAGAATGACATAACAACAGTGTTGATTTTAGTGTCCTCTAGTTGATCATTACTTTGCACAACAAAAGGAGAATTCGGATTTGTACAAATGTAAACTCGTTGTATCAAATATTGTCCTTGGTTGTTATATTTGACGAAAACATGATATGTATGTCTAGAGAACCATGGCAAATCAACATATGCATAAAGTTTCTCCTCTAAAGAACTAAGATTACATGAAACATCAAATTCAATGTAACCCAAAGTATTTAAAGAAGGCAACAATTTTAGGTCATCAACTTCACTAGCATTATGAATAACAAGTCTATTTTCAGCACAAGTGTTTGATTTCAGCACACATATAGCATGATCATTCTTCAATGATTGCATGGGTATAACATAAATATCATTATGCAACTCATCTTCATCACAAGGAACATCAAGCAAATCATCTTGTGACAAAGGTAAATCAAGCGAAGGCTCCACTAAAATTTGCTCTATCATAGCATGATTGGTGGAAAAATTCAGCACATCAAGAGAACTCTCACCTTCCATGAGTTTAGCATCATGGGCATTACCTTTGCTCTCATGTTCAACAGGAGTAATAGTTGATGGTTCTGAATTTTTATATAAGGCTGTGAGCATCTCATTTCTGTCACGTCATCCTCGCTCTTTTGTACATTGTCCTACAAAAGGTTAGGCATAGTAGGAGGAATAACAAGAGATTGATTTAGTTGATGCACCTCATCATTTGAATTAATTACAAGAGATGGGTTAACAAAAATTTCTCTCGTAAGATCTTTCATATCATTCCATGTGTGAGGTTTATCTGAAAAACTTAAAGACTCCCACCAAGTTGATGCAGATTGTCTCAAAACACTAGTCACATTTTTAATTTTCCTCTGTTCGCACATATAACTTTGTGCAAAAATATTATCTATTTTAGTTTCCCACTCAATGTACTCATCAGCACCAATACCATCATAAGTAGGCGGGGAAGAAAGAATAGATTGACCTACGGGAGGAGGTGTAGCAGCAATAGTGCGTGGCTCATGCATCATTGATGTCTCATATCGGTACGTGTTGTAACCTATCATTGTTAGCATCAAACAAGAAAACACACAAGTATGTATTTTCCTATCAGCTACTATAGGATGTGGTCAAGGACTAAAGTCACACACTCTCAAGCGTCTTACCACGGTCTTACAAGTGTTCTTACCAAAGCAACAGGCTGTGCAATGGGTCAATGACTGTGATACCATTGTAGCTTGAGTGTAACAGTTGCAAGGCAAACCTGTACTTGGTTAGAAGAAAGTAGAGCTTAGACATGTATAATATAGTAGCAAGGAATAGCAATATTCGCAACTGAATTGCAAAGCTGAATAAGTATACCGAGTACTTATCTTAGTTGCTGGTCTATTCACGTTCCAAGTACCAGATGTAACAAGTGATGTGAACAGCAGAAATATGATTAGGAACAAAGCGAAAATCAGCACACGTAAACACAGCTCAAATGGTGCTCTCTATGTGCTCCTTTAGATATTGTTCCACTTTTGCCCCTCTTTTTCTCTATTTTTGGGCTGTCGTTGTTTTTTTGGGATTCTTTAACTTTTTCTTTTTATTTTTTTGATATTTTTTCTTCACTTAGGAGCACAAAAGAAGTAACCACATAAAATATGAGCTTAAACAGGTGAAAGGCGTGGCCTGTGGAAAAATCAGAAGACGTGCTCAAAATTGACAAAAAGCTTGTGACCACGAAAAGAGGATTTTGTGACCAGTTTTTGGCCAAAATAAAATTTTCTGAACACAACAAAGCAGAGGACGAGCGGATCCAAAAAAATTTTCTGATTGATTTTAATATATGGAACGTCGAAATCTGAGTTTGTATGCGAAAAGTAGACCAGTTTTGAGAACTGACTCTGAATTAGAGGACAAAACGGGAACAATACGCGTAAAAGTTATTGCGGCGGCTATGGATAGATGGAAACAGTGAAGATAAGTGTAACAAATTAGATAGCGTGGACTAGGGTTTGATGGATACAAAGGAAACACAGCAAGACTTGAAGGTGTTCACGGATTATTGTGAACAACAAAGGAAAAGACACAAACTGGACTAAAAACGATTTAAAACCAGCAACCAGAGCTTGCCCTAGGACACAAACTCAACAACGTGAAATAGAGATGAAATTGCATGGCACAACGAGGCTATAGGATAGGGAATATGAGGCGGTGTATTTTTTTTGGCTTTTTGTGGACTATAGGTAAAGCAAAAACAGTAACAATCCAAAAAGAGAAAATAAAAGTATACCTAACGGGCAACAAGGTCTCTGATACCACTTGATTTAGATAAGGCCCGATCTTCCAAAAGGTATAATAGCGTCGATTGGTGGAGACGCGACGTTCACGATCTAGGCTTCGAACCAAGACTGATTTGGATCCCCGCAACTGTTACACCACTGCTCCGTTGGTTATCAACCACGCGAATGCGATTAACCTCGCCGAGAAGGCTTTAATGTAAGCGAATGAAGAACACAAGCAAGAACGGGATGAAAATAATCTGAAATTGTAAATAAATATCAGACTTATAAAAACAAGGAGTTCAAGTCTTTATTCGAAAGGACTAATCACCACAGGCGAACAAGATCAAGAACTGGGGCCCTGGTTCACAGTAAGCAGCCTTGGCGGCACAGTTGTAGCAAAACGATGCCTGTTTCACGAGGAAATCAAGAACTAAACAAAACCCAAACCCTAAGGAGAGTGACGGCTACTAATTATAGAGCCCCAGATGTCACCCCCCTGGACGCGCCCCCTAATGGGTCCAAACACGATACACGGTCCAACGGACCAAATGACGGTGTCGCAGCACCCTGGGTGATTCTGGACGCTAAATTGTTTCAACGATTCCCATTGATTCCGAAGGTCTATTGATGTGAGACCACTTCCCTTTTCTTCCTTATCTAATTAGCTTTCCATCCATATGTGGATCATAAAAAACGGAGCCCAGACGCGCCCGTGTGACCAGTTTTATGACAGACTGGTCCTGAAACCAGAGATGGGCTCGAACTTGATTTGGGCCTCCACCTTGGTGACTCGAACCGGATGAGCTTTGGGCCTCCTTCTCGGTTAGGACACCCTCGCTGATCTCCTTGTCCTCTATCTCCAAGCATGGTCATATGCATGGAGCTCATGTCCTTATCAAACACGTTGGTGTCACTGTCGTCGCCGATGATCTCACCACTGGCGAGATAAGGTGGGCCGGAGCACCTCCCCTGCTCTGGTATCGCTGACGCATGGGTCCTACTGACCAGTGGGCCCCCACTATCAGCCTGTGTATGTTTTGATTTTCTGATTTATTTCCCAGACTTGAATGTATGTTTCCAAAATTCATATCTCAAGCTAGGAGTGTCCAATTTTGGTGAACCAAATTTTATTGGATTCCTCATGAAGTGTAGTATTTGATAAAAATATGAAATGCACTATTTCTGATATTTTTCTAGGAGAATAAAATAGAGCTAGATAAATGTTTTTTAAATTGTTTCTATCTTGAAAAATGCATAACTTGAGCTTGGTATGTGCAAAAATTGTGATTTCAATTTTGTTGAGTTTGTATTGACATGCTCTAGCTTGGAAAAATACTAAACTTGTAGTGGTCATACTTTGGATATGGTCTTCTTATTTAATCCTAAATAATTGTTAGTTTCTAGTGAAAATAAATGGGGCAAAAATACATGACTAATGATCATGCAAATTTTTACACAATGTTATGGTACTAGGATGAATGTAAGAAAAATATGAAATATGTTGTTTGACACTTTTCAATAGGCTAAATTATTTTTTGCTAAAATAAACCTAAGCAATTTGTCATTTTCGTATAGAGGGCTATACTTATCCAATTGGTATGAAATTTGCATAGTAGGCTTTTGGGGTCAGATGTATACTATTGTAATTTTCTCAGAATTTATGAAACACTAGAAATATTTATCTCATAAATCACCTTATTATATAAAGGAATTAATAAAGCTATGCAAGTACATTAGTTTGGCATAAACATAATGTTTTCTGTGGTCCTTATGATGCATATGATCTGCAAGTTGTGCTTGAGATTGATTGGTTATAAGCAGCTACTTAATTATTGCTTTATAATTCCGCTAGATGGATGCAGGAGTAGTTTCTGTTGTATTGATAAATTCATGATGATAATTACATTTACTGTGAAACTTGTTTTTAACAAAGTTGTAGATAACTTACTTATCTTACTTGTGTTAAATTTTCATGGTAATAGACTAAATGGTTTGGGTGTTATAGCTGTTAGAAATCTGCTGTCAGATTTGCTTGTCTTCTAGATATACCTAGATGATTGGATTGTTTAACCTAGATAGCTATTAAATCATCTTGTGATGACTAAATGAAAGTTGTAGGCAATTTTATAAGATTTCCAGAAAGTCTAAGATCACAACATTTGGTTAAGAAAAACTTTAGTGATGATCTAAACTTGTAGCTGTTGTGGTGTGGTCTAGAAATGGACTTAGTGTGGATTCTTGAAATCTCTAGAGAAGAGATATGCACCTACTCAGTAAATAAGAATTCAACTTGGTTATCATCTAGGTAACTTGATATAATCATCAGCATAGAATCATGCACGTTCTCATGTCATATCATTGACAATTCTTCTTATGCATTCATGATACTTACATTATGCATATGCATGCAATAGGTGCAGCGGAAGAAATCACGTTGGTGGAACTCGAAGCTGATCCACAAGAGGAGAACCAGGAAGCTCAGTACCAAGAAGCTCCAGGCAAAGGCGAGCCTAAAGTTGATCATCTCCTAGAGTGCCCTGACCACCAGCCAACCATGTTTGTGAAAGGCAAGCCCCGGAGCATTCTAACATCCTATGTGTTCTTATACCAACTGGAGTCCTTTTGTTTTATGTTAATGCATTAAGTACTAGGAGTTGATTAGAACCACTTGCTGCATATACTTACCTTGTCTAGAAATATCTATCTTGAATCCTATGTAGGTCCATGATTGACCTTTATGCTTAGCCATGCTTTGACCGGTAGAAGTCGGGTGATTTCTTGTCACATGCGAGCTATAGGTGGTGACTTGGTCACAGTTTGCTATATTGTGCTATCATGGAACACAACCGGGTGATGTTGAACAATTGGAGACTAGGTGGAATCTTATATGTTAGGTGTGGTGACTTATAGTGATTCCGTCTGTGTCATTTAAGGACCGACCGTTGGATGCCCTCTTATCATGTTGAACGCATGCCTCTCACATAGTTGGCCGGATAAATCATTCCGACCACAAAGCCGAGTAGCTCAACTCAGGCCGACAACATGAGAAGTTAAAGTGCACACCCTAGAGGCAGTAAGGATGTGCGGATAGCCAATGGCGTGAGTCCAAGGGCGGGTTTGAATCCCGAGCTTCCTGGCAGATTGGTAGTATCTTTGATGGTGTGGCGCTGGTCTTACCCGCAATTTGGACCTGAGTTGTACCAAAGGTGACCTGATGCGACCCCGATGGGGGAAGTATGGGTGTGTGTTAGGAATAATTCCCTAGTTGGGTAGAAATCAATTCGAATCACCGTCTCCCTCGGATAGTGAGAACTTGACATGAGCCCCCTTCATCATAGTAATTGATGAAAGTGTTGGTTATGTGGCTTATGAAAATGCTCAACTTGATATGGTTACTATTGTGATGATTTAATGGTACACAACATATTTGGCATAGGATAGATGCTAATCTAGAATGGAACAAGAATAATAAACTTGTTATTCAAAAGTTAAAAGATACTAGATAAATATTGGCTTGTAGACAAAGGATGTCAACCAGCTCCACTTATAAGCCTTGCATGATCCTTGGTGTCTCTTATTTTTGGTTTATGACGGGTAAGTCTAGCTGAGTACCTTCTCATACTCAGGGTTTATTTCCCTATTATTGCATATAACATGATGTACCACGGCTACTATAAGCACTGCTTTGCTCCTGTAGTGGATGAGGAATAGGACCATGGGCATGGTCATTCTATATATCATCTCACCGTTGTGCTTTTGTTGGAGATGACTGTGAAAACTAGCTATGTATCTAAACTACTGTTGATGTCGTTCAGAACTATGTTGCTTCCGCTACTATTAAACTGATCTTGTAATAACTATGTTGGAACTTCGATGTATGACAAACTATTTGTGAGCTTGTTGTAACATGTGACTTGTATGTTGAATCGTGTACGATCTTGGCTTCTACGTTGATTGATTCGAGATCATTTGTGATACTCGATGGACTACCAGATTTATATGGGCTCAAGTGTGATGGTTTGACTGCCTAGGTGGTTGCTATTGTGCTTGTGCTCTTATAAATTGGACGGTTCTATTATAGCTACCTCTCATGCTGCGGTACATCGGCCAACTTCGGTGGAGATTGGACAACAATTGATCGTGCATGCTATCGAAGCACATCTCTCTAGGTCATCTTCATCCTCTAAGTCATATGATAGTTAGGATGTCTAGAATCTTATCTATGAAAGGAGGGAGGCCAGAAACCTCTATTCTAAAGCGACGCGTGAGGTAGGTCGGCTCGAGCTATGTCTCGATGCCGTTAAAACAACCCTCTTTGCATCTGAAGAAGAGACCAATGTTGCTTAGATGAGGGCTGACGAAGCTCATGCTAGGGAAGTAGGTAAAATTTCTTTGAAGAGTCTTTTCTTTTATATTTGTGACTTTATCTTATAACCCTTCGTTTTCATTAGATCTTTAGGAACATAATGCGAACGGGGATCCCGATCTTCCATCAGGTAGAGGTAACTATCGTTGTGGCGGAGAATGACACACCGATCTGGCTTTAGATCAAAAGATCAAACCCTGCAATTTTAGCACCACAACTCCTCTGGTTATCAACCAAGACACGGATCCGGTTGACCTCGCCAAGAAGGCTAACCCCTGCCTGTGCACAACGAAGAACACAAGCAAGAACAAGAAAGAAAACAACCAAATTGCAGATGACTGATTAATCTCACGATGTTGGGGTCTCACAAACCGATGAACGATGAAACTATTGTTGATATATTAATCTAAGCAAAACCCAAAACCCTAATGAGAGTGATGGCGTTATAACATAGATTCTTGGGCGTCAACCCCCTAGACGCGCCCCTAATGGGCCCAAACACGATACATGGTCCAACGGACCAAAAGGCGGTGTCGCAGCACCCTGGCAGATTCTGGATGCTGACTTGTTTCGACGATTCCCATTGATTCCGAAGTGATTTTGATGTGAGACCACTTGCATTGGTGTCCTTATCTAATTAGCTTTCCATCCATATGTGGATCATCGAAAACGGAGCACAGACGCACCCGTGTGACCAGTTTTATGATAGACTGATCCTAGAACCTGAGATGGGCCCCAACTTCAGTTGAACTGGGCCTCCAACTTGTGTTGGTCGTCCTTGCTGGTCTTCTCCACCTCTATAGCTTTCTCCAAGTTCTTCATAACCCTTTTCTATGTTCCTAACCAAGATAACATCATTAGGTAGTAGTCTATTCTCAAAAGTATGAAAAGGATCGCTTAAGAACGAGCTCACCTCTAAATTGAGTTGACGCATTCGAGCTTAGGTCATTGGACCTTGCATAACGGTTGGAGGATCAAACATCTGAAGGAGTGATGTCCTCATCATCCTCCCCCTCTTGAAACTGAGTCATTCTCGACTCAAGCTCATCTTCTTCTCCCAAATAAGGTTTCAAGTCTACAATGTTAAAGGTGGGACTAACCCCGAACTCGAGTGGCAACTCAAGTTTGTAGGCATTATCATTTATTTTCTCAATTATCTTATAAGGACTAGCTGCTCTTGGCATTAATTTAGACTTACACAGCTTAGGAAATCTATCTTTTCTCAAATGTAACCAAACCAAATCACCCGGTTCAAGTTTAATTTCTTTTCTACCTTTACTGCTAGCAATTCTATACTTTTTCATTCATTATTTCAATATTTGCTTTAGTTGTTTCGTGCAACTTACGAATGAAATCAGCACGCTCTCTAGCATCACTATGTGTTCTCTCAGTGGTAGGTAAAGGCAAAAGATCAATAGGAGCGCGGGGGTTAAAACCATACACTACCTGAAAAGGACTTACCTTGGTGGTGGAATGTTCCGCCCTGTTATATGTAAACTCCACATGCGGCAAACACTCTTCCCACATCTTTAAATTACACTTCAAAATTGCTCTCAGCATGGTGGACAATGTTCGATTCACAACCTTAGTTTACCCATCAGTTTGGGGATGACATGTTGTAGAAAACAGCAGCTTGGTCCCCAATTTATTCCACAAAGTGCGCAAAAAATGACTCAAGAATTTTGCATCGCGATATGAAACAATAGTAGAAGGCATACCATGCAAGCGAACGATTTCTTGAAAGAAAAGGTCAACAATATGAACAGCATTGTCGCTCTTATGACAAGGAATAAAATGTGTCATCTTAGAAAAACGATCAACCACCACAAAAATACTATCCCTCCCCCTCTTAGTCCTTGGCAAACCCAACACAAAATCCATAGATATATCAGCCCAAGGAGTAGAAGGAACATGAAGAGGCATATATAAACCATGTGGGTTCAACTGCGACTTAGCTTTTTGACATGTGGCGCACTGAGCCACGTACCGTTCTACATCTCGCCTAATCCTTGGCCAAAAGAAATATGTGGATAGCACCTCCTCCATCTTCTTAGCACCAAAATGTCCCATCAATCCGCTTCCATGTGCCTCCTGCAACAACAAAAGACGAACGGAGCCAACTGGAATGCATAGGCGGTTAGCTCTAAACAAAAACCCATCATTGATCATAAACTTGTTCCATGTACGTCCCTCTCTACAATTCAGCAACACATCCATAAAATCAGGATCAAGCGCATATTGTTCTTTTATTGATTGAAGCCCAACAATCCAACAATCAAGTTGGGACAGCAAGGTATATCGTCTAGACAAAGCATCAGCAATCACATTATCCTACCCTTTCTTGTGTTTGATAATATAAGGAAAAATTTCAAAAAATTCAACCCATTTAGCATGCCTACGATTCAGATTATGTTGAGAGCGAAGATACTTAAGCGATTTATGATCAAAATGAATAACAAATTCTTTAGGCCACAAATAATGATGCCACGTCTCTAAAGAACGGACAAGTGCATACAATTCCTTATCATACATGGAATAATTCAGAACAGGGCGATGCAATTTTTTCACTAAAGTAAGCAATGGGTTTACCATCTTGCATCAAAACACCCCCAATGCCAACTCCACTAGCATCACATTTTAGCTCAAAAGTCTTACCAAAGTTTGGAAGTTGCAGAATGGTGCGTGTGTGAGCTTGTCCTTCAAAGTGTCAAAGGACTCCTCATGTGCCTTTCTCCAATGAAACACCACCCCTTTCTTTGTCAACTCATGCAATGGGGCAGCAATGGTGCTGAAATCTTTGACAAAGCGGCGGTAGAATCCTGCAAGACCAAGAAAACTTCTCACCTGTGTGATGGTTTGGGGAACAGGCCAGCTCTTTATGGCTTCAATTTTTATCTCGTCCACCTCAATTCCCTATGGAGTTACAACATAGCCAAGAAAAGAAACTCAATCCGTGCAAAAGATGCACTTCTCAAGGTTACCAAATAATCGTGCATCACGTAAAGCATTAAAAACAACACGTAAGTGATCCATATGTTCAACAAAAGACTTGCTATAAATCAATATATCATCAAAGTAAACTACCACAAAACGACCAATAAAAGCTCTTAAAACCTCATTCATTAAGCGCATGAAAGTGCTAGGTGCATTTGTCAAACCAAAAGGCATTACTAACCACTCATACAACCCGAATTTGGTTTTAAATGCGGTTTTCCATTCATCTCCAAGTTTCATTCTAATTTGGTGGTAGCCACTTCGCAAGTCAATCTTGGTGAAAATTATAGAACCACACAACTCATCAAGCATGTCGTCTAGCCTAGGAATAGGATGACGGTACCGAATAGTAATAGTATTGATGGCTCTACAATCAACACACATACGCCAAGTTCCATCTTTCTTAGGAACCAAAAGTACAAGAACGACACAAGGACTAAGGCTTTCACGTACATACCCACGGTCCAAAAGGTCTTGGACATGCCGCTGAATTTCCTTAGTCTCCTCAGGATTGGTTCGATAGGCAGCATGGTTGGGCAAGGTTGCTCCCGAAATCAAATCGATTTGATGCTCTATCCCTCTCATAGGTGGCAGCCCCGGGGGTATCTCAGCTAGACAAATTTCCTCATACTCCTGCAAAAGGTTAGTGACAGTAGGAGGCACCGAGCTAATGATATCATCAAGCAAAAACATAGCTCATTTGCATACCAAAGCATAGCAAATATCATCATCAGAAATTTCAACAAAGTCACATTTTGTTGCAATCATAACACCACCCTTCAATTTAATCCCCTCGGCCTTAGAAATAGATGTAGACTTATCCTTTTTAGGTGGGAGAATATAATTAGCAACTTGCTGATTTTCAGATTGAACATCATTCAAAATAGCAGCGCGTTCTCTATCAGCTTGTACAATTTGAGCAGGGGTCAAAGGTACCAAAGTAATTTTCTTTCCTTTATGCACAAAAGTGTATTTATTACTTCTACCATGGTGTGTAGCATCATTGTCATGTTCCTAAGTATGACCCAATAAGAGTGAATATGCTTGCATAGGTACCACATCACAATCAACATAATCAGCATAAGAACCAATGGAAAATGAAACTCTACAAGTTTGTGTTACCTTTGCTTTTCTAGAATCATTTAGCCACTGAATATGGTATCGACGTGGGTGCGGGCGTGTGGTCAAGCCAAGCTTCATGACCAAATCAGAACTCACCAAATTATTGCAGCTACCTCCATCAATAATGACACGTGCTCGATGGTTGTTGATGATGAAGAAAATCTGGAACAAGTTATGGCGTTGTAGCTTCTCCAGTTGTTGTACTTGTGTGCTGAGCACCCACTGTACAATGATACTCCTATAGGCCGCCGTGTCCTCTTCACCAAGGACTTCGCCGCCCTCCACATCTTTATCTTCGTCTTCTTCATCTTCAATGTCAGAGGTGCTGATGTAACCATCTTCTGTAGCAATATATGCCCGCTGACTTGGGCAGTCCTTCTACACATGGCCAATTCCATGGTAGCGGTGGCACTGAATGCCCAAAGTGCGTCCCGTCGATGCAACGGATGAGGCACTCTTGGCAGGCACCTGCAAAGAATTTTTACCTGAATCTGAAGGTCGTGCGGGAGGTGCCTTAGGTGTAGCGGTAACTCCTAAGGCTACTGGTCGCTTGCTCGCTAGTGGAGGTGCCCGAAAAGTGGTTGGCTTGGTCAGCCCCGAAGATGGTGGCGAGAGTGGCGTGTATGTGGTGCTGACCTTGCTCTTGCTCTGCTGTTCATGCCCCTGCAATTCCTTTTCTGCAAGCATAGTGAACTGAAACAACTGGTTGACAGTGTGAAATTCTTTATAATCAACAATGTCCTGAATCTCACGCCTCAAACCTGAATAAAAACAACAAATGGAATCTTTGTTCCCCTCCACAACACTACAACGCATCAATCCCTTTTGGAGCTCACCATAATAATCCTATACAGATTTCTCTCCTTATTCTAAACGCATCAATTTCTTACGCAAGTCTCTATGAAAAGGAGGAACAAAATGATCACGCATAGCCATCTTAAGTTCTTCCCACGTACTAGGTAAAGCATTCTGTGCAGCTAGCCCATTCCACCAAATAGTGCCAAAGTCCTTAAACTCACTAGTAGCTTGTCAAACTCTGTTGCTCAGGCACAAGGTGGGCACTAAACTTTTGTTCTACCGTCATCTCCCAATCAAGATATCCCTCAGCATCATAATGACCCAAAAAAGATGGTATTGTGAACTTAATCTTAGCATAAGGATCATCAGGCACACGATGATTATTACTTTGATGGTGGTGGACACCACCCATACCTATCGTGTTGCGGCGAAGACATCATCGTAATCTTGCTTGTCGGAAGGCTGCTCGATCTATGTTCCAATTGGCATCATACACCGTGTCTTCTGGCAAGAGACCATCGGTGTTGCTGCCAGAGACGTCGTTGTTGACCGCCACAAAGGTTTCCAACTCAGTAACCTTGTTGGTTAGCATGGAAATTCGTTTGTCCAATCTCTCCATGCAGTTGCCAATGTTGAGTTCAATGAGTGCGTCAGTGACGGCCTTCCTGATGGCCTCATTCATCCTTTTTTGGGCATTCTCTACAGCAGCTTGCAGTTGCTCTTGGCTGACACACTCGTTGAAATCCTTAGGATTGTTATCTCCAGTCTGATCATCTCCTGCCATTGTAAACACAAAAATAGGAACAAACGGTGAAAGTTATCCCTACCAAATGACTATGTGGTTGCAGTGGTGTCACTTTTCATAGCAAGTGGAAGCGTCTTACCAAGCTCTTACAAAGTTCTTACCAACGCAAGTAGTGGGCGGTACAACTAGTGGCTGGATCATGATACCTATGAGGCAGTGGTACCGAGATTGCAAGGGCCTTTTTCTGTACTGATCTGAAGAGTTTGTGGAGCTTGGAAGGCACACAAAGAATAATATGTATATTTGGCACACAAGTCAGTAACAGAAAGTAATGCTGAATTATAGTCCAAAGTACTTGTTCTCGTTGCTGGTCTAAAATGTTCCAAGTGCCAGGTGTGTGACAAACAAGTATGATGGATAGCAAGAGTAACACGAACAAAGAACTAGACAACACATGCTAACACAGCTCACTTTGGCCTTCTCTATGTGCTCCTTTAGATATTGTTCCTCTTTTGCTCCTCTTGTTTCTATTTTTTTGGGCTGTCGTTTTTTTGGGAAACTTTGACTTTTTCTTTTTTTTTTTTGATATTTTTTTTCACTTAGGAGCACAAAAGAAGTAACCATAGAAAATATGAGCTTAAACAAGTGAAAGGCGTGGCCTATGGAAAATTCAGAAGATGTGCTCAAAATTGACAAAAAACTTGTGACCACGAAAAGAGGATCTTGTGACCAGTTTTTGGCCAAAATAAAATTTTCCGAACCCAACAAAGCAAGGGATGAATGGATCCAAAAAAAAATTCTGATTGATTTTGATATATGGAACGTCGAAATCTGAGTTCGTATGCGAAAACTAGACCAGTTTTGAGAACTAACTCCGAATTAGAGGACAAAACGGAATAATGCGCGTAAATTTGGTCACGGTTGCAAGGATTTGATGCAAACAATGGGGAAAAACAGATGAACTGGACTCTAACATGACCTAACCAGCAACAAGGCCTCAACTAGGACACAAACTCAACACAACGGACTCTAAAACTGAAATATGCAAAGGCTATGGCGCGGAAGGTTCTAGGATAGGAAAAAAACGAGTATGGCACTAGACTATGGGACGAATGTGAAACACTCAAAACTAGGGGATAAATGTGAACCTGACAATATACCTTAGCTCTAAATACCACTTAATGGGGATGGTGATCCTGATCTTTCGTCAGGTAGAGGTAACTATCGTTGTGGCGAAGAATGACACACCGATCTGGCTTCAGATCGAAAGATCGAACCCTGCAATCTTAGCACCACAACTCCTCTAGTTATCAACCAAGGCACGGATCCGGTTGACCTCACCAAGAAGGCTAACCCCTGCCTGCGCAACGAAGAACACAAGCAAGAACAAGAAAGAAAACAACCAAATTATAGATGAATGATTAATCTCACGATGTTGGGGTCTCATAAACCGATGAACGACGAAACTGTTGTTGATAGATTAATCTAAGCAAAACCCAAAACACTAACGAGAGTGATGGCGGTATAACATAGATTCTTGGGCATCACCCCTCTAGACGCGCCCCTAATGGGCCCAAACATGATACACGGTCCAACAGACCAAAAGACGGTGTCGCAGCACCCTGGCAGATTCTGGATGCTGACTTGTTTCGATGATTCCTATTGATTCCAAAGGGATTTTGATGTGAGACCACTTGAATTGGCTTCCTTATCTAATTAGCTTTTCATCCATATGTGGATCATAAAAAACGGAGCCTAGACGCGCCCGTGTGACCAGTTTTATGTCAGACTAGTCCTAGAACCCGAGATGGGCTCCAACTTCAGTTGGACTGGGCCTCCAACTTGTGTTGGTTGTCCTTGCTGGTCTTCTCCACCTCTATACCTTTCTCCAAGTTCCTCATAACCCTCTCCTATGTTCCTAACCAAGATAACATCATTAGGTAGTAGTCTATTCTCAAAAGTATGAAAAGGATCGCTTAAGAACGAGCTCACCTCTAAATTGAGTTGACGCATTCGAGCTCGGGTCATTAGACCTTGCATAACGGTTGGAGGATCAGCGGGTACATCCGGAGGAGTGATGTCCTCATCAGAACAACTGTCTGCTTCTCATCATGAGATTGAGGAGGCTAGTCACCGGGAGATTGACCTGGAGAGTCACCACGAGATGCTCAAATAGGCAGCATAAGGTGCAGTTGCAGCAGTCAATGCCAGGGGAGTTTCTCTTGAAGATTGCCTACAGGATATCCTAGTTTGTGCCAGAGAAGTGAAAATGCATGGGGTCTACTATGGTGCCGGTGCTGCTCTGGCTGTAGTGCAACTGTGTTCAGGGCACGAGCTTCATCACCTAGAACCTGGTTTTCTGGACACTAGTCGGCTGAAAGATCAAGAGGACTTGATTGGAGACTTCACTGATGCTGCTAAGGCTATCGCAGTGATCATCCATGCAGAAGATGTTGTAAACAATGTTTTCTCAGGACCATAGATTATATCTAGGGTCTTATAAGCAAAGAATCTACTATTTGAGTGTCACTCTTGATCCTATGTCTTTTATTGTTATTTTTTGTTCTAAAGGCGGTACTCTAGGTGTTAGCTATATTTTGAGCTGATGAGACTCGGTTATCAAGCATGGACCCAAATACTTGGGTATATATAGTACTTCTTTATGAGGTCTATGTGATAATAGATTTGTATCATATGGCGTTTGCACATACAAACGAATAGATCTGCATCTCGATCCTCCGAGGTACAAAGATCATGGAATCTAAAGAACAACGCAGCACATCACAAAACTTCACCCTTAGTGAGGTGCTCTACCTTCCATCTTGAAACCCTCATGGTCAAGGGATGTGATTTGCTTCTTGACCGTGAAAGCTGCAAGATGTACCTCATGGTCAATGGATGTGATCTGCTTCTTGACCGTGAGAGCTAGAAGATGGAATATAAGCACCCAATCTTGAAGAACGAGCACCTCACAAACTTGAAGCACCCCCAATTGGGTATGGAGCACCTAAATAGGAGAGGACCAGATGATTACAGATCTTCTTTAACACAAGATCTACAAGAAGATCTACATCAAGGTCAAGGTCCTATTCAGCGGCATCTCCTCGGTAAGGATGGAGAAGGAGCACCTCACAAAACTTGCACCTGTATCTCAGTGAGGTTCTTTATATTCCATAATCTTGCTACCTCTTAGCATCGAGGGATGCAGATCTGCATCTTGATGCTAAGGGGCAGCAAGGTTATGGAATGTAAGGCACCCAATCTTGAAGGCCTTCTCCAAACACCCTGTGAGGTGCTTTATCTCCATCTTTCACCTCTCACGGCCAAGAGAAGGCCGTGAGAGGTGCAAGGATGAAGACAAAGCACTTCTTGGTGATGAGGAAAGATACAGTAGCTCACGAGTGTGTGGATTCAAGAGTGTGTGGATTGAGCCCAAGGGGTGCATCCAGACCCTAGTTAAATAGGCCAACCTTTAAGATGGAGAAGTGCAAGTAATGGCGATGCAACTATTGTCTAAAAAATGATGATGCAACTGTGTTGTGGGTAGTTGGGAAATAACTCACGCTGACTTTACCACCGGAAGACCAAACAGTCGTGGAGGGCCGGCGGCCATACCACGTATCTCAGTCAGCTCAGCTTTTCATAGACTGAGAAAATACCACTGCCGCATCTATTGTTAACCCATCGGTAGTAGAAGTTTCAACTACCGGTTTTCTTCCTTAGGAGGCCTCGTTATCTGTCCAACCGGTGGTGGAAATATAACACCATCACTTCTATCGCTACGACAGTAAAAGTGGCGACAGTGATAAATCAATTTGTAGTAGTGCATGACTAGCTCTCTTTTGAATGTTGCTTGCTCTCTAGATCAATCCTTTTGATTTCTTCAACTAAGCATCTCAAATGTTCATTAGATCATCACTTTCATGTTTGCCTTCCAAGTACCTTACTTGGTTTACCTACAAAAGGCAGCAAGCCCCTACACATAGGGAGAAGTGACCTCTCTCTAAAGAACCATTCTTGACACTCACTTGAAATTACTTGATTAATTGATCCAAGTGATGGACTTAATTTTATGAGTAATCTTGAATCCTTCTTTAAGTCCTTTTCTTTCTACCAAATGATCTCCAATAATCACTAGAACTTAAACTCCATATTCTTCTTGAGTTTGATCTTGATCTTCCAATTTGAATACCAAATATGTGCCAAGTACACATCATAATCAAATGGCCTTGAACCCTTTGCTTGTCATGCTTCTAGACCAATAAAAAACCAAACTTAGGTAACTCAACCACTTATAAACATGTTTCCAACTTGAGAACCTTTGAATCAAAGTTACTCTAGATCAATCCATTAATTGTTACTTTTCTGACAGATTCTGTACCCTTCCAAGAATAATCCATAACTCCCAATGTACAGATCCAAATACTATGAAATTTGGTGGAGATGTGATTCACTAAATAATCTAGCAGCTGTAAAAATTTAGGCTTCACTTGACTTCTATATTGCTACCAGATTTCATATCTTCCCACACTGCTACATGCTAAAAACTGCTGCACTATATCTGACAAGATCCACTCTAAAATCAAAGCATATCTTATCCAATTATCATGAAATTTGTACATAAACTAATACCATAAGTCTAGAGCATGCATACCAAATTTCATGCCAATCCAAATAGATTTGATCACTTAAACTCAGACTTGATCTCAGCTAGCTTAGTTTTTCAAATATAGGACAGATTTCAATCAATTGAGCTATACTTCTTCAAATTGAACCAAACTTGAAATCAACTTGCATGAATACTTTCACAAGACATAAATCCATTCAATCCACTTACTAAAAGTCATCTTATGAACTTATCCAACACAAATCAATCCAAACTTGATTACTTGGTTAGCTCATGATCATCCATAGCAAGCTTCAACTCAATTATTTGCAAGCTACCAAATATTTCCAATGAATCACCAAAACTTGAATTATAGCACTTGTATATTGTAGCACTTGGACTTCACTCAATTTTGACTTTGCATTGGGATGAGATTTGCACTAGGCTTCAATACTTGACTCAACATATGATGAACAATAAGAATTCAATTGAATAAAGCCTCCAATGCCGATGGTACCTACAATCATTTATCCACTTTTTGATGGTACCCAAACTAGATTGGATCCTCTCAAGTTAGGAGCAACATACTTAGGCATTGCCTTAGCATGAGTAGCGGGATGTTTTGCAATAGCAACCATTGAGGTACCATTACCATCCTTTCTAAGCACAATATTATCATCAATTGATATGGGCTTAGAATTATTATCTAGGGGACATAAATTAACCATGTGTCCCCTTTTCTGGCATGAGTAGCAATTTCTCTTAGTTAGAGCCTTCCCTTCCTTGCTCTTGTATTGCTTCTCATTGTCTTGCCTCTCATGAGTTGCTTGAGCCTTCTTCTCAAGCTTGGTAGGACACTTAGAGGCAAAGTGTTCCATATCTCCACACTTGAAGCACTTGATGTGAGCCAAATCTCACATCTCATCTTGACTCTTGCTCATCATCTTGGCATCTTGAATAAGCATTAGATGCCTTTCTCTTCCACCCCTTCTTGTCTTCTTCTTCATCCCCGAATCACCACCATCTTCATGGTTGGTCTTGTCTTGTACTTGAGGCTTCTTTTCTTGCTCAACTTGTGGCTTTGGTTGAGGCTTCACTTGTTGCTTTACCAATTGCTTGGTTGGGCACAAAGAGGTGAGATGACCCCATGTGTGGCACTTGAAGCAATTGACATGCTTTAGCCTCTCTTCTTCCTTCATCAACTTGAGCTTCTCTTTGTTTGGGTAACTATTTGTAAGATGTCCCACTTCATGGCACCGATAGCACATGAAATGAGATAGCTTCTCTTTTTCTTGCTTCTTCATCTTTCTTTCTCTTTTTCTTTCGCCCTTTGTCATCTTCTTCTTGAAGGCAAGGCCACACTTGTTTGAGTCTTCAACATATGCTCAAAGGTGACTTTTGAGTTGTAGCACCTCTCTAACTTGTTGCTCAATTTCTTCACTTCTCTTTTGAGCTCATTGTTCTCCTTCAAAATGTTAGTCTCACAAGAAATAGGAGTAGAACAAGCATCTATATGTGAAGAACATGGCATATCTAATAAATCATCACAAGAGGTGGATACATGCTTCTTCCCTACATCACAAGAGTTAGTCACATGTTGCAATTGATCACTTGACCCATGTGATGAGCTCTCATTATTTTTAAGTTTCTTTGAAAATGCTTTAATGAGAGAAGCATATTGTTCTAATAATTCTTCATGAGACACAAGAAACTTCTCATCAGTCAATTTTAGCTCATCATGTGAAGATTTAAGAACATCAAGTAAGTGCTTATATTCTTCACATGAACTTATTTAGAAATGAGTTTTCTTTTTCCAATTTCAATGTTTTTGCTTTCTCATTTTCTAAAGACATGGTCATGCTAGCAAGTCTAGTAATAGGCTCATCATATGAATCAACTTGATCAACCACATTAGCATTTTGTACATTTGTGTCACCTAGTGACTTGAAACAATGTGGTGTAGTAGGTGGGCTTGTAGTAGCATCACAATCATGGCCCGAGCATGAACCAACATCATCATCACCAAGTATGCTTGAGGTAGAGTCATCATTTGCATCACTTGGTGCATCACCATCAACCATGTCAAGTGAACTTGTAGTTGATCTATCATTATCACTTGACCATGAGGTGGAGCAATCTTCCACAATCACCAAGTTGTGGTCATGCTCAACACACTCATGTGCCTCCTCCTTGGGCTCATCATCATTATCATCGGAGACCCTCCCATATATCAAATGGAGGTACAACCAAATATCATGGGCGGTCTTCATGTACATGATCTCCCCAAATATCTTGTCACTCATAGATTGATAAAAAATGTTAGTAGCTTGGCAATTGAGATGTAGGCATTTCTTTTGCGCTTGAGTTGCATTCTTTTTATCCAACGCATGAGAAAAGCCCACATCTACGATCCACCACATTGAGGGGAAATGAACTTAAAATTGCATGTCGTCTAATTTTTCCACCATGCAAAGTGTGTGCCATAAAAAGTGTATGGATACTCAACATCTAGCTCATAAGCCACCATCCTCTTGGGTCGGTGAAGACCACAAATAAGAGACCTAGCTCTGATACCACTTGTAGGGTCGAGGTGGCGGACTAGAGGGGGGTGAATAGTCCTTTCTAAAATAAATTAATCACGTCAGCTAACCGAAACAAATGCGAATTAAAACTAGTGGTCTAGCCAAGACTACACCCCTCTATCTAAGTTCACAAGCACCTCAAAAGATCCTAATTAGGTAACAAAGGTGCAGGGCTAGCTAGAGCTCACCTAACAATTCTAGCTTGCAAGGTCACACAAACCTATGCATCTAGTACTTCAAACAACTGGGGGAGCTCATACACAATCTAGTAAGCAAAAGTACAAAGCTCCTAAGCTCACTTAGCAATGCTTAGTAACAAGGCTACACAAGCCAAATTAGAGAGCATAAATCACTTAGCTACACAAACTAAGCAATGTAACTAACAAGGCTACTCAAGCCAAATTAGTTATGCAAGGGAGCTACTTCTATATGCTACATAAGCAAGAAGGTAACTAGCAAACTACACAAGTCAACTAATTACAAGAGCAACTACAAAAGCACAATGTATATGAAAGTAATTACAAGCTTGTGTAAGGGGAATGCAAACCAACGTGAAGAGCAATGTTGACACGGTGATTTTTCTCCCGAGGTTCACTTGGTTGCCACCGAGCTAGTCCCCATTGTGTCGACCGCACTCACTTGGTGGTTCGGCGGCTAATTGGCATCACTCACCAAGCCCACATGTTGGACATTGGAAGAACCTACCCCAAAAGTGAGGGTAGCTTAATGACATGCTCAACTAGAGTTGCTCTTCTTGATACCCGCGGGGCGAGCACAATACCCCTCACAATCCTTCTCCGAGCACCGCACAATCATCTTGCGTGCTTTGATGAAGCCACAAGCCACCAAGCCGTCTAGGAGGTGGCAACCTCCAAGAGTAACAAGCACCACTGGCTTGCAACACGAACACCTAGTGCCACTTGATGCAATCTCTCAATGCAACACACTAGAATCACAAACTAGCTATCGATTTGCAATCTAGCAAGCACAAGTGAGTTAGAAGGCACCCAAGCACTCTCAAGCATGGACACGAAGTCCCCTTAGGTGCTCAACCTCAAGCATGCCCGACACACCCTTCTATTTATAGCCCAAAGACCAAATATAGCTGTTATACTTTTTCTACGCATTGACCGGACGCACTTGCTCAGAGACCGGACACGTCCGGTCGCTCCGACACCGCCACGTGTCATGACCGTTTAAAAATAGCCATTGGCGCATTCACACACCTAACAGGATGCGCCTCCTTGATATGACTGGACGCTCCTCTGCTAGAGTCCAGTCGTGGTCAAAACCCACACCGAGAGCTCCTGAGGCCGATCGGACACGTCCGGCCACTCATGACCAGACACACCACTGTGTCTGCTCCTCCTCAGCTCAAGGACAATGTGCCACGTCACAACAACCTAACGCTGAACAGTGAATTGCCAGCATCTGGTCCTTTTCCCTTTGAGGGTCTGATCGAGTCTGCTCCTCTGCCTATGCCTCGGGTCACATGACCGAACATGTTCGGTCATCCCGGTTCCAGCGTCCGGTCACTACAACCACTCGTTACTTTCACTTCTCACGGTGTGACCTTTCACTTGATCAACAAAGCAAGCATGCAGCCACACATTCCCTCTCTTTGGCTTAGAGTGCATGCAATGCTTGTCTATTTTTATCCTTCTCAAAGTGCATGCAATGAAAGAGAAACCAAGCACACACAAGGCTCCCTCTCTCTCTTCTTGCAATGCAAGTGTTCTTTCCTCCATTCACTATAGCACATATTTCTTCTCCATTAACATCACCTTTGCAAATGTGACAACACCGCCAAGTGTACACCATCATGTGCAAGTGTGTTAGCATTTTCACAAATATTTATCATAGGATTAGTCACTCAATTCACCACACCACTCGATCCTAACAATGATGCAAAGTTAGATCACTCGAGTGGCACTAGATAACCGATATGCAGACAAGTTTGCCCCTCTTGATAGTATGGCCATCTATCCTAAACCCGGTCATAAACTTCTCTACACACCTATGACCGGTGAAATGAAAATGCCCTACAAATATACCTTTACTTTACGCATTCCATTCTATCTCCTCCAATGTCGATGCAACACATGCACCAACATTGTTTAACAAATGATATGATCCACTTCATATCATCACATGGCCTAGTTGGTTCATCGATCTTGACCTCACTTGCTTTTCAACGTTGCATTTGTCCATCGGTGCCAAGTCTTGCTCAAGCTTCACCGCCATGTGGTCCATCGCTCCAAAGCCTCCAACTTGCCCTTCACGCTTGCAACCAATCCATCAAGCCAAGTCTTGTCTTGATCTTCTCCACCTTAGTCACATGACTCCATGTCATGTCTCATATGCAATGAGCTCTTTCATCACATGTGTGAACCTTGCAACAAATCCAAGCTATCTTCACCGTCATGGCATGAGTTGCTCACACAAGTGTACCTGTGAACTAATCACATGTGTATCTTACATTTAAACATATTAGTTCACCTAGGTTGTCACTCAATTACCAAAACCAAACTAGGGACCTTTCACATCTATAAATAGAATGAGCAAGATTCCTAAAGATAATATCGTTCCTCATCATCCAAATAGCCCAGCACATGGTGACAATGACTTCCATGAAGAATGGTAAACATAACTGAGTTTTAATACCTTCGAGGACGATGAGAAGGTCATCTGAATTAGGTATAATAATGTTGAGACTATACCAGCCGGCCATTACAAAAATATAGTGAAACAAAAGATGAAGCAGATCCTCCTCAACATTAAGATTACAGAAGACACAATTATAATAAGGAAGGTGCATGTGTTTGCTTCGCAAGAGGCCTCTAGTGCTAAGCCTATCCTTTAGAATAAGCCAGAAGAAATTTTTTCTCTTGTTCTGACAAGAGGATTTCCATAACCATTTGTAGGCAGCATGAACATGATGATGACCAACTAAGTATCTGTAAACTTTCTTGGAATGACAAAGTGAGCTCCCCCAATTAAAATGCCAGGCATCATTTCCATGCTCTAAAGATAGAGCCTGCAGAGTTGCTGAAGTCTGTTGAAACTACAGATAGGCTTCATTTGACAGAGGAATAAAAATAATTCCTACAGAAGAGGGCTTGTGGCTGCAGCACTAATAGAGATGAACTTGTTCTTAGCATATGAGAATAACTCTTGGTATTTCTGGTTCCAAGGTTCGTCATGCCAAGTATCATACCACAATAAACAGGTAGAGCCATTATGCAGAGGGGTGACAATTTCTTTAAACAGAGGCCGTAACTTAAGAATATCACACCACCAAAAAGAACCCTTAGGAGTTCTGCCATGAAAAGGTAATTTTCCCCATGGGAAATGGCGATCCCAAATAAGTTGGACCCAAGGAGTACTAGATTTGTTAAAGAATTTGTGAAGCTGTTTCATCAGAAGACCTTTGTTCTGAGAAGTGAGGTCAATAACTCCCAGACCTCCTTCATCCTTGGGAAGGCAAACTAGTGGCCAAGCTGCCTTTGGAGGCTTTTTATTGTTCAGGTCAGAATCCCTCCACAGACAATGTTTTCTATATTTGTCAATTTGCTTGATCACTGTCTTGGGTAGAAGAAAAGTGCACATTGTATAAGTTGGAAAAACTGAAAGCACAGCATTAGTGAGCTCCAATCTACCAGCATCACTAAGATATGAGGAGAAAGCCACCAATCTTCTTTCACACTTTGACATCAGAGGCCAAAAGTCAGCAACAGTTGGCCTACTAATGCTCAAGGGAAGGCCCAAATAAGTAAAAGGTAAAGAACCAATTGAGCATTGAAAGGTATTAGCAAGCAACTGCATCTTTTCATCAGGAACATTGATTGGAACCATACAGGATTTACTAAAATTAACCTTGAGCCTAGAAGTCTCAGCAAAGGAAAGAAGCAAATTCTTTAAACGAAACAACTAAGAGACATCACCATGCATGAAAATCAAAGTATCATCAGCATATTGAAGAATAGGTAAGTCATTGTCATTATGTAAAGGAATTGGTAGGGCCAAAAGGTTGCTTCTCCTTTCTGCAATTAAAATTGATTGTAGATAATTAGCTGCTAGGACAAAAAGCAAAGGGGACAAGGGATCACCTTGCCTAACACCCCTTTATAGTGAAAAACTTTGCCAGGAGTACCATTAAGAAGGACAGATGAAGTTCCTGATTCAAAAATGCTCTTCATCCAAGCCAACCACTTTCTAGGGAAACCTTTTTGCTCCATGATTTGTAACATATAACCATGCTCAGCCTTATCAAAAGCTTTTTCAAAATCAAGCTTTAGAATGATGAGATCCTATTTAGAATGATGGCACATATGCAAGTATTCTATGGCCCAAGCAATACAGTCTTGTATGGTTCTATTTTTAATGAAACCATACTGATTTTTGTGCACAAGGGAGGGCAACATGGTTTGGAGTCTATTTGCTAGGACCTTAGTGAGAATCTTAATAGAGGTGTTTAATAAAGAGATGGGCCTATAATCTGTTGGACTGAGGGCACCATCCTTCTTGGGAACAAGGGTAGTGTGAGACCCATTTATACTTCTCAGGCATACATGCTCATGAAAGAAAGCATCAAAAAGTTTATAGAAATCCTGACAAATGAGAGGCCAACACTTTTTAAGAAAATCAGTGTTAAATCCATCTGGTCCTGGGGTTTTGTCATAGGGCAAAGCTTTAACCACTTCATCAGTCTCAGCTATACTAAAGTTTTGAACCAGAATGGACAAATCAATTGAGGTGCTGCAAAGATAAGAGGGATCAATGAGCATTGCGGAGAAACTAGAAGTACCCAATCTGTCCTTGAAAGAGTACTAAATATCAAACTCAAGAATATGAACCATTTAAGTTTTTTTCTAAAGAAATGAACCATTATGCTTTCACTCGATAAACTTCAAGGTTCTAGTAATGATCTAAGCCTCCTTTGTGTTCTACATGCTACGAGACAGAGAGACTGTAGCTCATAGCTCGTTGTCTCTGCCCACGGTGGCACACCAGGAGTCATAAAGATGAACGGCTTTCAGTTGGACAGGAGGATGACAGGCTATCGTGTCGTCTATCGTGAACCAAGTTGTGGCCGCAGTGCAGGTTTTTACAAGGGCAAAGAATTTAAGTAATACTCACTTTGTCCCTATATAAGTTGTCTTAAATAAAAAAATTAAGTTTGCCCAAATTTATAGAAAAACAACAAAAAATATTGGACCAAGTAGCATAATTAGATACAACATAAAATATACTTTCATAACATGTTCATTTGGTATTATAAAATTTTGTCTCAACATCTGTCGATAGAATATCGTCGGCAGTTCTCCGAGGGGTATCCCACGAAGGTAGATTGATCGGCAGAGGTGCGCGTAATCAAGAACAAGAAGGCAATAGAGACACAAGAGTTAGATAGGTTTGGGCCGTCTGCACGATGTAATACCCTACTCCTATGGTATGTTGGTTTGTATTGGCTATCGTATGATATTGCGTGTGTTTTGAGGGGGTCCCCTACCCGCCTTATATAGCCAGGGGGTAGGGTTACAAGTTGGTTAGATCTATAAGATAACCAGTAAGTAATAACAAATTATAGGAATCATGGGATCGAGCATATCCTAACAGATCTCGTAACATCTTCAGGATATCACCCTTGATGTCTTGCGGTACACACCGAGCAGTACCGTGCACCATAAATCTTCGCCTTGTGGGCTAGACCATCCCTGGCGGCGCAGTCCATGTAGTCTACCATGGGTATCTAGGGTTGTACCCCCCACAGCTAGTCCCTGAGTGCCTTGTATCCGCTGTGCAACGCCGTCTTCAGCTTATCTGAGCAGGTGTAAATAAAGCCAAGAAGTCAGACTCATAGACCGACCACCCTAATGATTCATCGAGCAGTTGTGGACCGTAACCAACTAGCTTAACTGTTCGGCCGAGCCTGGGCTTACCCAAGTAAGGCTTGCTAGAAGGATGTAAGGAGCGCAAGTTCAAAATCGAAAATTTCCTCGCTATGAACCAAGTGTGCCCACTAAGAGTCCGACCATGAGAAAGGGAGATAGTCTTCTTCAACTCCAGGAGGCATGGAGTCTTTCAATGAATAGATTAAAGAAAACACACTCACCACAAGGTGAAGTGTGCCCACTTAGTCCCCAAGCCTGACAGTAGGTGACATGATCACATGGTGCCAGGGTCTAGAAAGTAGAAGAAAGACAGAAAACTAGCCGAACAGGCAACTAGTCCACGGGCTAAGCCCTGAAATGAAAAGTGCACATTCACTGCAAGGTGAAGTGTGCCCACTTACTCCCTGAGCCTGATAGTAGGTGATGTGGTCATGTGGTTCTAGGGTTAGAAACAACAGTAACTAGAAAAAAGTCCCCAGTATAGTGAGAAACCGAATCATAATGATGACGTAGTCCCAAAGACACAAGTGAAAATCTCAGATAAATCAATAAGTGCCGATTACTCAAATCGTGAAGAAAAAACCAGAGTAATGACTGTACATTAGAAATTACTGAGCCTTGATGGTATTGCGGAGAGGTCGGCGAATATTTGGTGTGCACTACCGAGTTGCATCGAAAAATGGGCGACATGAGCCGTAGTTGCGCGGAAGCCCAGATAATAGCCCAGCATGCCACTTTGGGGAATTCGGAAGGGCGCAAATCAGCATGGTGCGGTTTCCCAAAAACACTTGAATGCAAAAAGTTAGGAGGGTGTCTTTATAACTGCGTTGCCACACTCTGCGCTCCCACCTTTGCCACTCCATCACTTTGTCTGCTCCCCATTCACATTCACACGCAGTCCGCCGCTAGGGCTAAAAAGCTTGCGTAAAGGGACCAGTTCTGATTCAGATCTGAGGGATGGCACTGAAGAGGGGAGGTGCTAACGTGAAGAAGGCGGCCACCAGAGAGAGCCGTGACAAGGAATGGGTACCATCACTCATGGGGGAGATGGAGCTCAACGAGATGGTGGAGGCGGGCGTTCTTCCTGATCATGTCACCGCCGAATGGCGTCCGGCCGATGGTGAGCCCTATCCGATGCCACACACCAACGAACTCGTTGTATTCAAAGATTACTTCTGGCATGGATTAGGGCTTTTGGTACATCCTTTCTTGCGAGATCTGTTGGAGTATTGGGGAGTGAGCTTATGTAATCTTCATTCAAACACTATTTTGCACATTTTTGTGTTTATCCACTTCTATGAGGTTTATCTTGGCATTCTTCCACATTTCAATCTCATCTGACACTTTTTCTGGCTGAAGAAGAAAGGAGGGGGCGGTTCCAAAGTTGTCAGCGATGTGTATCTACAGCTCCGCGATGGGATGGTGAGAAGAAGAAAGGAGGGAATACGGTTCTATATATGAAGCAAAGTTGTCCGTCCGATGTGTGTATTCTAAAAATCAAAGGAGCTCCCGACCGATGGGATGGAATGGGTGAAGGAACTCCTCAAGCTAATGAGGGGCATGAAGACATTCCTGATGAACTTCATTACTGAATACCTCGCTAAAGGGCTGGAATCACCTCGAGAGTTGAAGAACGAAGCGGCTACATCAAGTGAACTATTCAAAACATGGAGAGTCCCCTTCAACTACATGAGCTGATAAAAATTTGAGGTTCTTTTATCCCAAACCGCGGTGGACTAATTAAACAGTGAAACATCCATTGGCGGGAATGATGAGTACTTCTTGGCCGTGCGAAATTGAGGCGAAGAAGAACGGTGGATGTAGCTCCCGCAATTCGGAGGTGAAGTGGGTCAAAGATCTCATTTTTGAGGAAAAGTGCGGTTGAGAGCCGCTTTCGGTGGATGTAGATTGCGGCGGTCGATATCTCATTTGGTGGCGGTTGGACCGCTCGGACGATGATGAAGCTCCAGCAGCTCCCCCTCCGAGCACTAAAGCATCATCATGCAACACGCGCGCGGAGGTGCAATCGAAGGGAGGGGAAGGAGTCCCCGAGCAGCAGGTGGAGAAGACGCTGACGGCGGGGGCCGTAAGACCTCTAGCCTAGGACAAGCGGGTTGACCCCAGAGCAGTGCCTGGGAGCTCGGGGAGGTAGCGCCGGTTCAGAACCGTTCATCAGAAAGCTGATGTGTAAGTATCTTTGCCTTAGGATCGGTAGCTATTCGATTTTTATAGTTGCGGTGATTGATAAGCTAATTTGATGCAGAACGGGGCACGCGGAGGATCTGAATCCTTTGGGCTAGACTAGCGAGTAGCCGGGGGCTGGTCATAGTGCGGAGACATTGCAGATAGACTCCATCCCAGAGTCCCCGGGCGCTCATCGGTTTGCGGGGAATTTGACCATGGCTGCCTATAGAGTTGGAGGTGGAGAGCGGTCGGCGACAACGGCTGGCATTTCAACAGAGACGCCAGGAGCAACGGTGAGTGCCACTGAGTCTTCGAAGGCCAAAGCGGAGCTGCCGACGTCATGCCGGAATCTGGGGCACAGAGGCCGGCAGCATCGGAGGAGAAAGCGACGCACCCAAAGATGCCGTAGGGCATGGTTGGTCGCTCTGTGCGGCGATTAAGCCCCCAAGGAGCGCCACCGGCTGTGGAGGAAGAGGACGAGGTCAAGGAGATTGAGTGTGAAGGATCATGACCTCAAACCGTCCACATCTTCTACAAGAAAAGGAAGGAAGTTGTGGTCGAAGAAGAGAAGGACACCACCAAGGAGGTGAAGAGGCTACGGTCCACCCTTTGCATGGCTATGAAGCAAATTAAGGTTAGTGTTGCATCAGCGGTGTCCGTCGTTGGCGTTGGACACTATGGTCTTTTATGATCTTGTTGCTTTGCAGGGCATAGCGCGGACTACCGAACAACGGCAACAGTTGATCAAAAGGATGGAGCCCCTCGGCGAGGAGAACGAGAAGCTAAGGGAGGCGATGAAACTGGTGGAGAAGAACGTCCAGAGGGCCTAGCGCGAAAGGGATCTTGCTAAATAAAACACCAAGGACCTGGAGTACTAAAAGGGCATCTTATCCGAGCAGTTAAAGACTGTCTCCGAGCAGTTGGAGTGCACCTTCGAGCAGCTAAAAAATGTCTTCGAACAGAAAAAAGGTATTACGGATCAGTGAATTTGTTCCGCATTGCCGAACAGTATTGATGTTGTTGTCGACCGTTACATTTGTAGAGCAAGATGCGGAGCTCGATCAGTTGCGTCAAGTCATCGGTCAACTCCAAGAGAAGGAAAAAACATCTGGGCTAGCGGAGAAACTGGCCGAGGACCTAGAATGTGAGTCGTTCATGGTTGGGGGTGTTGCTTATATGATTTTTTCGTTTGATGAATCCTTTTGGTGTCTGTAGAATACCGTCGAAAAAGCAAGGCACAGTTCGACATGCTAGAGCTGGAGGCAAAAATCCAGAGGGGAAAATTTGACAGCGTGGTGGCCGGAGTCAGGCTGGTGCTCGACTGTATCGATATGGAGGTAGCTCCTCAGCCCGATGATAGGCCGCCCCATCCGGACACCATCATTGACAAGTGCATGGCAGCGTGGGAGAACTTCAAAGGCTTCAACTGAGATGCCACTGTCTCTGTCGTGACGCATGCCCTGGCGGTGGTCCGGTCTCACTCCCTGTAATGAATCTTTGAGTGATAGGGGCCGGATTCACTAGAGGGATGAGTGCGACGAAGGAGGAGCAGCTGAAAAATGAGGTGGGGGAGGCGGTGAAGAAGCTGGCCGGCGATGTCGATCTGTTCGGCAGGGAGACGGTGACGGCTAAGCTCAATAGCCTAAGTGGGGAGGAACCTATATGGAACAACTGGAAAGGGGAGTTAGATGCACAAGGGCCTAAGCAAACATTTGTGTATTTGTATAAATGTTGTAAGTAGACATCGTATGCGCGTTTAGGCGGCTTGCTAGCGTTTACGGTGAAAAAGAGATGTGTTGTTAACCCTAACGCGTTTATATGTGGTATAAGTAGCGACCTTGCAGTTAGTTCATTATTGGGCTCTTGGCCTTGGCTAACCCATATTCCATAACATCGAGCGCTAGAGCCCGTGCACGTGTAGGAGGAACAGACATGACCGAGGAACCATAGCCGACCACCCATAACGTAGAGCGCTGGAGCATGTAGCACGTGTAGGGAGAGATCGGAGATAGGGTTTTCTCCAAAGAACACAGAGCGGAATGTTTGTTGCTCGATGGTTGGCGGAATATCTTAAAGATATTTTAGTATGGAGAAACGGGGCGAAGCATTTATGGAGATCACGTATCATTGTCGGAGTTTGTTAAGGAGTACCTTGGAGCTGGTAATCACAAATGGAGATTAAACTAGAGTGGAGAAATAATGGAGACAAATTAGGGCGATGAAAACTTCAATCATTATGGAGTGAAGAGTACATATCTAGAGCGTTTCAAGGATAGAAACATATAAGGTGCTCGATGTGCCATGAATTGGGGATATCGATTCCCTCCATGTCGCATAGTTGGTAAGACTCTGGTCGGGTAACCTCTTTGACCACGTAAGGCCCTTCCTAGGGGTGGAGAGCTTGTGCATCCCTTTGGTTTTCTACTTTCTACAGAGAACAAGGTCGCCGACCACAAATGAACGACCTTTGATATTGCGATTGTAGTATCTCCATAGGCCTTCTAGGTATTTGTCTATGCAGATGCAAATGATTAGGCGTTCTTCTTTGGCTCTGTCGATGTCCTCTGTCCGAACAGTTGCAGCTTGCTCTTCATTATAATGCTCCACCCTAGGTGCTCGGAAGGCAATGTCCGCAGGAAGTATGGCCTCTGAGCCATAGACCAAAAAAATATGGAGATACACCGGTGTTGCAACTAGCTTGAGTTCGTAGCCCCCAGACCACAGCCAGAAGCTCTTTGAGCCATCTGCCCGGATGCTTTTCCTCTTTCTGGTATAGTCTCTTTTTTAGGGCATCGAGGATCATGCCGTTCGCCTGTTTGACCAAACCATTGGCTCTAGGATGGGCAACAGAGACGTATTTGATGGAGATGCATCAGTCTTTGTAGAAAGCCCAAAAATGGTGACCAGTGAATGTAGTTCTGAGGTAGGTGATGATGGTGTTTGGTAGACCGAATCTATGGATGATATCTTCGAAGAGCTCGACTGCCTTCTTTGGAGTAGCCGAAACAAGCGGCTTGTATTTGATTTACTTGGAGAACTTGTCAATGGTGACATATACGTACCGAAAACCACCTGGCGTAGGCTTGAAAGGCCCGATCATGTCGAGTCCCTAGCATGCAAAAGGCCAAGAAGCTAGGATGGTCTGCAATTCATGCGCTGGCATGTGTATTTGCTTGGCGAAAAATTGACATCCTTCACAATGTTGGACGAGGTCTTCTGCGTCGGAGATGGTTGTGGACTAGTAAAAACCATCTCAGAAAGCTTTGCCGACCAGATTTCAGGAGGCCGCGTGATTGCCACAGGAGCCAGAGTGAATTTGAAGAAGTAATTTCACTCCCTCTTCTTGGGTGATGCCTTTCTGTAGTATCCCTTCCTTGGCGCTTTTCCTCATCAACTTCCTATCTACCAGCACTTAATGCTTGCTACGATGGATGAGACGTTCAGTTTTGGTCTTATCGACGGGTACGTCGGCGCTGGTTAGGTACTTGACGAACTGTTCTCTCTAATCTATGGCCGGCGAAGGTACTGCAAGTACCAGCTGCTCGGCGGGGGGGGGGGGTTTCTTGAACATCGTTCTCTTCCTTAATAGATGGCGTAAAGAGGTCTTGAACGAAGACCCCAGGTGGAATCACGGCGCGAGAAGAGCCTATCTTAGATAGGTGGTCGGTGAGTTGATTTTGGTCTCGTACCACGTGGTGGTACTTGATACCGTAAATCTTTCCTTCGAGTTTCCAGATCTCGACACAGTATGCGTCCATTTTCTCACTAGAATAGGACCAATCTTTGTTGACTTGGTTGATGACCAGCGTGGAGTCTCCGTATACCATGAGGCATTTGACGCCGAGCTCGATGGCCATACGAAGTCCGTGGAGACATGCTTCATTTTCTACGGCGTTGTTGGAAGCTAGAAAATGAATTCGGAGGACGTATCGGAGCTTTCCTTAGTCAAAGTAATAAACAAAATGCCGGCGCCAGCACTGTTGATGTTGAGGGCACCATTGAAATACATTATCCAGTGCTCGGGTCAAGCAACGAGGATGGGCTCTTGGATCTCGGTCCACTCAACGATGAAGTCAGCCAATGCCTATGACTTAATGGTCGGCCTACTTCTGAATTCTATGGAATAAGTGCCAAGCTCGACTGCCCACTTGATGATTCGGCCATTAGCCTCTTTGTTACGGAGGATGTCCCCTAGAGGGAACTTGGTGACCACAATGATCTTGTAGTACTTGAAGTAATGGTGGAGCTTGCGCGACATGACTAAAATGGCGTATAACAGCTTCTGAACCTGAGGGTAACGAGTTTTGGACTCATTAAGAATCTCACTGTTGAAGTAGACTGGATGTTGCACCTTATAGGCATGTCCGACCTCCTCACGCTCAACAACGATAGCTGTGCTAACGACGCAAGAGGTAGCGGCGATGTAGATCAATAGGGTTTCGTTTGGTTGAGGCGCCATCATGATCGGGGGCTTCGTTAAAAACAACCTGAACTGCTCGAAGGCCGTAATAGCCTCCTCCGACCAAGAGAAACGCTCGGAGGCCTTGAGTCATTTGAAGAACGGTAGTCCCTTTTCGCTGAGGCGTGATATAAAGCGGCTAGGAGCAACCATGCATCCTGTGAGCTTCTGTATATCCTTTACGCAGGTCGGCTGTTTCATATTGGTAATGGCAGAGACCTTGTCGGGGTTGGGTTCGATACCACATGCGCTGACGATGTAGCCCAGGAGTATGCTGGATGGAACTCCAAAGATGCACTTTGAAGGGTTCAACTTCCATCTGTATCTTTTTAGGTTGGCGAACGTTTCTTCGAGGTCAGCGATGAGACTGTTGGCGATTTTGGATTTGACGACCACATTGTTGATGTAAGCTTCAATGTTGCGGCCTATTTATTGGTCAAGGCACATCTGGATGGTCCTTTGGTAGGTTGCCCCGGCTTTTTTGAGTCCAAAAGACATGGTGGTATACCAATACGCACCGAAAGGCATGATGAACGATGTTTTGATCTTGTCGTCCTCTTTGAGAGATATCTGGTGATAGTTAGAGTAACAGTCGAGGAATGAGAGGAGTTCGTAGCCGATGGTGGAGTCTACAACTTCGTCTATCCGAGGCAGACCGAAGGGGTCTTTAGGGCAGTGTTTATTGAGATTAGTGTAATCAACGCACATTCTCTATTCTTTATTCTTCTTTTGAACAAGAACTGGGTTTGATAGCCACTCAGGATGATACACTTCTTTAATAAATCTGGCTGCTAGGAGCTATTTTATTTCTACCCTAATAGCCTCCTTCTTGTCTAGTGCGAATCATCGGAGCTTCTGCTTGATCAGCTTGGTGGTCGGTGAGACAGTCAAGGAGTGCTCAATCTTCTCCCGTGGTACCCCCGACATGTCTGCAGGTTTCCAAGCAAACACATTGGCGTTAGCACATAGGAAGGAGACGAGCGCGCTTTCCTATTTGGGGTCGAGATGAGCCCTGATCTTAGCAATCTTGGTGGGGCAATCGAAGCCGAGGCCGACCTCCTTCGTTTCCTTAGACTTGGTGGAGGCATGTGGAGGCTCCAGCGCCAGGATCTTCAGGTCATCGGCGGGGACTGTCTTGGCGTCAGCGACCATACTGGCCATCTGGATGGAGTGGTCGGTTGCTTTGGCGAGGGAGAGACTCTCTGTTTCGCAGGTGTAGGCGACGGAGAGGTTTGCCCGTAGAGTCAGAACTCTTGTAGGCGCAGGCATCTTCAATACCAGATAGGCGTAGTGCGGTATGGCCATGAACTTGGCCAGAGCTGGCCGACTAAGTATGGCGTGGTAGGCAGTGTTGAAGTCGGGGATGTAGAAGTTGATGTGCTCGACACAGAAGTTGCTAGCCGTGCCGAATTATACCGGGAGGGTGATCTCTCCAAGAGGTTTGGATGCCCTGCCAAGTACCACACCCTAGAAGGAGTCGGAGGGAGTGAGGTCTTCTACTCCAAGGCCTAGCTCCTTTAGGGCTCCGGCGAAGAGGAGGTTCCGGGCACTTCCGCCGTCGATGAGTACTTTCCTGAAGAGTACTTTCTTGACGGTTGCTGAAGGTGATGGGGACCTCAGACTAGGGGTGATAGCTGGGGTCGGCGATAGCATCTTCTGTGTTGATGGCGAGCACCCGGCGGGCGGTGAGTTTACTATCTCTTCTATTCTCGACGGCAGCGAGGCCCCGAAGATAGTGGCAACCACTTTGTCGTGATCCTGGAAGGTGTTATTGTTGTCCCCCCGTGGTCGGCGACCTCTTGGCTCCATCATTGTTGTCGTTGTCCTTCTTTTTGGCCTGGAACTCCTTAGCCAAGCCAAGGCAGTCCTTCATCTTGTGCTTGCTGTTCTTGTGGAGGGGACACGGGCCTTCGAGGATTTTCTTATACTGCTTGTCGTAGTTACGTTTGGCGCGAGGTTCATCAATGGTGGCGATGATGTTGTCTGGTTGACGACGGCGATATTGACTAGCTTTAGACCATTTCAGCCGATCGCGGCCACTGTCCTGATGGTGGTCGTGGTCGTCGTAGCGACGGTCACTGTGGCGTTGTTCATCGGGGCGCTTGTCACTGCAACGAGTTGGGCGGTGAGTGCCCGCATCCTCATTGAAGCGAACTTCGGCCTCTTTGGCGTATTGATCGGCGGTCGTGATCATCTCACCAATCCCCTTTGGCGGCTTACGATTGAATTTGGAGGGGTGGTCACGGTGATGGAGTCCTCTGACAAAGGTGGTGATGACTTCTGCTTCTGTGATGTTGGGAATAGAATTCCTCATCTCGGAAAATCGTCTGATGTAACTACGGAGGAGCTCAGACGGTTTTTGATAAATGCTATTCAGATCGTGCTTGGTGCATGGCCGAGTACACATAGCCATGTAATTGTCGGTGAAGACCTTCTTCAACTATTCCCAAGATTCGATGGAATCTGGGGCGAGGCTCGTGAGCCAGTTCATTGCGGTCGGTGTTAGCATGACACGAAGATAGTTTGCCATGACATTGGTATCTCCCCCGGCGGCACGCACAGCGGTGGCATAAGCTTATAGCCACTGTGTGGTGTCCATTCGCCCCTCGTAGGGCTCAACCCTGGTGATTTTGAAACCATAGGGCCACTGGAGTGTTCAGAGTGCTCTCGTGAATGCTCGGGGCCCTTTGGGACCATCACCGTCGGGATCGGCAGCACTACCGGTGTTAAGTGGCTGGACGGCTGCACCTAGATTGCCGAATTCTTGCTCGTATTCTTGACGCCGGCGTACTTCCTCCTCATGCCGAGAGAAACGGCACCCATCGATATGACGTCGTGCATCCCGAAGGTTGTTGATGTGTGCTCGGACATCTTGATCGACTTCTTGGTCGTGTTAGCGAGGGTTGTTGATATGGTTCCTCCTAGCTCCCCCCTAGAGGGGTTGTCTATCATCACGATGTTGGTTGGTGAAACGACTTCTGTTGGGGCGGCGATTGGATCTTGGCGCGGTGGATCGATGATTCGAGCTTGTCGAGCAGGAAGGTCCCTGATCCTGGTGGATCTCGTTGACCTGGCAGTGTGTAGCTTTAAGCATTGTGGTGACCTCGGCGACTTCTGGCATTTGCTCGAGCCGAGCGAGCTCATTAGCAGCCACGGCCAAGTTGGCGCTTGGGGTCTTGTAGACATCGTGGCCATCGACATGGACAAATTTGTCGTCGAGGTTGTGACAGAGTGGGCGTGGCCTCCCTTGCGAGTCGAGTTGTTCTCCGTTGTGAGCAGCCTTGGCTAGCATAATGGTGGCCTCATTCGCTCGGCGCTGTGCACGATTAGCGTTTCTGTTGACACGAGCTGCGCAGTCCTCATCGGTTTCTCCATCCCGTAGAGGGCTGTCGATGCTGACATTAAAAATCCCACCTCCATAGAAGGGTGGAAAAGGAGGTTGGACGGCGGCGGTTTCGGCGACAATCTCCGTAGAGCCTTGGGGCTCAGAGTCTGGATTTTCCTCCAGAATGGTGTGGAGGGATTCTTCGGGTTGTTGGCTGATTTGCAGCATGTTGATAGTCGGTGAGAGCTGATCGATGATCGGGTCGGCAAGAGGATAGATGTCTCCAATCTGGTCGGTGAATTTGTCCATCCATCCTGATGGATGGTGGTTGTAACCCCTGGAGTTTCTTGATCGGCCTCCGATAGATCGGAATCGAAGGGTGGTCAGCGGTGAACCAAAGTGGTCAGGGCCGATTCTGCGAGGGAGAGGCAGTCAGCGAGCTTCTGGCCGACCTGATCGATGGATGCGATCAGATCATCATTGCCAACCTACTTCCTCGAGTAGCAGGGCAGCAGGCGGTGGGTGGTTGGTGAAGACGACCTCGGAGGTGGTTCCGAGATCGGATCTACTATCGCAAGCGTTGGTGTGGTTGGCGCAGAATCGATCTGCACCGGCTCGATGATCTCTTTATCTCCGTCAGCATTGATGACCCAGGAGATCGATCCGACCGTAAAGATCTGGCTAGGCTTTGGAGAGGACGAAGAGCCTAAAAAGTGTATCATCTTGTTTGTTATGGAAACAGCACGCACGCCCCTACCTAGCGCGCCAACTGTCGACAGAATATCGTCGGCAGTCCTCCAAGGGGTATCCCACGAAGGTAGATTGATCGGCAGAGGTGCGCGTAATCAAGAACAAGAAGACAACAGATACATAAGAGTTAGAAAAGTTCGGGCCGTCTGCACAACATAATATCCTACTCCTATAGTCTGTTGGTTTGTATTGGCTATTGTATGATATTGCGTGTGTTTTGAGGGGGTCCTCTACCCGCCTTATATAGCCGGGGATAGGGTTACAAGTCGGTTAGATTTAGGAGATAACCGGTATGTAATAACAGATTACAGAAATCATGGGATCGAGCATATCCTAATAAATCTCGTAGCATCTTCAGGATATCGCTCTTGATGTCTTGCGGTACACGCCGAGCAGTACTGTGCACCGTAAATCTTCGCCTTGTGGGCTGGACCATCCCTGGCGGCGCAACCCATGTAGTCTGTCATGGGTATTCGGAGTCGTACCCCCACAACATCTCTATGAATTAATTTATTTAGGAACAGCGGTAGAATTCTTATACGACTTTTTGTCAAAAAGAACATAAATCTAGTTTCTCAATGAGTCAAATAATGACATGTTTGACCAAATATGTATAGACTAATACTTGTAATGCATAATAAGTATTAGAATAGTAATTATGAAATATATTTTTATAATAAAAATATTTGAAGATATAAATATAGATACTATATTTTTGTATAAATATAGCTAAATTTATAGTTGTTTAACTTTTTTTGGAAAGGGAAGGGGGCAAGTTTTAATCGAAAGCTGTGCTAGACATTCACAGAACATCTAAGGGCTCGGGGCTCGTTTTGAATAAACAAACGTAAAACAGACAAATAGAAGAAAACACAAGAATATGATAGAACGAAAAGTGAAAAACTATAAGATTTTAAAACACAGGAATTGCGATTTTGAATTGTTTGGATTGCAGGAACATGGAAAGATCAACACTTGTCACTAAACAACAAATCAGTTACCATCACTGCTATGTGCTAAAGTGATTTAGGAGCTTCCACGCTTCCACGTCGCTTGGCGTATTACATTATTTAATTCATCAACTACCTCTTCTTATCACCTGTAGTGCTCTACTGTGTCTAGCAGTAGCTATGTGACGAGGAAAGAGGAACAGGCAAGCGTGAGAAGCCACGTGATAAGAGAACACGGAAGATTTCCAGGTGGATGTTTTTTTTTCTATAAAATGCACACAGCCCACAGCTCGCTCCCTTTTCTCCGAAGGGAATTTTGCTTTCCCTTATTTCAAACGCGCTCACTCATTTCCTTTCCAAAGGAACTGTAGACTCCAAAATTGCTTCAAAGTTCATTCAATCCAAATAGGCTCTAAAGGCACGTCTGGAACACAGGAATTTCACATGTTGCCGTCGTCCATGGCCTCCATGGTGCCGGTGAGTTCCAGTTCCCGTATTCCACAATGCCGGCGAGCTCCGGTTCCAGTGTTCCATGATACCCCTGATGTTGGGGCCATGGCCGAACCCTTGGAGCCGCGTGTGGCCCTCTGTCGCCCAGCATCGAAAGAAACAACTAGTGCCGTCACCTGTTTTCCTGTACTTGTACTGCTATGGAAAGCTAACTGATATCTCTTGTCATTATTTCATTCGGACGAAGTAACGTCTCTACTCATGCTGCTATGGAGGGTAACCAGCGTCTCATGGCGAAATTGTAACACCCTAGGTGTTTGGCTTTCACTAATTGCATTTCATTTCATAAACATGTGCATCATCTATCTCATCATGCCTTTGTTACTGAAACATGCATATGCAACATTTTCCAATTGTGTATGTTTCCTACTTAAGTGTTGTGAATAGTAATGATGTAACATGTGAATGCAACCTGAGTTTCTTATATCTTGAAACATGGCAACATGGTAATAATGTGACAAGTATAGAATAACAACAAAGTCATGCAACATGTGAAACATTGCATTGCAACATATGAGTGAATTGCTTGTTTTAGCTGCTTTATCACATGTGATCATTAAAGGTTGGTATAACAATTTGGTAAAGTGGTTGATCATGGTCTATTACACCTTAACTATACTTAGGTTACTTGTTGGGACATTGTTCATGTAGATCAAAATGACCAAAATGCCCTCAAGTGAAGGTTTGACTTGAATTGACCCTTCGAGTGTCACTGTTTGACTGTTTCAAAAGACCAACTTAGAGACTTTGCATGGCTGTGCACTCTTTACAAAAGTTGTAGCTAATTTATCAAGGAACAAAAGTTGTTTTATGGCCAACTCATGAAAATATGTGGAACATGGTCAAACATGGCCCACAAGTCAGATTGCCACGCTGAATTCACACTTAGAATTTTTCCTAAGTCGTTTTGGCGATTTCAGTTTCGAGTATCCCTGTTTGGAGGCTTGTATCTCCCAATCCTAACCGAATTAGTCCAAGCTCCAATTAACAAAGTTGTTGTACTCACTTGGATCTTTAATTTTGTTAACTACACCATGAACCAGATCGCCACCGTTTGGGCGTTATAGATCATCAAAAGTACGCTGTCAGTCGGTTGTGGATCACTGAATCGATGTATCATGCGAGCTACAGTGATCTCCGTTTCAGTAAACACCCGACGCGTGGGGGACACGCATCGCCGGTCGCCTGACCGCGCAGGCCACGCACTGCGGGCGCCCTGGCAAGGCCAGCCGCGTCATGGAGCACCCCAGCGCCTGCCCGACCGAGTCGCCCGCTCCATTTCTCATCTCTCGCCTCCCACAGCGCGCAGCACCGAAGTCGTCCGCCATTGCCAGCCGGACCTTCGCCCTCGTCTAGCTCCCGCGTCCTGGCAAAAACGCGTCGCCTAGCTCACCCAGAGCCTCGCCGTGTTTCCCTCTACCTCCTCCACCCCACGGTCGTGCCAATTTCGCCTTGGTAAGGATAAAATCGCCATTTTTTCCCACCACCGCCTTGTCGGACCTCGTCGGAGTTAGCGCTCCACGCGGCCAGCTCTCCTCGCGCCATTGCCGTCCCTCCTCTGCCTTGCGCTAGGTCTAAGGAGCACTGAGGAAGCTCGTAGGGTCACCGTTAGGGGTCGCGACGTCGTAGTTTCGTCGGAGCCGGTCAAGCCGCGGCCGAGCGCCGCCGTGGCCATCGCCACCCCATCTAGCTGCGTCATTTGCTGCAATAGATGGTTCCCCTATGTCCGCTTGGGTGAGGCGAAACCGTTGCCTTCGCCGGAGGAGCCACCGGCGGCGAGTTGCGCCGTCGTCTTCCTCCGCTCCCATGTCTGTCTCGCTGACGCGCGGGCCCCTCCCGTTAGTCGCCGTGGCTGAGGCGGGAGCCCAGTGTGGGCCACGCCGCGTCTTGGGCCGCGCCAGTGCGCTTCGCGGGCCGCCGTTCCTTCAGGCCGGCCCAACAGTGGCTGTGAATTGTTTCCTTATTTTGTTTTGCTTTATTATTTCACAGATTTGTGTTGATATTCAAAAATATGTATTTCCTAGTATATAGATCCAAATGCTATGGTTCCAATTTTGTTGAGTGCCTAGTAATGTCTAGTATTTAATAAAAATATTATATGAGCACATGTTTTAGAAATTCTGGATGAATTAAATAGGACTTTGAAATGTGTTTTTGGATACATGCAAACTTGTTTGAATTTTATCTTGAGTTTCTCTGGTCCAAAAATTATGAAATTTTGTGGGTAATCTATTATTGCTTAGTAGAAGCTCTAGTTAAAATTCCAGAGCTAGTGCATGTGTAGTTTTTGAGTTATAGAATTTCCTTTTATCAATGGATGGATCTTGTGTGAATTTTCATAATTTTTCTATAGATCCAGTAAAGGTAAAATTTGGTGAGTGCTATTCTTATGCTTGAATGATACTAGAAAAAATGTGAAATCTGTTGCTTGACACTTTTCATCAGGGTTTCCTAATTATGCTAAAAATAGGCATACCACCTGTTATTTTGGATACAGCAAGTTCTGCTTGCTCAATGGCTTTGAAATTTTTATGGTAGTCTATGTGAAGCATGAGATAGCTACTGTAATTTTTGTAGATTTTTATGAATAGTTTTACTATATGTTGCTTTAATCACCTAATTAACTAAATAAATTAGAAAAGGATATTAAATGATTTATTTAGAAGTTGGCATTATACTTTGTAGTGTTCCTCTGGTATGTGCAACAAGTTGGTAAACTTGGTTTGGTCAACTTAGGCTTTTGCATCATCATTAAATAATTAAGTTAGTAACCCTGTCATTGCGGGATAGATTCTAGGTTTACTGGAATTTGATTTGGTTAACTTAAGAATCATGCTTTGATGTTTACAAATGAATTGTAGAGAATTTCATAAGCTTTTCAGAATGTCCTCTTGCAAGTCATTTGGATTTGTAGAATTCTGGTTGTGATTGAATTAAGGGACTATTTGTGTGCATATGAAACTTTAAATGTTGATTTATGTATGCCTTTACTATTTCTAAGTTTGTGGTAATGTTCCTAGGTGTTAGGCCTTTAACTGAAGATGAACATCTTTATCTTAGGTTATGCAAGTTAGGTAAGTTGATCTTGTTCTTCAAGTTAAGTTAGATACCTGTTTTAAAGTGATTTGAATAGAGCTATTCTTAATCGGTAAACGAGTGTCCAGTAATGTTTTCGTTAAACACTTACTGTGATTCATTCATCATGAGCATCATGTCATTCCTTATGCATCCATGATATTTATCTCGCATCGGCGGCATGCAATAGGTGTACCGGAAGGAGTGACCCTACTGGAATTTAAGAAACTGAACGGAAAGCAGCGGCGGCAATTGACACACCGGAGGTTAAGGAGGTGCAACCTTCGGAAAGAAGTGCCGACGAGGTCGCCGTTGAGTGCCCGGATCACCGTCCGTGCAACTTTGTGAAAGGCAAGCCCCGAGCATATTAAGCCTCCTAATTTCTGAAATGCGATTCTGATATTATTATTATATATCTATATATATATTGTTGCATTAAGTTTAGGTGTTGGATGCAAACAATTGCTTTGCATTGGTTACCCAATCCTTGTCTAGATATTGTTACCACAGATCCTATGTAGCTCGTGCTCGTGTAGTGATTAGCCACCGCTTAAACGCGTAGAAGTTGGATGATTTCCTGTCACCTATGAGATATAGGAATATACATGTGTACGGTTGGCTATATTTGCTATCGTGGAAAAGAACCAGGTCTTAATTTGAAATGAAGACCGGCGGAGGGCTTGCCGGTTTGTAGTGACTCCGTCTGTCGCTTAATGATTCTTGGAGCCTTTCCTGTTCATGTTGAACGCATGCCTCTCTCTTAGTTGGCCGTGTCCAAAGACCGACCATGAAGCCGAGTAGCTCACCTCGGCCGGGAGTCGATAAGTATAAAGTGCGCCTCGGAAGGGAGCCGTGGGCGTGAGTCCAAGGCTGATTTAAAAGTCCCGATCGTCCCCGGAAGGGTAATCCACGAGAGTCTTTGGCGCCTGATCGAACCCGCTAATTTGGTTCTGAGTTGTTCCAAAGGTGACCCACGGCTACCCTTGCAAAGTATGCCAAGGTGAGAGTTCGGAATACCCCCTTAGCTGAGTTGTAATTCGATTCGAGTCGCCGTCTCTCCCGGTTAGTGAGAACTTGACGGGCTTATCTCCAATGTAGATACACTTAATAACATAATGGTTCGAAATGATGATATGATGATGACAGTCTTATTATACCTGCTATGGTTAATATTATTGCTCCTAATAAGTGAGTGCTCTAGTACAGGTGCTAATCTAGTGGACAGGTAAATGATGATAAGCTTGATGCTAAGTTTAAATTGGTTACTATAATCATAAGTTCTTTTATGCAACTGTGTCAAGCTAGCCCACCTCATAAGCCTTGCATGATCCTTGGTGTCTTTTATTTCTGGTTTTGTCGGGTAAGTCTAGCTGAGTACCTTCTCGTACTCAGGGTTTATCTCCCACCTGTTGTAGATGACCAGTTCTACTTTGGTTGCTGCAAGTATTGCCTTCTCCCAGCTAGGGATGAAGACTAGGTCGTTGGGCGCGGTCTCTACTAGTTCTCGTACCTGATAATGCTTTTGTGGGACATGACTCAGATCTGGCAATGTATTTGAAACTATGAAGTTATGTACTAAACTATGTTGCTTCCGCAAATTTGAACCTGGTTTGTAATATTTTATTCGCACTCTGATGGATGTTATCCGAATGCTACTTATGAAATGTTGTAACGGATGATGTGTTGTGTTGAATCACTACGATCTTGGTTTGTATGTCGAGAGTTGGTTGAAATCTTTCATGATTTCTGGACTACCGGGATTATGGGAGCTTAAGTACAGGAATTTGATCGCTTCGGTGATTGTTTTTGTACTTACGTTCTTATGATTTGGTCGGTTCTATTACAGCTGGCATCAGAGCAAGATTCGACACTAAACATGTCATTTGTGTATTTAAAACAAAAGTATTTGTGAAAATCCTAAATTAAATACTAAGTATTGCCAGTGGTCATATCCCTTATGCCCAAATAAGGACTCTTAGGTGGCTTATTAAGTACTAACTTGGGGTTCCTGCTTGTTTCGCTTTTTAATGTCGTCCATACGGCGTGCTATTGTATGGATGCCATCCGCTTGGGTGGTAATGTATGGATCAAAATACCTCTACGCCTGGTAAGTGGGAGTTGTGAGAGCATGACCGTCCAACCGCTTGTCTAGGGGAGAGTAGTTGTGGTTGCTCGCATACTTACATGTTCAATCATGTATCTATGAGAGTACTTAAATGTGGGTATCTCGACGGGTAGTCATGGATACTAGAGTATATGCATCGGGGATGTATGTATGAAAGTATTTAGTTTATCGCTTGCTTTTATGCATTTGGGAAATTATCGGGCTGAAATGAAATTTTCTGCGGTACACTAACAACGTATCGTTGTAGATCGACTAGCTACCGATATCTGAGAGAACGTATGTATGCCACCATATATTTCGCTAGCCTTTAAATCTTGCTAGGTTTGTGAGGGCATACGGATCGTGCATGCATCATGTTCAAGCATACATGGCATTTCTTGCATTACTCCCTCCTTTAAAATATGATTGTCCCGACTAATTAAATTTCATATCCCTTAAATGATTCTCCCCTTACGTTGTAACTTTTTGCTTTCTGAGAGATGGCGCGACGAAACTCACTTTGCTCATAAGTCCGGCTGGAGGCAGGCGCCTCGGCACCGTTTAGCTCCTCGTGAGCCCCGGCCCCGAGCCTCTTGAGGTGGAAAGGCCGAGGATGAGCTAGCTCGGGTGATGCTGAGAGGAATGTGGCTCAAGCACCGCTTGGAGCAAGTAACACAGAAAGGGACCAAGAGACCCTTGAGGTTCAGAGGTTGACAGTTGCTCACCGCAACTATGAACGCATGTTGATTCACGTGATGAACCAAAGGAATGAAGCCTGGCACGAAGAGAATGTGTTGAGAGCGCAACAGGTGGAGTTAGAGCAGCAAGTGGCAGTTGCTGAAGAGTACAATGACCATCTCCATGAGGAGGTTCACCTGTTACACAATCAACTTCACCCTCTCCTGCCACCTGATGATGAGGATGAGATGGGCTCTAGTGTCATCATGGCTGAAGGTGATGATGACATGGAGGTCAATGGACCTGAGGACATTCCACATGATGAGGAGGAAGATGAGGAGTTAGAGCCTGCTAGTGATGAAGATGGAGGAGAGATCTTCGACACTGACTTCGAGGATGATGCGTAGTTTAGCTTACTACTTAGCTAATGTGCAAGAGCTAGTCTTTTGTTGATCCTCATGCATGAACGAGTAGCTTTGTAATAAGTTAATCGTTGGGATGTAATATCGAACCATAAGTTATCTTTGGATGTAAGTTTGGAACCACTATGGCTTGGATGTAACCTATCGAACGTATTATGCTCCATGTATGTGAGCCTTTGTTAAATGTCGTCTTTGCGGTCTATGGATCTCATTGTTGGTTAAGTTCATCGCATTTATGTGTCAATCAATGCGCTTGATGAGTTGTGTGGTTGTGATGAATGATTGTGCCTCTGTTGATTATATAAATGCATTCCCTCCAATGGACTCAGTTTGGCATAATTATATGATTCATCTACAAAAATTTCCACATCGTCAGTGCTCATTGGCTATATATTTTGCAGATGGCTCATAACCTTCGTCACGGTCGTGGCATGGGAAATGAGGAACAACCACCTCCGCCACCGCCCACACCAGCTGAGCTGATGCAGACGGTCGTGGAAAGTCAGCGCATGCTAGCTGAGGCTATGCGCCAGATGGCTAACCGCGAGGATTGGCATGTCCGCCAGGGACCCGAGCCGAACCAGTACATCAGCTTTAAGGACTTCATGGACACAAAGCCTCCTATCTTTCGTGAGGCAGAAGAACCATTACAATCTGATGAATGGTTAAGCACGATAGAGCAAAGGTTTGGATTGCTCCGTTTGACTGAGGGTATGAAGGCCACATATGCAGGACACCAGCTCCAAGGCCCTGTAGGAATCTGGTGGACCCATCACAGGACCACCTTCCCTGCTAACGTTGAGATAGTTTGGAACCAGTTCCAGGCAGCTTTCTGGGGACACTTTATCCCTCCTGGTCTCATGGCCATTAAGCATACCGAGTTTATGAAGCTAACCCAAGGCAACAAGAGTCTTAATGAATACCTCTAGGCATTCAACAACTTGGTGAGGTATGCTCCTGAGTTCATTGATACTGACGCCAAGAGAATATCTAGCTTCAAGAGGGGACTTTCCCCAAAACTGATGAAGTCTATGGGCAACTGTAAGTGTGTCACCTTCAATGAGTTTATCAGTGACACCCTGACTCAAGAGAATAATGATAAGGTATATGCGGCTTCCAAGAACCGCAAAAGAAACTTTGAGGCAGGTGCTTCTCAGTCTAAGGTACCAATGGTATCTAAGACCCAGTACCATCCACCCAATGCTAATGTCCAGTACCGCCCACCTCAGAAGAAGAATCAAGCTAAAACTAGTTTTCGCAAGGGGTACACAATTTCCTTGCCAAAGAATACCTCTGGGCAGGGCAGCTCCAATGTCCCACCAGCTAATAGGCCGTATTGGAACTGTCACCAGCCTGGTCATTGGGCAAATAAGTGTCCCTATCCTTCCAAGCAGAATGCTCAAGGAAACGTCCGTTAGGGGCGTGTTCACTACACTACTGTGGAGGAAATTCCTGCTGGTGAAGTGGTCACCGCTGGTAAGTTTCTTGTTAATGATCACCCTGCAGTTGTGCTCTTTGATTCGGGTGCTTCACATTCCTTTGTGAGTTCTACTTTTGCATCTAAGCATAAGATGAATGTGATTACAATTGTCAAGGGTGGTTATTGTATTAGTGCTGCTGGGAATAATATCATGACTAACCAAGTAGTAAAAGATGTAAAGCTTGAGATTGGGGATCGAGAGTTTCTTGCGGATCTTGTAGTTCTACCGGGGGTAGGAATCGATGTAATCTTAGGGATGAAGTGGATGAGTGGGAATGGAGTGTTGATCGATATGTCAACCCGTGTGGTAATGTTGAGGGATCCTGTGGATAAGAAGGGTTTTCTAGTGCAGTTACCTCGTGATATCTCTATCCACAATACAACCAATGCTACCCTAGCCAAAGCCATTGAGGATCTACCAGTTGTCTGTGAGTTTCCAGATGTCTTTCCTGATGACTTGCCTGGATTACCTTCGGACCGTGATGTAGAATTCAAGATAGAACTCATTCCGGGTACGGCTCCTATTTCTCGAAGGCCCTATAGAATGCCGCCTAATGAGTTGGTTGAGCTGAAGTGTCAGTTGAATGAGCTATTGAAGAAAGGTTTGATTCGTCCTAGTTCTTCTCCTTGGGGTTGTCCGGCTATCTTTGTGAAGAAGAAGGATGTATCTTTGCGCATGTGCGTGGATTATCGACCCCTAAATGCTGTTACCATCAAGAACAAATATCCTCTTCCTCGCATCGATATTCTGTTTGATCAGCTCTCCAAGGCTAAGGTATTCTCCAAGATTGATTTGAGGTTTGGTTACCATCAGATCAAAATTTGTCCTGAAGATATACCTAAGACAGCTTTCTCTACTCGTTATGGCTTGTTCGAGTACCTTGTCATGTCCTTTGGGTTGACAAATGCTCCGGCACACTTTATGTACCTGATGAATTCAGTATTCATGCCAGAATTGGACAAGTTCGTCGTCGTGTTCATTGATGATATCCTTGTATACTCTCATAATGAAGAAGAGCATGCTGAACATCTGAGAATTGTCTTAACTCGGTTGCGTGACAACCAGCTTTATGCTAAGTTCAGCAAGTGTGAATTCTGGTTGAACAAGATACCTTTTCTAGGTCATGTGTTATCTGGTGATGGAATTTCGGTTGACCCTACTAAGGTGCAAGAAGTCCTTGAGTGGAAGGCACCTACTACGGTCATAGAAGTCCAAAGTTTCCTGGGATTGGCTGGCTATTATCGTCGCTTTATCCCGGATTTCTCAAAAATTGCCAAGCCCATGACTCGACTACTTCAAAAAGATGAGAAGTTTGTCTAGACTCCGAAGTGTGAAGAGGCTTTCCACACTTTGCGGACCTTGCTAACCTCTGCTCCTATATTGGCACAACCTGACATCGAAAAGCCTTTTGATGTCTATTGTGATGCATGTGGCACCGGATTGGGGTGTGTTCTTATGCAGGAAGGCCGAGTAATTGCTTATGCTTCACGCCAGCTTCGAAAGCATGAAGTCAACTATCCTACCCATAACTTAGAGCTAGCCGCAGTTGTTCATGCCCTGAAGATTTGGAGACATTACTTGCTGGGTAATGTGTGCAACATCTATACTGACCATAAAAGCCTCAAGTACATCTTTACTCAACCCGAGTTGAACATGCGTCAACGATGATGGTTAGAATTAATCAAAGACTACAACCTTCAAGTGCACTACCATCCTGGTAAGGCAAATGTGGTTGCTGATGCCTTAAGCAGAAAGGTCCATTGCAATTCCTTAGTTAGTGAAGATTTTCATCTGGCACACCTCCTTCATCCTGTAGTACTCCACAATATCACTATGGATTGCTCTCTTAGAAGTCGGATTATCGAACTCCAGAAGACTGATGTGGGTGTGTTTCACATCAAGCGAAAGATGAAAGAGAAAGAAACCAAGCACTTTAGGGTCGATGACAAGGGAATTCTCTGGTTTAATGATAGGCTTGTGGTACCCAAAGACAAAGAACTTAGAAATCAAATTATGGCTGAAGCCCATTCTTCTAAATTGTCCATCCATCCTGGTAGCAGTAAAATGTATCAAGATCTCAAGCTGTATTATTGGTGGACCAAGATGAAGAAAGAAATCGCAGCTTACGTGGCAAAGTGTGATAACTGTTGCAGAGTCAAGGCTATTCACATGAGGCCTAGATTATTGCAGCCACTCTCTATTCCTGGCTGGAAGTGGGAAGAAATTAGTATGGATTTTATTGTTGGATTACCCACTACCAAAAAGGGTTGTGATTCCATCTGGGTTATCGTAGATCGTCTAACTAAATCCGCTCACTTTATTCCGATCAAGTCTACCTATCACCCTCACAATTATGCTGAGATTTACTTCCAACAAGTGGTACGTCTCCATGGTGTACCCAAATCCATTGTTTCAGATAGAGGACCGCAATTAATGGCTCGCTTTTGGGAGTGCTTACATCAGAATCTTGGCACTCATCTAATCCGCAGTTCTGCCTATCATCCGCAAACATCAGGACAGACTGAGCGTGTTAATCAAATTCTTCAAGACATGCTTAGAGCTTGTCTTATCTCTTGCAAAGGCTTTTGGGAGGACTGGTTACCTCTCGCTGAATTCTCTTATAACAACAGCTATCAAGAGAGTATTAAAATGGCTCCTTTTGTAGCTCTTTATGGCCGCAAGTGTAGAACTCCTTTGAACTGGGTGGAACCCAGAGAAAGAAGATTCTATGGTATTGATTTTGTAAAAGAAGCCGAAGAGCAAGTCCAAACTATACAGAAGAATATGACTGCCGCACAGGCTAGACAAAAGAGCTATGCTGACAAGAGAAGAAAACCTATTGAGTTTGAAGTAGGTTATCATGTTTATCTGAAGGTATCCCCTATGAAAGGAGTCAAGCGGTTTGGAATTAAAAGGAAGCTGGAGCCTCGATATGTTGGACCTTACCGCATTATTGAGAAGAGTGGAAGAGTAGCCTATAAACTCGATCTACCGCGTGAGATGGGAGCTATATTCCCAGGTATTCCATGTGTCCCAGCTGAAGAAGTGTCTCCATATTCCCGAGGAAAGAATAGCGACAAGAAAAGTCAACTTGAAATCTAATCTTTCTTATGAGGAGAAGCCCGTGCAAGTCCTGGATACTCAAGAAAGAGTAGTTAAATTATACAAGGTAGTGTGGAGTAATCATAGTGAACGGGATGCAACCTAGGAGCGGGAAGATTATTTAAAGGAAAACTATCCAACTTTTTATACTGATTGGTACGCTTTCTAAATCTCGGGACGAGATTTTTCTAAGGGGGAGGGCTATAACACCCTAGGTGTTTGGCTTCCACTAATTGCATTTCATTTCATAAACATGTGCATCATCTATCTCATCATGCCTTTGTTACTGAAACATGCATATGCAATATTTTCCAATTGTGTATGTTTCCTACTTAAGTGTTGTGAATAGTAATGGTGTAACATGTGAATGCAACCTGAGTTTCTTATATCTTGAAACATGGCAACATGGTAATAATGTGACAAGTATAGAATAACAACAAAGTCATGCAACATGTGAAACATTGCATTGCAACATATGAGTGAATTGCTTGTTTTAGTTGCTTTATCACATGTGATCATTAAAGGTTGGTATAACAATTTGGTAAAGTGGTTGATCATGGTCTATTACACCTTAACTATACTTAGGTTACTTGTTGGGTCATTGTTCATGTAGATCAAAATGACCAAAATGCCCTCAAGTGGAGGTTTGACTTGAATTGACCCTTGGAGTGTCACTGTTTGACTATTTCAAAAGACCAACTTAGAGACTTTGCATGGCTGTGCACTCTTTACAAAAGTTGTAGCTAATTTATCAAGGAACAAAAGTTGTTTTATGGCCAACTCATGAAAATGTGTGGAACATGGTCAAACATGGCCCACAAGTCAGATTGCCATGCTGAATTCACACTTAGAATTTTTCCTAAGTCGTTTTGGCGATTTCAGTTTCGAGTATCCCTGTTTGGAGGCTTGTATCTCCCAATCCTAACCGAATTAGTCCAAGCTCCAATTAACAAAGTTGTTGTACTCACTTGGATCTTTAATTTTGTTAACTACACCATGAACCAGATCGCCACCGTTTGGGAGTTATAGATCATCAAAAAATACGTTGCCGTCGATCGGTTGTGGATCATCGAATCGATGTATCATGCGAGCTACAATGATCTCCGTTTGATAAACACACGGCCGCGTGGGGACGCGCGTCGCTGGTCGCCTAACCACAACAGGCCACGCGCTTCTGGCGCGCCACAGCAAGGCCAGCCAGCGTCATGGAGCACCCCAGCGCCGCCGACCGAAGTCGCCGCTTCCATTTCTCATCTCTCGCCTCCCACAACCACAAGAAGACCGGTCGTCTGCCATTGCTAGCCGGACCTTCACCTCACCTAGCTCCCACGTCCCGGCAAAAAACGTCGCCCACTCACCCAGAGCCTCGCCGTGTTTCCCTCTACCTCCTCCACCCCACCGTCGTGCCAATTTCACCTTGGTAAGGATGAAATCGCTGTTTTTCCCCACCACCGCCTTGTCGGACCTCGCCGGAGTTAGCGCTCCACGTGGCCAGCTCTCCTCGCACCATTGCCGTCCCTCCTCTGCCTTGCGCTAGGTCTAAGGAGCACCGAGGAAGCTCGTAGGGTCACCGTTAGGGGTCACGACGCCAGTAGTTTCATCGAGCCCGGTCAAGCCACGGCGGCGCCGCCGCCGCGGCCATCGCCACCCCCTCTAGCTGCGTCATTTGCTGCAATAGATGGTTCCCCTATGTCCACTTGGGTTAGGCAAAACCGTTGGCACCGTTGCCTTCACCGGAGGAGCCACCGGCGGCGAGTTGCACCGTCGTCTTCCTCCGCCTCCCTCTCTCTCTCGTCGACGACACGCTGGCCCCTCCCATCGATCGCCGCTAGCTAGGCGGGAGCCCAGCGTGGGCTGCGCCATGCGTCTTGGGCAGCGCATGGTCAAGGCTTCATGGGTCAGCCGCCCTTCCTTGGGCGCCCAACAAAGGGTCGTGGAATTGTTTCCTTATTTTGTTTTGCTTTATTATTTCACAGATTTGTGTTGATATTCAAAAATATGTATTTCCTAGTATATAGATCCAAATGCTATGGTCCCAATTTTGTTGAGTGCCTAGTAATGTCTAGTATTTAATAAAAATATTATATGAGCACATGTTTTAGAAATTCTGGATGAATTAAATAGGACTTTGAAATGTGTTTTTGGATACATGCAAACTTGTTTGAATTTTATCTTGAGTTTCTCTAGTCCAAAAATTATGAAATTTTGTGGGTAATCTATTATTGCTTAGTAGAAGCTCTGGTTAAAATTTTAGATCTAGTGCATGTGTAGTTTTTGAGTTATAGAATTTCCTTTTATCAATGGATGGATCTTGTGTGAATTTTCATAATTTTTCTATAGATCCAGTAAAGGTAAAATTTGGTGAGTGATATTCTTATGCTTGAATGATACTAGGAAAAATGTGAAATATGTTGCTTGACACTTTTCATTAGGGTTTCCTAATTATGCTAAAAATAGGCATGCCACCTATTATTTTGGATACAACAAGTTTTGCTTGCTCAATGGCTTTGACCTTTTTATGGTAGTCTATGTGAAGCATGAGATAGCTACTGTAATTTTTGTAGATTTTTATAAATAGTTTTACTATATGTTGCTTTAATCACCTAATTAACTAAATAAATTAGAAAAGGATATTAAATGATTTATTTAGAAGTTGGCATTATACTTTCTAGTGTTCCTATGGTACGTGCAACAAGTTGGTAAACTTGGTTTGGTCAACTTAGGCTTTTGCATCATCATTAAATAATTAAGTTAGTAACCCTGTCATTGCGGGACAGATTCTAGGTTTACTGGAATTTGATTTGGTTAACTTAAGAATCATGCTTTGATGTTTACAAATGAATTGTAGAGAATTTCATAAGCTTTCCAGAATGTCCTCTTGCAACTCATTTGGATTTGTAGAACTCTGGTTGTGATTGAATTAAGGGACTATTTGTGTGCATATGAAACTTTAAATGTTGATTTATGTATGCCTTTACTATTTCTAAGTTTGTGGTAATGTTCCTAGGTGTTAGGCCTTTAACTGAAGATGAGCATCTTTATCTTAGGTTATGCAAGTTAGGTAAGTTGATCTTGTTCTTCAAGTTAAGTTAGATACCTGTTTTAAAGTGATTTGAATAGAGCTATTCTTAATCGGTAAACGAGTGTCCAGTAATGTTTTCGTTAAACACTTACTGTGATTCATTCATCATGAGCATCATGTCATTCCTTATGCATCCATGATATTTATCTCGTGCATCGGCATGCAATAGGTGTACCGGAAGGAGTGACCCTGCTGGAATTCGAGGAACCGAGCGAGCAGCAGCAGCCGACACCGGAGGTTCAGGAGGTGCAGCCTTCAGAAGAAGTGCCAGACGAGGTCGCCGTTGAGTGCCCGGATCACCGTCCGTGCAACTTTGTGAAAGGCAAGCCCCGGAGCATATTAAGCCTCCTAATTTTCGAAATGCAGTTATAGTATTATTATTATATATCTATATATGTATTGTTGCATTATGTTTAGGTGTTGGATGCAAATAATTGCTGCATTGGTTACCTAATCCTTGTCTAGATATTGTTACCCTGAATCCTATGTAGCTCAGGCTCGTGTAGTGCTTAGCCCTACTTAAACGCGGTAGAAGTCAGGTGATTTCCTGTCACCTGCGAGATATAGGAATATACATGTGGCACGGTTGGCTATATTTGCTATCGTGGAAAAAACCAGTCTTAATTTGAAATGAAGACCGAGCGGAGGCTTGCCGGTTTGCAAAGGACTCCTGCGTGTCGCTTAAGGACTGATTCTTGGAGCCTTTCCTGCTCATGTTGAACGCATGCCTCTCTCTTAGTTGGCCAGAATTAGAAGACCGACCGCGAAGCCGAGTAGCTCACCTCGGGCCGGGAGTCGATAAGTATAAAGTGCGCCTCGAAAGGAGCCGTGGCGTGAGTCCAAGGAAGGTGATTTAAAAGTCCTAATCGTCCCCGCGGAAGGGTAATCCCTGAGAGTGCTGGCACTGATCGAACCCATGAATTTGGTTCCTGAGTTGTTCCAAAGGTGACCTACGGCTACCCTTGCAAAGTATGCTAGGGTGAGAGTTAGGAATACCCCCTCAGCTGAGTTGTAATTCGATTCGAGTCGCCGTCTCTCCCGGTTAGTGAGAACTTGATGGGCTTATCTCCAATGTAGATACACTTAATAACATAATGGTTCGGAAATGATGATATGATGATGACAGTCTTATTATACCTGCTATGGTTAATATTATTGCTCCTAATAAGTGAGTGCTCTAGTACAGGTGCTAATCTAGTGGATAGGTAAATGATGATAAGCTTGATGCTAAGTTTAAATTAGTTACTATAATCATAAGCTCTTTTATGCAACTGTGTCAAGCTAGCCCACCTCATAAGCCTTGCATGATCCTTGGTGTCTTTTATTTCTGGTTTTGTCGGGTAAGTCTAGCTGAGTACCTTCTCATACTCAGGGTTTATCTCCCACCGCTGCGTGATGACCAGGCCTCTACTTTGGTTGCTGCAAGTATTGCCTTCTCCCAGCTAGGGATGAAGACTAGGCCGTTGGGCGCAGTCTCTACTAGTTCTCGTACCTAATAATGCTTTTGTGGGACATGACTCAGATCTAGCAATGTATTTGAAACTATGAAGTTATGTACTAAACTATGTTGCTTCCGCAAATTTGAACCTGGTTTGTAATATTTTATTCGCATTCTGATGGATGTAATCCGAATGCTACTTATGAAATGTTGTAACGGATGATATGTTGTGTTGAATCACTACGATCTTGGTTTGTATGTCGAGAGTTGGTTGAAATCCTTTGTGATTTCCGGACTACCGGGATTATGGGAGCTTAAGTACAGGAATTTGATCGCTTCGGTGATTGTTTTTGTACTTATGTTCTTATGATTTGGTCGGTTCTATTACAGAAATGGCAACCATGCGTGCATCGCTGACATAGGAGGGATCGACATCACTTGCTATCATTTTGCCAGGGCGAAATGATGGGCCTTGCTTACATTGTGATGGCCGATTGTCATGAAAGGGCCGTGGTTGTGGCAGTTTCTGACGTTGAACGGTGCTAAATGGCCGGGGGTGAATAGCATATAAAAATTTCTACAACAACACTTAAGCTAAGTGGTTAGACAACACAATGGCGTAAAGTTTGTTTTGCGCTAGCCTACTAAAGATGCAAGCCACCTATCCACAATTCTAGTTGCTATGATCACTATATCACTCAAAGGCTATGTCACTACTCTCTAAGAAAGTGAGCTCTCAAAGACTAACTAAAGAGCCTCACTAACCAAACTAACAAGCTCTCAAAACTAGGTACACTAAAAAGCTTGAGTACACTAGAAAGTAAATACAAGGGAGGTAGAGGGATGTATACCAATACCGGAAAGAGATCAATCACAAGAATACCAATGAAATTCTCGGAGACAAGATGACACAATGATTTTTTTTCCTCCGAGGTTCACTTGCCTGCCGGCAAGCTACATCCCCGTTGTAGCGATTCACCCATTTGGAGGTTCACGCGCTAATAGACATCACACGTCTAACCCGCAACCGGGTGCCGCACAATCAACACAAGATGGTGATCCACAAGCTATGAGCAATCCACTAGAGTACATTTTGTCTCTCCAACGGGAAAAGGTCAAGAACCCCTTACAATCACCACGATCGGAGCCAGGGACAAGCACCTTTCTCAGCTCAATGATCCTCACTACACCAAGCCGTCTAGATGGCGACAACCACCAAGAGTAACAAGTGAATCCCGCAGCAAAACACGATCACCAAGTGCCTCAAGATGCAATCACTCAAAGCAATGCACTTGGATGCTCTCCAATCTCACCAAATGATGAATCAATCAAGCAAGATGAGTTAGAGAGGAATGACTAGGCTCACTAGGGTGTATTCTTAATAGAAATGGCCAAGAGAATGAGCCCAAGCCGGCTAGCACGTATTTATAGAGCCCTCAAACGAATAGAGCCATTAGGAACAAGAGGGAGCTCCCTGCATGCTGACCAGACGTGTCCGATCGCAGCGTCCAATCATGGATCAGCCGCCATACGTCCACGATTGATCCTGTGCCATTGATCCCCAATGGCTAGTTAGCCACGCGCTCGAGTTAATGTTGCACCAGGCGCACTTCACGAACAACCGGACGCTTCGTGCCTGCGTCCGCTTGCCCGTGCCCGCGCAGCCAGCCAGCCAAGATTGGACTTACTACTGATCGACCTGACACTCAACCAGCTGGAGTCGAATCGACTCTAGTAAGGGTCTAGAGAGCAAATTTGAAGACCGGACGCGCCCGACATCCGATCCTCCTCCACTGCGCTCCAGACCGCCATGTCATCCACACTGGACGCATGAACAGTATCCTACCAGCGTCCGGTCACCACTTCGAGCCAGAGTCCGGTCAACCAGGTCACTCTACCTGCGCCTGAGCTAAACACCTAACGCGCCAGTGTTTGTAACTTGTTTTTCAACACCCTTGCTTCTATATTGCCAAACACAAAGTGTCTCACCATAGTGCATGTGAGTTAGCATTTTTCATAAGCATTTTCAAGGGTGTTAGCACTCACTAGAATCTAAATGCATGTGCAATGAGTTAGAACATCTAGTGGCATTTTGATAACCGCATTTCACGATGAGTTTCACCTCTCTTAATAGTACGGCTATCAATCCTAAATGTGGTCACACTCACTAAATGTCTTGACCACCAAAACAAAATGGCCCTATCAAAAATACCTTTTCCTTGAGCCTATTTTATTTTTCTCTTTCTTCTATTCTAAGTCCGGAGCTTGATCATCATCACATGTCCAACACCATCACCATGGACTTCAATTGCTCCATCACTTGGCTTGGACCAACCTATCTCAATTTCACACTTAGAGCATAGGATTAGTCCAAATGGGTTTCATCAATTCACCAAAATCAAATTAGAGCTTTCAATCTCTCTATTTTTGGTAATTGATGATAACACTTTCACAAAGATATAAATTAAAATCAATTTGAATCCATGTTGCTTGCCTAAGCATTTTTACCATGTATAAAGGATTTGGACAAGTTTCATGAACCCGAATTGGTAGCATTAGCTCCCCCTACATATGTGCTAAGAGTTTGGATAGAAGGTTGCACGTATGTATGGATAGGAAATGTGGGAGAGTAATGTCTACCAAATGATGCTAAGGTATAAGAGATGGACCTTTGAAGCGTGATATCAATCGGAGTGCACCAATAATATCATCCTTAACACCATTTTAGTTAGATACCACTTGCAAAGACAAAGAACTAGATACCCCATGAGATCAACATTATAAGTAAGGTTCTAGTACCTCTTGTGAAAACAAATGCAAGGCACATCAAACTATCATCCTATGCATGCTAATTTTTCATTTCAACAATCAAGCCTACAACTAGCATATACCACACAAGCATGGAATTTTGATTTAAAACTTGTTCTATGCAAGCATACATATGAAATGCAACATTCAAGTTTATAAGCTTGATCCCCCTACTTGTGTGCTCAAATTTTAATTGATCGCTTTCCTTTGTCATTTCTCTCCCCCTATGTCCATCCTAACTTATCTTTGCAATTCTCCCCATTTATCTTTGTTTCTCTCCCCCTTTGTTATCAATGACCACAAAAGGTGAGTTCTAATTTTAGATAGGTTAGATGAAAGTGAGGATCATTTTTCCAAATTTGGTTTAATCTAGATCATTTGCCAAAGATAATTAACTTGGTTTGAACCAATGGCAAGCTTCTTCACACCTCATTGCAAGGGTTATCTTGACAATGTTGAGTCAAATACTTATAGCTCATTTTCTAGATTAAACATTAGGTTCCCAAGCCCACAAATATGTCATATGCTACCACTAGTTCAAGTCAATCACATAAGCAATAGTGGTACCATACAAGCATCAAATTCATTTGTTTTTCATGAATGAGCCTAAGACATGATAGGAATAACTAGATGCACTAAACAATTCCTTAGCAAAGGATGTATGTTAGGCCAAACAATTTTACCTTGCTTTGCTCGAAGGAGAGCATGTCATATAAGTGGGGGTGCATCAACACATATTAGAGTAATCCAATATGTTCAACTCATTCCTTAGCTTGTAAAACCTCTTCTTATCAAGTGGCTTGGTGAATATATCGACAAGTTGATCTTCGGTGCCCACACTTTCAATTGAAATATCCCCTTTGTTGGGACATGCCATATTCATATGGGCCAAGTCTCCTAGAAGAGGCCCAACTAGCGCCATTGTAGTGGCATGTAAAACTCACCCCCACCGAGGGGTCGCTTGTAAAATTCCGCTTGCCTATATAATGCCAAGATCATGAGGGCAAGGGGCTCTCTCCTCTCCTACTATTTTTTCACAAACCCTAGCCACCGCCTCACTCTCCCCCCTCACGTGTTGGAGCCTTCATCGGTGGACCTTCTCCAGTCAGGCCTTCATCTAGGACCTTCGTCCAGGACCTTCGAGAGACCTTCTCCCGTTAACCTTCGTCCGGGACCTTCGTCTAGGACCTCTGTCCAGGACCTTCATTGGGAGACCTTCTCCTGCTAGCCTTCGTCCAGAACATTTGTCCAGGACCTTCAACGTGAGACCTTCTCCCGCCTGCCTTCATCTGGGACCTTCGTCCAGGACCTTCGCCGAGAGACCTTCTCCTATCGGCCTTTGTTCGGGACCTTTGTCCAGGACTGTCAAGAGACCTCCCACCGGCCTTTGTCTAGGACCTTCGTCTAGGACCTTCGTCGGGAGACCTTCTCCCATCAGTCTTCTCTGGGAGACCTACCCCCGCCGGTCTTCTCTAGGACCTTCGTTCACGACCTTCATCCAGGACCTTCGTTGAGAGACCTTCTCCTGCCAGGCCTTCATCGTGGACCTTCTTCGGCCGGCCTTCACCGAGGGACGTTCTCTAGCTAGCATTCACCAAGGAGCCTTCTACTCTCCAACCTATTCGAGATGCTTGTCCCAATATTGGTGCCCACCATGCTTGGCATGAGTAAATTTTTTGAGAGAGGAGGCTTCAGCAAGTCAGAAAACCTTCACCAAGCCTTCGTTTGTAACCTTTGCTAGTGAAGCCAACCTTCTTCAGCAGCCTTCATCGGTAGAGTGAAGGCTCAAACCTATGAGAACCCTCGAGGAAAGCTAAGATCCTCGGGGCAAAGGTATGATCTTTGTTGACTGTATTTAACGTTCATCATAAACCGACCATATAACTTATATAAATGCATAAAAAGGATCACCAACATAGGTCTAGGGGTTTAACCTAATAAATTCCATAAGTTTTGGTGAATCTGTGTTTGTAGGAGGATTTACTCAAAAAACCATCAAGGAGGGCCTATTCGTCAAAAAAAATCACGTTTATCCGCAGCGAAACCGATGTGGGAAGACTCTAGAAGACTCCAGAAGGCAAACCACTGAAGCGGAGGGCAGGTGGCTGCCATGTGGGTCCGGCTGGCCCCACCTATAGCTGCTGCTCGGCCCCCTAGGCCCACCTGTCAGCCCTTCTTTCGAATGTTGGTTCTCCACCGCCTCCTAGATTGCATCTATGCCGTTCTTTCAAGTCGGTTTGATCCGAGGGTCCAGAATTGATGCTCCAGCCTATATATAGCAGCCCTACCGCCCTAGAGCATCCCTAAAACCCTAATTCATACCGCTAATTTAGAGATCAAGATACACCAGGACGATTAGATCTAGACTCTCTAATATAGTAGATTAGTAGCTCGGGAGTGAGGGTCGAGTTGGGCTCATACTCAAGTTCTAGATCTAGTCTTGGAGGCTCGGCAAAGCCTTATATCTTCACTTCTACATCTTGTAAGACTTATTATAAATTCATCATATTCCTATTTAAATGATATGCTTACTTTTAATATATATCTTGCTTAGTTGAGGTTATCATTACTTTTGTGTGCGGTTCATAGAGCGCTTAGCTTGCTATAGTTTATCGATTGGGCTAAGTAGCCGAGCCTCGTGTAAGCATGGTGCGTATACGATGCTCTGCCTATGACTACACCTTGTTCTCTAGTTGGGTGGTAGTAGCAAGAGGTGACAGCCCCGTCTATCCTTTGTAGTCTACTCCGAATTGAGCAGGTTCTTAAATTATAGGACCATAGTCGCGTCGGTAGAGTTATCTATTGTGGGTACTCTACCGTCTAAGCGGCGTCCCGATGTGCACAAGAGTAGAGTTAGTCTTAGCTATAGTTAGGTGTATGTACATACTTTGACCATGTAATAAGAATATCATAGGAATCTACCTTACCCGTTGTTCTTCCGAGTTAACTAGTTTGCATTATCTTAGTGATCTATCCCCTGAGTGTCATTATCCTTAATTCCTATCATTACCTTTACCCTTCTCTAGCCATGCTGATATGTTGACTGATAGATACTCCTTTGATATTTGATAAGTCTTTACTCCATTGTTTTTGTGTGGTAAAATATAAATAACGATACCTAAAATACTTCCGGTAAAATACTACAATGATATTATGTGCGCTTACAGAATCATTCATATTCTATTTGCACCTATAAATACAAAAAAAACTCCTTCAACCTTCATAGTCAGCGGATGCGATACCTTCGAACAAAACTTTGCCAACGTTTCTCCAATAGTATAAAAACATAATAAAATAATAATAAAAAATGCTAGAGCCTTCGGCTCTAGTTCGTGAGTATAAATGTAAGACAAACGAGCCTTTGGCCTTTAGAAAAAAGTTACGGAGGCTCTGAAGCCTTCAGCTCCCGTTTAAAGAAAAAAAAACTATAGAAAACGATAGCCTTTTATTTTTATTCTGACAGCCACCGCTAAACAAAAGATTGTGGTTTTTTTTCTTCTGAAGGCTAACAAGCAAGCCAAGCTAGTGCTTGCGCTTCTCCTGTACAGGTCCGTCGTCATCTCGGCGCTCGCCTTCTACTCCCAGGCCCTGTGCGCGCTCTAAATCCCGTCGAAGCCGAAGGATCTTTGGCACCGAAGGCCCAGCATGCCGAAGGTCCAGCACGCCAGCACGCCGAGCCCACCTACACAGCACAGGAGGAGCTCCGACCTCAACCCACGAAGGCCTCCACACAGTCCGTGAACCTTGTCAAACGCAGCTAAGTAATTCGGCCACTCATCTGCAAATTTCCGCAAAAAATATACATCACATGGAATCGAGCTCGTTACTGTCAGCTCCTATATCTAATGGTAATGGCTACGAGTAGGCCAAGCAAGCCATTTTGCTTGTCCTCTATGTTAGGCATCTTTATCTTGGTGTTCAAAGAAACATGCAGAGGGCAGCTGCACTTGACTCCAGTGCGAAGTGCAAAGGCTTACACTCTACGTGCTAAGCTCTTGGTTTTCTTCGTCAACCAGCCGGCATGCAAAATTCAAGGATTGAGCAACGTTGTTCATCACCGCGGCATGCAAATCTGCATTTGCCCTTCTCAGTAGTCTCAGCTCGGGCCGACAGCTCAGCAAAATGGCCTCTCGAAGGTGCATAGCCAGGTTCTCCACCTAAAGTCCCCCAAGCTACACATATCCGTCCGAAGGTAACACATTTTTTGGCAAAGGTTTTCAAACATCTCGAGTTTCCATTCAATTGTTCAAAGTTTCTAAGCCTTCGTCTAGCAAAATAATTTTTATGACCTAACCTTTGACCATGGGTCAAGATCCTTACCTCCTTGCAGCTTTGAATTCTCAGCCTACCACACCAAAGTATCCTCTTGCAGGAACAAAATCAACACAAAAGTGGGTATTTCTCGTGAGATTATAATGCCTAATAAATTTTGCCCTTGTGATTTACCTCGTCAAAACTTTGATCTAACCTTCACCTGCTAAGGCAATATTTCACAATTAACCTTCGCATACAGCTTGTCACCAATGTGATCAAGAAAGTTGTTGTGTCCTTTGCCACATCAAAAGCATAGCCTGAATGGCTATACATGCTTCGCCCTAACCAGCTAACTTGAAAATATTTTTTTATTTTTATTTTTATCGAATCTCTTTTTGTTACTAACATATAGGTTACCATCACTGTAAGTATCTCTTATCCTTCCAAGCTAACACTCCCATAGAGTATATTTTCTTTGCTGCATGCACGTTTTTTACAATCCCAAGATATATAGCTTACATTAGATAGTAGCCCCCATGAAAATCAGCCTTCGTCACTCGGCAGCCTTCGTTAGTCAGTGGACTTTCGTTAGTCAGTAAGTCAGTCCTATTCATCTATCATGGGTTATTATCAGCCAATAGCCTTCGTCAGCCAGCGGCCTTCGTCAGTCATTGGTTTTCATCATTTGTCGGTGGCCTCCACCTATCATTGGTTCTCAGCAGTCTTCGTCAGTTATTGGCCTTCGTCACTGATTGGATTTCATCGTTTGTCAGTGGCCTCCACCATTCATTGGTTGTCAGCAGCCTTCGTCAGCTATTGGCTTTCATCAGTTACTGGCTTTCATCACTTATCAGTGGCCTTCACCTATCATTGGTTGTCAGCAGCCTTCGTCAGCTATTGACCATCGTTAGTTATGACTTTCATTATCAGTCAGTGGTCTTCACCTATCATTGGTTCTCAGTACCCTTCGTCATTCAGTGGCCTTCATTATTTATTGGCTTTCATTACTTGTCAGTGGCCTTCACCTATCATCGGTTGTCAGCGGCCTTCGTCAGTTATTGGCTTTCGTCAGTCATTGACTTTCATCATTTGCTAGTGGCCTCCACCTATCATTGGTTGTCAGCAGACCTTTGTCACTTAATAGCCTTCGTCGGTTGGCAAACTTCATCATTCAGCAACCTACGTCATTCAGCAGCTTTTGTCATCCAGCAGCCTTCGTCTATCAGTAGCATTCGTCATTCAGCAACCTTCGTTTGTCAGCAGCCTTCGTCATTCAGTAGCTTTTGTCATCCAGCAGCCTTCGTCTGTCAACAACCTTCGTCATTCAGCATCCTTCGTCTGTCTGTAGCCTTCGTCATTCAACAACCTTCTAGTCAGCGGCCTATATCAGAAATCGGCTTTCGACAGACACCCAACCTTCGAACCCACAAACACCAACATGTTTTTCTCTTTTTTGCAGGTTGTATTGTTCATTTTTTTATATATTATGCATTAACCCAATTTTATCTGAGCTAACCTTCACAGGGAACTGATCATTTTTATGTCCAATGTTACAAGTCACATCTATAACCATACAGGTTCTTGAATGGCAGCCTTCGCTAGCCATCCACAACTATAACCCTCTCATTCGAGGGCATTATTTCTTATATGCAGAGTTTATCTTTTATTCAAACATAACCTTCATTTTTGCAGGGTGTATGATAGGTTTACCCTCTTTAATATTTTCATGCAAATACACTTACTTACATCATCACATACATACATGCATTACATAAATGCATTGCACCATGGTAACCCGACAAAGACCTTTCCATGATCAGGCATCGGGACCGTCACTCTCTAGCTTCAAAAAGCTTTACCGACAAAGACCTATCTGCAGCAGGCATCAGGACCTTTGCTCTCTCAAAAAACTTCAAAAACTTCACCCATTGCATATTATATGAAATGACTAACCATCTTTTGCAGTAAGTAGAAAGACAGTGTCTTTCTGAGTGTTGAAAGACTCGCAAGCAAGTCGATATTCAACGAAGCTATAACGCCCAACCTAAGTCCCTAAAAAATGTAGAAGATCAACTCAGGTGCATTTTCACATGACTTCTCCGGCCTTTGGCACGTGGCGTCGGCGCCTACATTGGCATCACCTTTGCCGACGGGCGTCACCACCATCTTCGGTGACTTCACCAACATCGCCTCCGCCAAAACACCTTTTTCCAGGAGGGCATTCTCCAAACAACTTAGTAGGAGGGCCTTCGCCAACACCTTCGGCATCTACACCAACCTCGCCTCCACCAAACACCTTTGTAAGAGGGTCTTCACCAACAGTCATGGCGAACCAGGATGGCTCGCCTCTGCCAATACATCAGCATGAGGGGGCTTCACCGACACCTTCGCCGTCCACACCAATATCTACTCCACTAAACACATTTCCCTTCATCCTCTCCCACTACAACGGTTCAAGAGCCTTCGCTAACTCCTTAGGCATCAACGCCTACGGTGGCTCGCTCCCGTCGCCAAGCATGAGGGGCTATATCAACTCCTTCGACACCAAGGTCTACCAACCTTTGTCAACCACTTCGACTTGATGGGCTCATCAACAACTCCAGTCCAAACATCTACTTCCACTACTACAATTACATCGACTACACCAAGGGAGACGGAGGATTTGGTCATGAGCATCGGCCAAGAGGTGCTAGGGGAGCATACCGGAGGACCAGCAACTCCAGAACGTGAAGTCTTTTGCCCATCGCTCGTGAGAAGGCCTTGAGGATGAAGACCTCCATGCCGAGAAGGCTCGGAGATGAAGACCCCCGTGCTGAGAAGGATGGAAGATGAAGAACCGCTTGTCGAGAAGGTTTAGAGATGAAGACCCTCGTGCCGAGAAGGCCTCAAAGACGAAGACCCTCTTGCCAAGAAGGCTTGGGGAGGAAAGACATTCGCATCAGGAAGGCCTTGAAGATGAAGACCTCTATGTCGAGAAGGCTCGGTGATAAGACCTCCATGCCCAAAAGACCTTAGAGCCAAAGACCTTCATGTCGAGAAGATATTGGAGGAGAATGCCTTGATGATGAAGGCATGTGCACTAAGCGAAGCCAATGAACCATGTCATAGAAGTGTAGAAAGAAGCTAGAGCCCAAAGGTGAAGATATCTGGAAGAACAAGGCACTCAGAGGTAGATGCCTTAGGAGTTAGAACATGTATAGATTAGAGTCGTGCACGTGCTCTTTTCTCCATGCTTTTTTTCCCATGAGGTTTTTGGGATAGAGTTTTTAGTGAGGTGTGCACGTGTGGTTTGCGAAGGGCATTCCTCACAACCAAGGTTCGAGTTGTATTGTGCCTCTTCTAGTATGAACATCTACTAGGCCATGTAGTACATACCATAACCTAGTAGATAAAGGGCTACTATTGGGACATGTCATATTCATATGGGCCAAGTCCCCTAGAAGAGTCCCAACTAGCACCATTGGAGTGGCAAGTAAAACTCACCCCCACCGAGGGGTCGCTTGTAAATTTCTGCTTGCCTATATATGCCAAGATCATGAGGGCAAGGGGGCTCTCTCCTCTCCTACTATTTTTTCGCAAGCCCTAGCCGCCACCTCACTCTCCCCCTTCGTGTGTTGGAACCTTCGTCGACAGACCTTCTCTGGTTGGGCCTTCATTTGGGACATTCATCCAGAGGCCTTCTCCCATTGGCCTTCGTCCAGGACCTTCATCGTGGACCTTTGTCGGGAGACCTTCTCCTGCTGGCGTTTGTCTGGGACCTTCGTCTAGGACCTTTGTCGGGAGACCTTCTCTCGCTGGCCTTCGTCCGAGACCTTCGTCTTGGACCTTCGTCGAGAGGCCTTCTCCTATCGGCCTTCACCCAGGGACCTATGTCTCGGACCGTCGGAGACCTTCTCCCATCGGCCTTTGTCTAGGACCTTCGTCGGGAGACCTTCCCCCGCTGGTCTTCTCTGGGACCTTCATCCATGACCTTTGTCTAGGACCTTCGTTGGGAGACCTTCCCCTGCCAGTCTTTGTCAAGAGACCTTCTCCGACCGAGCCTTCATCGCGGACCTTCTCTTGCCGGCCTTCATCGAGAGACCTTCTCCAACTAGCATTCACCAAGGAGCCTTCTACTCTCCAACCTATTTGGGATGCTTGTCCCAACACCCTTTTTGTTGATGATCTCTAATGAAATGGTGGCGGACATCACTGTGTTTTGTTCTTACATGTTGAACCAGATTGTTGGTAAGCTAGATAGCACTCTCATTGTCACATAGCAATGGCACTTGCTTGAATCTTATTCCAAAGTCATTCAAAGTGGCCTTCATCCAAAGAATTTGTGCACAACAACTACCAGAGATATGTATTCGGCTTTTGCGGTTGATAAAGCAACACTATTTTGCTTCTTTAATGACCAAGAAACAAGTGATTTTTCCAACAATTGACATGTGTCTAATGTGCTCTTTCTCTCCACTTTACATCCCGCATAATCAGAGTCTAAATATCCAACTAACTCAAACTTTGATCCTTTGGGATACCACAAACCAACATTTTTGTGTATGCTTCAAATACCTCAATATTCTCTTTGTAGCTTTCAAATGACTTTCTTGGTGGTGAGGGTTGAAATCTTGCACACGTGCACACACTAAACATGACATCCGGCCTTGATCTGGTCACATCATAGAGTAGGCTTCCAATCATAGGACGATACAACTTTTGATCCACCATGCTGTCACTTGCATCACTACCCAAATTGCTATTTGTTCCCATGGGTGTACTAATTGGCTTTGCTTCATCCATTTCAAACTTCTTGAGCATGTCTTTGATGTACTTGCCTTGAGTCACAAATGTTTCATTCTTCATTTGCTTGATTTGAAGACCAAGAAAGTAACTCAACTCTCCAATCATGGACATCTCAAACTCATTAGCCATTATCTTTCCAAACTCTTCACAAAAGTCTTGATTGGTTGATCCAAAGATAATGTCATCAACATAGATTTGCAACACAAACAAGTTATTTCCAATCTTCTTGGTGAAAAGAGTGGTGTCAACCTTTCCCATCTTGAATCCCTTAGAGAGGAGAAAGTCCCTCAACCTCTCATACCATGCTCTAGGTGCTTGCTTCAAACCATACAATGCCTTTCTTAGCTTGTAAACATGGTTGGGCTTCTTGTCATCTTCAAAACCGGGTGGTTGCTCAACATAAACCAACTCATTGATGTAGCCATTGAGAAATGCACTCTTCACATCCATTTGATAGAGCTTGATGTTGTGGGCACAAGCATAGGCTAGCAAGATTCTAATTGCTTCTAATCTAGCAACTGGGGCAAATGTTTCCCCAAAGTCAAGACCCTCCACTTGAGTGTAACCTTGTGCTACCAATTTTGCTTTGTTCCTTATTACCATTCCATCTTGATCTTGCTTGTTTCTAAAGACATAGTTGGTTCCAATCACATTGTGGTTCTTTGGTCTTTCAACTAACTCCCATACTTGATTTCTAGTGAAGTTGTTCAACTCTTCATGCATGGCATTTACCCAATCAATACCCTTCAATGCTTCTTCTATCTTGTTTGGTTCTATGGATGATACAAATGAGAAATGTTCACAAAATGAAGCCAATCTTGATCTTATTTGTACACCTTTTAAAATATCTCCAATTATAGTGTCCAATGGATAATCTCTTGCAATATTTGTTGGTTGGAGTATTAGAACTTGATAGCTTGCACTTGCTTGATCATTCGATTGAGATGATGAACTAGCCACTTGATCTTGCATATTGTTATGAGAGCCACTAGTACTTGCTTGATTAGTGTCATCTTTCACATTTGGACTAGAGAGCACTTGCACGTGATCATCTTTTTCATCTATCACTTGTCTAGGCCTTAGATCACCAACATCCATGTTCTTCATAGCATTTGAGAATTGAATGCCTCTAACATCATCAAGATTTTCATCTTTGTCTTGGGAACCCTTGGTTTCATCAAATTCAACATCATGAACTACCTCAAGAGTACCACTTGCCAAATTCCAAACTCTATATGTTTTGCTAGTGGTTGAGTATCCAAGCAAGAACCCTTCATCACACTTCTTGTCAAACTTGTTCAATCTAGTGCATTTCTTAAATATGTAGCATTTGCAACCAAAGACCCAAAAGTATGCAATGTTTGGCTTTCTACCATTCAAGAGCTCATAAGGTGTCTTCTCTTTCAATGGATGACAATAGAGGCTATTGCTACAATAGCAAGTCGTGTTGATTGCTTTTGCCCAAAAAGATTAACTCACATTGTACTCACTAAGCATAGACCTTGCTATGCCAATAAGTGTTCTATTCTTCCTCTCAACAAGGCCATTTGAGTGTGGAGTGTACTTGGCTGAGAATTGATGTCTAATTCCAAAATCATCACACAAATCATCAATTCTAGTGTTCTTGAACTCACAACCATTGTCACTTCTAACTCTCTTGATGGTTGTTTTAAATTCATTGTGAGTGCCCTTGACATATGACTTGAAGGTTGCAAACACATAACTCTTGTCCACTAGAAAGAATACCCAAGTGTATCTAGTATAGTCATCCACTATCACAAAGCCATATTTCTTTCCACCGATGCTAGTGTATTGTGTTGGCCCAAACAAATCCATTGGCAACAAATCAAATGCCTTACTAGTACTCATTATGCTCTTCTTAGGATGCATGTTTCCAACTTGTTTTCTGGCTTGACAAGAGCTACAAAGCTTATCCTTCTCAAATTACTACATCTTTCAAGCCTCTAACTAGATCATATTTAATCAATCTATTCAATTGTTTCATTCCAACATGACCAAGCCTTCTATACCATAACCAACCCATGCTAGATTTAGTGAACAAGCATGTTGACAATTGAGTCTCACTAGCATTGAAATCAACCAAGTATAGATTCTTATATCTAAAGTCTTTGAAGATCAAATTAGAGCCATCTACACTTATGATCTCTACATTATCTACTCCAAATATGCACTTAAATCCAAGATCACACAATTGAGCCACGGATAGCAAATTGAAGTTCAATGTCTCTACTAGCAACAAATTGGAAATGCTCAAGTCATTTGATATTGCAATCTTACCAAGCCCCTAGACCTTGCCTTTGCCATTATCACCAAATGTGATACTATCAAACCCATTACTATCATTGGTGTTGATTGAATTGAACATCCTTGCATCATCGGTAATGTGTTGAGTGCACCCACTATCAAGAATCCAATGCCTTCCTCCGACTTTGTAATTGACCTATAAAAGAAGATCAATTTCTTTTAGGTACCCAAACTTTCTTGGGTCCTTAAAGGTTAGTCACTAAGCTCTTTGGTACCCAAATGGCCTTCTTCTTTGGGCCCAACATGGATGTACCAACAAATATATCCTTCACACCATTGGCACCCTTGGTAAGCAAATAATAAGAATCAAACTTAATTGAAGATACATTAGTATGTGATCTCTTGTTCTTGCAATCATGCTCTTTGTGACCAACTTGCTTGCAACTAGTGCAAAACCGACCATTGTTCTTCACAAAACTTGTCTTGGGAGGAGCAAAGACCGTCTTGCCTTTCTTAGAGGTATAGCCCAATCCATCTTTGTAGAGAGATGCCCTTTGGCTACCCAAGCACATAAGAAAGTGGTCCTCACCACCATAGGCATTGCCCAAGGCGCGAGTGAGCTCATTTACCTCCTTCTTGAGGGTCTCATTCTTAACCATTAGTGATGCATCATAAGTGAAACCATCACTACTAGATGAGGTAGAAGTGGAAGTGCTACAAGAAGGGTTAGTGGGAGCAACAACAATAGGCTTATAGAAAGATTCATCAATAATATCACAAGTTAAGCCTATCTCACATGTTACAATAACTTTTTCCTTCTCATTTTGCTCAAGAAGAGTGGAATGAGCCTTTTCAAGCTTCTTGTGAGCTTTGCCAAGCTTCTTATGGGCTTCCTCTAGCCTCTCATGAGATGCATTGAGCTCATCAAAGGTTTGCTTAAGGGCTTTAAGGTCCTTTTTCAAGTCTTTGCATTCTGTTCTCTTAATGTCAAAATGAGTTTTAGCATCTTCTAACATGTCAAATAATTCATCTTTAGTTGGTTCATCATCATCATCACTATCACATTCATTTTCTCCATTATTCTCATCACACTCATCATCAGATTATACCTTAGTGTCCTTAGCCATGAAGCATGTCGATGGAGTATCGAAGAGAGAAGGCTTCTCATTGATAGGAATGCTTGCAAGAGCCTTCTTCTTGGTGGTCTTGTCATCATCACTATCATCATCATCACTTAAGGAAGCATCACTACCACAAGCGACCACATGTGAACCACCCTTCTTCTTCTTGATGGTCATTGTTGGAATTTATTAATGCACATAGATAAATCCGCAAGCGCACGGATACCACTGTAGCTTTCACCCGAAAGTATTTCAAGTATCGTATCCATAGGAGAACATGTGAGACTAACTATGGTCTAACTTAACTAAGGGTAGCAATAAGGTTAGGATAAACAGGAGCGTAGAGAGGATAACTAAGGTTCTCTTATTCTGACTTTGGTAAGCTATGTCTTCTACTATTCAACTAGGGATATTACTAAGGAAAGACACCAACAGAGGGTGATTTCCTTCGTAACCGGGTTCTACTTGGCCTACAAACAGGAGGTGGACTACAGAGGACTCAACGAATGTGTCACACTTGCGTTCTAACACTACTTCGTGATCTACCACCAATCCAGAATGCAAGGTGCATCCACGATTAACCCAAGTCTAAGCACCATGCTTACATTTACAATTAATATTTTACTCCCTCTAGGAAGAGAATAAAGAACTCAAAAGAGTCATGATCCTGATGAACAATACGAACAAGATGCTTACTTGAATTAGAAGTTGATTGCCAGAGACATCTCAGAAGCAAGCTCAAGTAGAACTTGGATCCACCAAGGTACAAGCCATAGAGAAAGCATAGGTAGGCCAGCACTTCCTCCAAACTCTTCCCTCACTCTCTATCTCACTATTATTTATAAGACTAGATCCTATGGAGGACTAATCTTCTCTTGATTGCTGGCTCGATCCTAAAGATATGAATTAGGGTTTTAGGGATTGCTCTTCGGAGGGGGGTATAGGGCCGTATATATAGGGGGTAGCATCAATTCTGGACCCTTGGATCAAACTGACTTAAAAGGACGACGCAGATGCAATCTAGGAGGCAGTGGAGAACCGACATTCGAAGCCAAAACTGATGGGAGCGGCCCACAGGCCGTCTGGCCTGCAGGTGGGGCTGACCAACCCCACATGGTAGCCCCTTGGGGTCTCCTTTGGTGGGTTGCCTTCTAGTGTGTTCTAGATCCATCACAAGTAGTTTACGTCGTGGATAAACATGATGTAATCTGACAATTAAGTCCCCCTTGATGGTTTTCTAGATAAACCCTGTTGAACACACAGATTCACCAAAACTTATGGAATTTGTCAGTTTAAACCCCTATACCTATGTTTGGTGATGGAATTAAGTATATATGCAGGTTATGTTGACAATTTATGATTGATGTTATTGACCGTCAATAGTCATCTTATCCTTCTTTTCTTGCTTCTCTTTCTTGTCCTTCTTGCTTTTCCTGTTGTCATCATCATTGTCACTATTGTATGGACAATCGGCAATGAGATGATCCTTGCTATTGCACTTGAAGCACCTTCTTGGTTCATCCTTGTTCCTTGATGATGACTCCTTCTAGCAGATAGCCCTTCTTCATCATGAATTTGCCAAATCTCTTCACAAAGAGAGCCTTCTTCTCATCATTGCCTTCATCAAAGCTTGAGCAGTCATCTTCACTTGATGTTTCTTGCTTTGCTTTGCCCTTGGATGACGATGTGGCTTTGAATGCCACACTCTTGTTCTTCTCATCTTTCTTGTCATCTTTCTTCTCCTTGTTCTTTTCTTCTTTCTCATCATCATCTCTATATGTGTCATCAGTAATCATATCTCCCAACACTTGTTTTGGTGTCATGGTGTAAAAACCACTCCTCACTAGAATAGTGACCAATGTGCCAAATCTTGATGGTAAGCATCTCAAGAACTTGTGGGAGAAGTCCTTGTCCTTAACCTCTTCTCCAAGTGCTTTGAGATCATTGACAAGCACTTCTAGCCTATGAAACATCTCTAGCACACTCTCATCTTCCTTCATCTTGAAGCTTCCAAACTTCTCTGTGAGAATGTATGCCTTGGCGCCCATCACCACTTGAGTGCCCTTAAATGATTCTTCTAACTTCTTCCATGCCTCATGAGCCATCTCAATGTTCCTAATTTGCTCAAATGTCTTCTCATCCAAAGCATCATGAATGGCACTAAGAGCAATGTCATTATTTTGGAGCAATACTTCTTCAACCGCAGTGGGAGTTTCCGCATCGGCAATCGCAATCTTGGTCTCCACCACTTTCCACACCTTTCTATTGATTGACTTGATATAGGCGGTCATCTTTGCCTTCCAATATGGAGAATTTGTGCCATCAAATTGAGGTGGCTTCTTGGTGTTGTTGATTTGAGCCATTTTGACACCGAATGTTGTTAAGCCTCAAATCACGGTGACCATGGCTCTACTATCACTTGAAAGGTCCTAAATGGCTAGAGAGGGTGAATAGCCTATAAAAATTTCTTCAACAATACTTAAACCAAGTGGTTAGACAACTAAATGGCATAAAGCAAGTTTTGCACTAGCCTACTAAAGATGCAAGCCACCTATCCACAATTCTAGTTGATATGACCGCTATATCACTCAAAGGCTATGTCACTACTCTCCAAGAAAGTGAGCTCTCAAAGACTAACTAAAGAGCCTCACTAACCAAACTAACAAGCACTCAAAACTAGCTATACTAAAGAGCTTGAGTACACTAGAAAGTAAATACAAGGGAGGTAGAGGGATGTATACCAATGTTGGGCAAGAGATCAATCACAAGAATACCAATGAAATCCTCAGAGACAAGATGACAATGATTTTTTCCTATGAGGTTCACTTGCTTGCCGGCAAGCTACGTCCCTGTTGTAGCGATTCACCCACTTGGAGGTTCACGCGCTAATAGGCATCACACGCCTAACCCGCAACCAGGTGCCTATTGGTATTTCTTAGCGCGATCATCAAGTATGGATGTTTCTAGTCCATCCTCAATAACGGCGCCAGAAATGCCTATTGGTATTTCTTAGCACCATCACTAAGATTGAGTTAACCTTAGCGACATCGCCAAGAAACACCAACTACGATAGTTCTTAATGATTATAGAAAATATCCGCAAGCGCATGGATCTATCATTGTAGCATTTCACCCAAAAGTATTTAGGGTATCGTTATTTATATTTTCCCAAAGGAGGGCAAGGTATAACAGTCTAGCATGAGCATGAACAAGATTACTTACATGCATTAGTAAACCAATAGTTTATGTTAGGGGTAAAAACTATATTTCAAGGATAGTTGTCGACAAAATATCATCGGCAGTCCTCCGAGGGGTATTCCACGAAGATAGATTGATCGGCAGAGGAGCGCGTGATCAAGAACAAGAAGACAACAGAGACACATGAGTTATATAGGTTCAGGCCGTCAGTATGACGTAATACCTTACTCCTGTGGTCTGTTGGTTTGTATTAACTATCGTATGATATGCCGTGATTTTGGAGGGGGTCCCTGCCTGCCTTATATAGTCCGGGGGCAGGGTTACAAGTCGGTTAGATCTGAGAGATAACCAGAAAGTAATAATAGATTACAAGAATCATGGGATCATACGTATCCTAATAGATCTTGTAGTATCTTCAAGATATCCTTCCTATATCTTGTGGGAGGCGCCGAGCAGAATCGTGTCCCATAAGGCTTCATCTTGTAGGCTGGGCCGCCCCAAGGGGTGCAGCCCATGTGGTCTGCCATGGTTATCCGGAGTCATACCCCCCATAGCTAGTCCCCGAGTGCCTTGTACCCGTTGTGCAACACTGTCCTGAGCGTGTCCGAGCAAGTGCAAACCAAAGCCGAGCAGTCCAACCACCATGATGAGTCACCGAGCAGTTGTGAGCAGTTGCTGAGTAGTGTGCAATCAACACCGAGCAACGTGACCCATAGCCGAACAGCATATCCCAAGTACGACTTGCCATAAGGGTGTAAGGAGCTCTAGTCCAGAATTGAAAATTTCTTCACAGTAGACCAAGTGTGCCCACTTAGAGTCCGACCACGAGGAAAGGAGATAACCTTCTTTAGCATCAAGAGGCACGGAGTCTTCTAGAAAAGACAAGCACATTCACCGCTAGGTGAAGTGTGCCCACTTAGTCCCCGAGCCTGACAGTAGATGACGTAGTCATGTAGTGCCAGGGTCCAAAGTAGAAAAATAATAGAAAACCAGCCGAGTAGGCAGCCAGTCCCTGGGCGTAGCCCCCAAAATGAGATAAAGCACATTCACTGCAAGGTGAAGTGTGCCCACTTAGTCCCCGAGCCTGATAGTAGATGACGTAGTCATGTATTGCCAGGGTCAGAAACAGAGAAATAATGAAAACCAGCCGAGCAGGCAGCTAGTTCCCGAGCACCAAGCGAAGATATCGGAGAAATCAAAGCATGGAGAAAAGATTGGAGTAACGGCTGTACATTAAGCCATGTCGGAGAATTCGGAGCGGCGCAAATCACGGGAACGATTTCCCAAAAATCCTCGAATGCGAAAGGGTGGGGAAAATACTTTATAACGGCGCCGCCGCCCCCCATGCTCCAACCTTTGCCACTTCGCCATTTCATCTTCCTCCTTAGCCATCACACTTCCATATTCGCATCCACACACGCTGCCGGCGCTAGCTCCCATCTAGATCTAAGTGATGGCGCCGAAGAGGAGAGCTGTGAACCCGAAGAAAGTGAGCCCAAAGAAGGGAGGTGCTGGAACCAGTCATGATGAAGAATGGGTGCCATCGTGGATGGGGGAAACAGAGCTCGAGAGATTGGTGACAGCGGGCGTGCTTCTTGACCACGTCACCGCCGGATGGCGGCCAGCCAGTGATGAGCCCTTCCCAATGCCTAACACCGATGAAGTTGTAGTCTTTGAGGATTATTTCTGGCATGGGTTGGGGTTCCCTGTTCATCCTTTCCTACAAGATCTGCTAGAATTCCGGTCGATTAGCCTGTGCAATCTCCACCCCAACACGATATTGCACATCTCGATCTTTATTCATTTCTATGAAGTGTTTTTGGGGGTTCTGCCGCACTTCAACCTCTTCAGACACCTGTTCTGGTTGAAGAAGAAAGGCGGCGGCGGCTCCAAGGTGGTCGGTGGTGTATATCTATAGGTTCGGGATGGAATGGCCAACGAGTATATTACCGTACCGCTGAACAACTCACTAAAAGGGTGGAATTCCAAGTGGTTCTACATGAAATAGAGCCACCCGACAATCCGCTGCGACGTCCACCATATCCCGGAGAACCAGAAGAGCTGGTCGGAGAAACCGAACAGTGTTGACATGGAATAGGTGAAAGAACTCCTTGACCTGATTAAGGGCGTGGACATTAGAGGTGAACTGGTGGCAACAAGCTTCATAGTGCGCCGCGTCTAGCCCTACAAGGAGAGGGCCCACCCGGGCTTTGACTTCAGAGGTGATGACGATGGGATCCGGGAGAGGACAGAATGGCTGTCGAAGAAAAATGTCCTAGAGCGGGCCACAGAGCTGTTCGCTCTGAATATTTCGTTCGTCTAGCCAAAGCAAACGAGGGCATTCAATTGCACATATCCGCCTCCTGAGGTAATCATTTTGATTTTTATTCCCGATACTTTTAATCCTCAAGCATTGCCGAGCAATAATCTGATTCACTTATGCAAAGATCCATTCACAGGAAAGAGCGGTGTACTTCCCCAACGTGCTGAGGGCTGATTGGCCGAGGGGTGTAGATGCCTGGCCACCGGCTCGGTGTGAGGAAGATGCGGCCAGCGCCTCGTCAGAATCTAGAGACACCGATGCTGGTCGGATGGAGAGTTCGCCCGTGGTGACAGAGAAAATCTAGGGAAAGAGGGCAGTGGTAGATGAGCCAGCCCAGAAGAAGAGAAAAACGGCAGCTGCCGCTCCCCTCAAACTGGGCGGCATCTCGCTTGGTGGCGACCAGACCACTCGAACGCGGAGGGCCATGGTGATCGAGTGGTCGGATGACGACGAAGATCCAGTTGCTCCTCCTCGGAGCGTGCAGGCGCCTCCACGCAGCACACGCGTGGAGGAGCAATCAAGGGGAAGCGAAAAAGTCCCTGAGCAGCAGGTGACAGAAATCCCCGCTGAGCAGGCGACAGGCATCCCCGAGCAGCAAGTGGAGATAAATCCGGAGCAACGGGCAGAGGAAACCCCGGAGCAACAGGCGGAGCAGAGGCCGACTGAGGAAGAGGCGAGACCTCCACCCAGAGCATGGGGGTCGACCCCATAGCTGCGCCTAGGGGCTCGGGCAGGCATCGCCGATTCAAAAAAGTGCACCGGTAGACCAAACGGTCAGTATCCTCGTGTTGGAGTTACTTTGCTATCTTATCTTAGCCTTTTTTTGGCACTTGACCAAATGATCTGATACAGTGCAAGGCATATGGAGGGTCCAGACACTTCTGCCCAGCTTGACGAGCAGCCTCGGGCTGATTCCGGGGCGAAGGTAACGCCGGCGGCCCCCATGTCAGGGTCCCCGGGTGCTCGGCAGCCGGCGGAAGAGTCAACCACCACCACGGGTGGACTTGGAGACGGTGAGAGGTCATCATCGGTGGAGGACGGGTCGGCAACAATACCCAAAGCAATGACGGGTACTACCGAGCACTCGGGAGCTAAAGCTGGAGATGCCAGCGAAGCAACAGAGTCCGGGTCGGTGAGACCATTGGCGCCCGAGGAGTTAACGGTGCCCCCTGAGGCGCCGCAAGGCATGGTCGGACCCGCAGTCCGGCCAAAGAGTCCCCCGGTGGTGCCTCAAACCCAATCCGTCCGAATCTTCCGCAAGCGCGGTGACGAGGTGGTAGTTGTCGAGGAGGAGGACACCCCCAAGGAGATGAGGCGGCTGAAATCCGCCCTCGCTGGAATAATAAAACAAATCGAGGTTAGTACTGAATCATGTGTATTCGTCTTTGATGTTGGAGATCAAACTCCATCATTGTCACTATTAATTTTCAGGGGATAACTCGGACTGCCGAGCACCAGCACCAGTTGATAAAAGGATGGAACCCCTCGCCGAAGAGAACCAAAAACTCAAGGAGACGATGAAACTCTCGGCGAAAAACACCCAACGGGCTCGGCGCGAGTGGGACCTCGCTGAATCCAACGCGTTGGACCTAGAGCACTAGAAAGGGGTCCTATCTGAGCAGCTGGCGACTGCAAAAGAATAGCTGCAGAACAAGTCTGAGCATCTTGCCACTGCCTCCTCACAACTGAAAGATGCTTCCGAGTAGTTGGAACAGCTATGGAAAGTATCCGAGCAGAAGAAAGGTATGTGAGATCGGCAAAAGTGCTTTGCATAGTTGGATACGCTTACTTTTGGTGATGATTGTTGTACTTGTAGAACAAGATGTGGAGCTCGGACAGCTGCGCCAGGCCCTCAAGCAACTCCGAGAGGAGAAGGAGAAAGAAACAGGGCGCGCGAACAAGCTAGCCGAGGAGCTGGACGGTGAGTACCCCCTGGTCGGAGTTACTGATGAAGTAACTTTCTTGCTTAATGGAACTCTGTAATGCTCACAGACTACCGTCGGAGGGTCAAGGCACAATTCGATGTGTTGGAGCAGGACGCCCGGACCCAGAGGGACAAATTTGACCCTGTGGTTGCCGGAACCAACCCAGTGCTCACTTGCGTCGAACCAGAAGTGGCTCCTCAGCCCAACGGCAAGCCGCCGCGCCCGGACATCATCATCGAAAGATGCAAGACGGCGTGGGAGAGCTTCAACCGTGACACCATTATTTCCGCCGCTACCCACACCCTTGCTGTGGTTCGGTCCCACTATCTAGCCACTGACCTTCAGGCGATAGGGGGCAGGTACGCCGAGGGACTGAGTGAAGCTGAGACCCAGCAGCTAGAGGATGAGGTGGAAGACGCAGCGAAGAAGTTGGCCGGCGATATAGACCTATTCGGCGAGATGGACGGCAATGGCAGAGCACAATGACCTGCTTGGTGGATATCATCTGTAATTTCTGGACAGTGTAGTTAGAACACACGAAAGCGTAAAAAACACTTATATACATGATAAATGTTATAAAGTGCATGTGTATGCAGTCATATTGTATTTCGGTGAAAAAATCTTCATAGTTACGACCATCAGGTATTTATATGGAGTATGAGTAGAGTCCGAGAAGTTAGTTCGCTACTGACCCCATGGCCTCAGCTAGCCCATAGTCCATGACGTCAAGCGCGGAGCCCGTGCACATGCAGGAGGAACAGGCGTGACCAAGGAACCGCAGCCGACCACCCATAACGTAGAGCGCGGAACTCGTAGCATGTGTAGGGAGAGATCAGAGACTGGGTTTTCTCCATAGAAAAAAGAGCGGAACGTGTGCTGCTCGGCGGTTATCGAAATAACTTGGAGATGTAGATAGTATAAGCGGCGTCCGAGCAATTAGTTCTGAGTTGAGCTCTCGGCCTTGGATAGCCCATAGTCCATAACGTCGAGCGCGGAGCCCGTGCACGTGTAGGAAAAATAGGCGTGACCAAGGAACCATAGCCGACCACCCATAATGCAGAGCGCGGAGCCCGTGGCACGTGTAGGGAGAGGTCGGAGACTGGGTTTTCTCCGAAGAGAACAGAAAAGAAAGTAGGTTGCTCGCTGATCGGTGAAATATCTTGGAAATTTAGAGTAAAGTGTTCGGTGGTTTGGAGAAAATGTGTGGTGAGATACGTTGGCGATTTGGAGGAAACGTGTTCGGTGATTTGGAGAAAACTTATTCGGCAATTTTTGGCAGAAAAATGTGTCGGCAATTTGGAGAAATCGTTAGGCGATTTTGGAGAAAACCGTTCGGCAATAACTTTAGAGATTTGGAGAAACTTATTCGGCGAAATCGTGGTCGGCGATTTTCTTATTGGAGATCGATATGGAGTATTGTAGTGCCCAGCGACCGTATGTGGAGATTAAAACATAATGGAGAAAAATGGAGACAAGTTATGGAGACCAAAACTTTATTCATCACAAAGTAGAGAGTACATATCTGGAGCGTTTCAAGGATAGAAACGTATAAGGTCTCGATGAGCCATGAATTGGGAACATCGATCCCATCTAAGTCACATAGGCGATAAGACCCTGGTCAGGTGGCCTCTTTGATGACGTAGGGCCCTTAGAGCTTGTGCAATCCTTCGGTCTTTTGTTTTCTGTGGAGAACGAGGTCGCCGATGGTGAATGAACGACCTTTTACGTTGCGGTTATAGTATCTCCGCAAGCCTTCTAGATATTTGGATGTGCGGACGCAGGTGATTAGGCGTTCTTCCTCGGCCCGATCGACGTCCTCTGCCCGAACAGCTACAGCTTGCTCTTCATCATAATTTTCCACCCTAGGTGCTCGGAAGGCAACATCTGCTGGTAGTATAGCCTCTGAGACGTAGACCAAAAAATATGGAGACACACCGGTACTGTGACTGGCTTGAGTCCGCAGTCCCCAGACCACAGCTGGTAACTCCTTGAGCCATCTGCCCGGATGCTTTTCTTCTTTCTGATATAGCCTCTTTTTGAGGGCATCAAGGATCATACCGTTCACCTGTTCGACCTGGCCATTGGCTCTAGGATGGGCAACGGAGACATATTTAACGGAGATGCACCGGTCTTCGTAGAAGTCCTAAAAATGATGGCCGGTAAATGTGGTTCCGATGTCGGTGATGATGCTGTTCGGGAGACCGCATCTGTGTTTGATATCTTCAAAGAGCTCGACTGCTTTCTTTGTAGTAGCTGAAACGAGCAGTTTGTACTCGATCCACTTGGAGAACTTATCAATGGCGACGGATACGTACCGGAAACCTCCTGGCGCTGGCTTGAAAGGCCCGATCATGTCTAGTCCCTAGCATGCGAAAGGCTAGGAAGCTGGGATGGTCTGCAGTTCTTGTGTCGGCACGTGTAATTGCTTGGCAAAAAACTGACATCCTTCACATCATCGGACGAGGTCTTCTACATCGGAGATGGCCGTGGGCCAGTAAAAACTAGCTCAGAAAGCTTTGCCAACCAGGTTTCTTGAGGCCGCGTGATTGCCGCAAGAACCAGAGTGAATTTCGAGAAGTAGCTTTACCCCTTCATCTTGAGTGATGCATTTCTGCAGTATCCCTTCCTTGGCACTTTTCCTCATCAACAGCACGTAATGCTTGCTTCGTCGAATTAAACGTTCAGTTTTGGTCTTATCGGCGGGTACTTCGGCGCTGGTGAGGTATTTGATGAACTGCTCCCTCCAATCGGCGACCGGCGAAGGTACCACAAGTACCAACTGCTCAGCAGGGGGAACCTCTTCAACTTCCTTTTCTTCTGTAATGGATGGCACTAGGAGATCTTGAATGAAGACCCCCGGTGGAACCGCGATGCGAGAAGAACCTATTTTTGAGAGATGGTTGGCTGGCTGATTTTGATCTTGTACCTCGTGGTGGTATTCGATATCATGGAACTTCCCTTCAAGCTTCCTGATTTCAGCGCAGTATGCGTCCATCTTTTCACTGGAACAAGACCAGTCTTTGTTGAGCTGGTTGATAACTAGTGCGGAGTCCCCGTACACCATGAGACGTTTGACGCCGAGCTTGACTGCTATATGGAGACCGTGTAGACATGCCTCATATTCCACGGCATTGTTGGAGGCCAGAAAGTGTATCCGGAGGACATAGCGGAGCTTGTCTTTGGTTGGCGTAATGAACAGAATGCCCGCGCCAGCACCGTTGATGTTAAGGGCACCATCAAAGTACATCACCCAGTGCTCGGGGCAAGTGGTGGCAATGGGTTCTTGGATCTCGGTCCACTCAGCGATGAAATCAGCAAGCGCCTGTGACTTAATGGTAGGTCTGCTTCTGAATTCGATGGAGTAAGTGCCGAGCTCAACAGCCCACTTGATGGTATGGCCATTGGCCTCTTTGTTGCAGAGAATGTCCCCCAGAGGGAACTCGGTGACCACGGTGATCTTGTAGTATTCAAAGTAGTGTCAGAGCTTGCGCGACGTAATCAGAATTGCATATAACAGCTTTTGTACCTGAGGATAACGAGTTTTGGGCTCATTAAGTACCTCGCTGATAAAGTAGACCAAACATTGCACCTTGTAGGCATGCCCAGCTTCCTCGCGTTCGACAACGATAGCAGTGCTGACGACGCGAGAAGTAGCGGCGATGTAGATCAGAAGAGTTTCATCTAGTCGTGGCGCAGTCATGATCAGAGGTCTCGTTAAGAACAATTTAAGCTTCTCAAAAGCTATGTCTGCCTCTTCTGACTAGGAAAAATGCTCGGATGCCTTGAGTAGCTTGAAGAAAGGTTGCCCTTTTTCGTTGAGGCACGATATGAAGTGACTTAAAGCCACCATGCAGCCTGTAAGCTTCTGTATATCCTTGACGCATGTCAGCCGTTTCATATTGGTGATGGCGGAGACCTTGTCAGGGTTAGGTTTGATGCCTCAAGCACTGACGATGTAGCCCAGCAGTATACCGGATGGAACTCTAAAGATGCACTTTGAAGGGTTCAGCTTCCATTGGTACTTGTTCAGGTTGGCGAAAGTTTCTTTGAGGTCGGCGATAAGGTTGTCAGCGGTCTTGGTCTTGACAACCATGTCATTGATGTAAGCTTCGACATTGCGGCCAATCTGTTGGTCGAGGCACATCTAGATGGACCTCTGATAGGTGGCCCCAGGCATTCTTGAGTCCGAAGGACATAGTTGTGTAGCAGTATGCCACAAAAGGCGTGATGAATGACGTCTTGATCTGGTCTTCTTCCTTGAGGTAGATCTGATGATAGTCAGAGTACTGTCAAGGAAGGAGAGCAGTTCATAGCTAGTGGTGGAGTCTACAACCTCGTCTATCCGAGGCAAGCCGAAGGGGTCTTTAGGGCAGTGTTTGTTAAGATCAGTATAATCAACACACATTCTCCATTCTTTATTCTTTTTTCAAACAAGAATAGGGTTTGCTAACCAATCTGGATGATACACTTCTCTTATAAATTCGGCCGCTAAGAGCCATTTTATTTCTACCCTAATAGCCTCCTTCTTGTCTGGCGTGCATCGGTGGAGTTTCTGCTTGATCGGTTTGGCGGTCGGCGAGACATTTAAGGAGTGCTCAATCTTCTCCCATGGTACCCCCAGCATGTCTGTAGGTTTCCACGCAAACACATCGGCATTGGCACGTAGGAAGGAGACAAGCGCACTTTCCTATTTGGGGTCAAGGTGAGCCCCAATCTTCACGGACTTTGAGGGGTTGTCGAGGCTGAGGCCGACCTCCTTGACTTCCTTGGACTTGGCGAAGGCACGAGGAACCTCCAGCTCTGGGATCTCCATGTCATCGGTAGGCGCCATCTTGGCTTCGGTGACCACGCTAGCCATCTGGATGGAGAGGTCGGTGGCTTCGGCGAGAGCGAGACTCTCTGTCTCGTAGGCGTAGGCAACGGAGAGGTTGGCCCGCAGAGACAGGACTCCTGTAGGCGAAGGCATCTTCATCACCAGATATGCGTAGTGCGGTACGACCATGAACTTGGCCAGAGCTGGCCGACCAAGTATGGCGTGGTAGGCGGTGTCAAAGTCGGTGACGTAGAAGTGACATGCTCGACGCGGTAATTGCTTGCCGTGCCGAACTGTACTGGTAAGGTGATTTCTCCAAGTGGTCTGGATGCCCTGCCAGGTACCACACCCCAGAAGGAGGAGTCCAAGGGTGTGAGATCTGTTATAGCGAGGCCCAACTCCCTTAGGGCCCTGGTGAAGAGTAGGTTCAAAGCACTGCCACCATCGACAAGGACTTTTCTGAAGAGCACCTTCTAGATGGTTGCATCGAGGACGAGAGGGAAACACCCTGTAGGGTATGTCCACCCACTGATCGGCCCTGCTGAAGGTGATGGGGACCTCGGACCATGGGTGATAGCTAGGGTTGGCGGTGGTTTCCTCTGAAGCGTCGGCGAGCACTCGTCGGGCGGCGAGCTTCCATTCTCTTCTGCTCTCGGTGGAGGCGAAGCCCCCAAAGATGGTGGTGACCACCTTGTCATGGTCCTAGAAGGCATTGTTATTGCCCCCAGGTGGTCGACGGCCTCCGTTCCCGCCGTTGGCGTCGTCGTCTAGCTTTTTGTCCTAGAACTCCTTGGCCAAACCAAGGTAGTCTTTCATCTTGTGTTTGGCGTTCTTGTGGAGGGGGCATGGGCCGTCAAGGATCTTTTTGTACTGCTCGTCGTAGTTGCGCTTGGCACGCGGCTCATTGACGGTAGTGACAAAGTGGTCTGGCCGGCGGCGGCAATTCTGACCAGTCTTGGATCCTTCTGGCCGATCATGGCCGTTGTCCTAGTGGAAACTTCATTCATCATAGTGGCGGTTGTTGTGGTGTCGATTGTCGGGGCGGTCGTCGTAATGGTGAGGCGGGCGATTTGTGCCTGTATCTTCGTTGAAATGCACCTTAGCTTCCTCCGCGTTAGCGTACTGGTTGGCGGTCGTGATCATCTCACCGATGCCTGTAGGTGGCTTACGGTTGAACTTGGAACGGAGCTCACGGTGATGAAGTCCTCGGACAAAGGCGGTGATGACCTCAGCTTCCGTGATGTTGGGAATAGGATTCCTCATCTCGAAAAAGCGTCTGATGTAGCTGCGGAAAAGCTCGGATGGCTTTTGGGTGATGCGGTTGAGATCATGCTTGGTGCCCGGCCGTGTACATGTAGCCATGTAGTTGTCGGTGAAGACTTTCTTTAGCTCTTCCCAAGATCCGATGGAGTCCGGGGCAAGGCTTGTGAACTAGCTCATGTCAGCTAGCGTGAGCATGACGGGGAGATAATTTGACATGATGTTGGTGTCTCCTCTGGTGGCGCAGACAGCAGTGGCGTAAGACTGCAGCCACTGAGTTGGGTTAATTCTTCCTTCATAGGGCTCGGCCCCGGTGATTTTAAAACCACGGGGCCACTAGAGTGTTCGGAGCGCCCTGGTGAAAGCTGGGGGCCCTTCCGGGTTGTCGGCGCCGTTGTCTGCTGCGTTGCTAGCGGCGATCAGCTCTAGAGCTGAGTCCAGATTATTATACTCTTGCTCATACTCCTGGTGGCGGCGTACTTCATCTCCATGGCGACCGAAGCGACATTGCTCGATTCATCGTCGTGCATCCCGAAGGTTACCGAGGTGCACTCGAGCGTCCTGTTCGACCTCCTGGTCGTGCTGGCGATGATGCTCGACACGGTGGCCCCCAGCTCCCCCCTGGAGAGGTAGTGACTGGTCGGAAAACTGGCTTTAACTAGGGCAGCGATTGGATCTAGGCACAGCTTATCGGCGAATCGTGCTCGTGGAACATGAGGGTCTCTGATCCTCTCGAATCTCATTGACTTGATAGTGTGCCACTTTAAGCATAGCAGCGACCTTGGCGAGCTTGGGCATCTACGGGAGGTGGGTGAGCTCGTTGGTGGCCACCGCCAGATTGGCGCTTGGAGTCTTGAAGACATCATGGCCGTCAACGCGGAGAAACTCTTCGTTGAGGTTGCGATGGAGCGGCCTTCCTTGCGAGTCGAATTGGTTGTCACGAGTGGCCTCGGCCATCACAAGGGCACACTCATTTTCATGGTGTTGCACGCGGTTGACGTTCCTATTTTCATGAGCGGCGCATTCCTCATTGGTTTTGCCGTTCTGAGGGGGACTGTCGATGCTGACGTTGAAGATCACGCCACCCCGGAAAGGCGGGAGAGGGGGTTGCTCGGTGAAGGTTTTGGCGAGGGTCCCCATGGAGCCCTAGGATTCAAAGTCTGGATTTTCCTCCAGGATGGTTTGGAGGGATGCTCTGGGACCTCGGCTGGCATGCAGCATGTTGACCGTCGGCGGGAGCTGATTAGCGATCTGGTCGGTGAGAGGATAGATATCCCCCACCTGGTCGGCGAATTTGCCTCTCAGGGCATCTTGGTATGTAGCGGCGGTGTTGGCGAGCCCGAAGGGTAGTGCCATAACTCCCGGATTTTGCCCGAGTAGCTTCCGATAGATCCATATCGGAGGGTGGTCGGCGCTACACGAAAGTGTCTAGAGCCGACTCGGCGATGGAGAGGCAATCGGCGAGCTTCAAACCGACCCGATCGATGGATTCTATCAGATCATCATTGTTGATGTGCCACCTCTAGTAATGAGGAAGCGAGTGGCGAGTCGTTGATGAAGATGACCTCAGAAGTAGTTCCAAGATCGGATCTGTAGTCGCAGGTGCGGGGGTGGTCGGCGCAGAATGGATCTGCACTGGGTCGAGGAGCTCTCCGACTCCATCAGGGTTGATGACCCATGTGATGGATCCGACCATGAAGACCTGGCCGGGCTGTGGGAGGAACGAAGAGCCTACGGAAAAAGCCATCTTGTTCGACAAGGAAACAGCACACACACCCCTACCTGGCGCACCAACTATCAACATAATATCATCGGCAGTCCTCCGAGGGGTATCCCACGAAGGTAGATTGATCAGCAGAGGAGCGCGTGATCAAGAACAAGAAGGCAATAGAGACACATGAGTTATACAGGTTCATGCCATCAGTATGACATAATACCTTACTCCTGTGGTCTGTTGGTTTGTATTAGCTATCGTATGATATGCCATGATTTTGGAGGGGGTCCCTGCCCGCCTTATATAGTTCGGGGGCAGGGTTACAAGTCGGTTAGATCTGAGAGATAACCGGAAAGTAATAACATATTACAAGAATCATGGGATCATACGTATCCTAACAGATCTCATAGTATCTTTAGGATATCCTTCCTATATCTTGCGGGAGGCGCCGAGCAGAATCATGTCCCGCAAGGCTTCATCTTGTGGGCTGGGCCACCCCTAGGGGCGCAGCCCATGTGGTCCGCCGTGGGTATCTGGGGTCGTAACCCCCACAATAGTGGACACACACCTGGGCCAACCTGAAGGATAAAAGGAAAACAAAGAATAAAATAATATTCCTAAGTGGAGCAAGCATGTTCTAATATAGTCATGCGAAGAATAGTTGATGATCATATAAGATACATGATTAGAGCTAGAACTAAGTATAAGATAGGTCGGGAGGCCACTGAGTATTGGTCTGCCAGCAACCCCATGTGATGATTTAGACTCCTACACCCTACCCAAACTTGGGGGATTACAAGGGATGGATAGGGTTGTCACCACCTGCCGCCTACCCCTCAACCGGAGAGTAGGAAATGTATTGACCTGTCTCTCCATACCCAAGCACCATGCTTGCATACATAGAAACTACCCAAATCCCCCTGGGTCCCCAACCCTACAGATTGACAGGTAAAGGACTTGGGCACATCGGAAGGCATGATGAACCGCCACCTCAATTTAGCTCTACTTCTACTCATATAAGTCATATGAATGGTTAAGCATAAAGTTGAACATGTTAAGATCATAACATACAAACTATATGCTAGTTTATATATCAAGATTATAACATAAAAACTATAGTCTAGTTCTATAGCACAACTATATTTATGATATGAGAGCATGACTTTGGAAGAAATCATCATAATATTCATACCAAGCTTTCTTTTCTCCCAAGGAGCCAAGCCCTCCTTGATAGCTCTTGCTAGCTCCAAACTACTACTAAAAGCTAAAAGAGTACAAGAGTGTGGTAGTGAGGTAGAGGCTCTAAATGTTGGTGTGTGTTGAATGGTGAGCACCTCTCCTCTTCTTATACTAGTGTGAGGTCGGTTTGGCGTGCTATACATGGAAACCTCTATGTAACCTACCTCCCCTAGCATTAATGATACCGCTTGAGAAACATGGGCCCAAGAGGTGGTGGCAGTGGTGCGGCCACACCCAGGGTGTGCCCGCACTTTTGTTGGTGTGCCTGGCCACCGTCTTTCTCTGGTCGGTTGCTGGGTGGGCCTATACCATGTCTACACTGGTGCTTGGCCTAGAATTGGCATTTGGATGGGCCTTCTTCTCCTTCTTTGCAAATGATCTGCTTTGTGCGTTGATGTATGGCGTACTTTGTCTATAATTGCCTTGTATTCGAATATGGGTCCTGCAAAATAGTAATCTTGCAATACAAGTGGAACTATGTCAATAGTAAAAGCGTATGTGTATGAGTTTGCATAATTTCTCCTGTTTTGGATAGTAATTGGCAGTTGGATTTGATCGTTAGTGACCGCCAACAAATCCCCCAAGCTTAACCTTTGCTCATCCCGAGCAAATTAGCTAAGTACTTGGTTGTTGATCAGGAGTTGCTACAATGCTAAAAATATTTCATAAGTGCCATGCCTATAACAAAGTATTCTTCCGTAATTCAAATAAGTCGGCATTTTTGTCCACCCATTACCTTGATCCCTATGGGGCGTATAGCTTTTCCAAGTTCTTGGGCGATTGCAAGATAGAACGGTTATAACAGAATCACCAATCATTCATTCCTCAATTAACCATCTATCTGAAGGTTTTATAAGTTTTGCAAAATTAATGTAAGTTCCTCAATTGATTCTCTCGATCGCTCAATGTGTATGAAACCTCACCATGGCATTTTGACATTTGCCTTCTTTCCCATATCCTACCACTAATGGCTTTTGAGTGGAGTCTTGGGTAGGTATGAAAAGTGGGGCATACTTGCATCGCATATTTTGCTAAGTCAAAGACCGGACCTTAAGGAGATGCAAGTCATACACTTTGATCAAGGCATGCAAGTGTGTGGAATTTTTATAAAGTTCCTAATTCTAAATATTTTTGGTACTCCTCTGAATAATGAATCTCTCTCTTTTGGATGAATGGGCTATCTTTATTTCATTCTTTCTTTTTCTTTTCTTTTCTTCATGCTCTTTGGCATGCATTTTGGCATGGACATTTCTCTCCTTTTTTTAGCATAGCCCATACTATGCTTTTGGCATATGAAACTTTTAGGAAGAGAGACTCATAATAAACGAATGGAGTAATTTATTTGGTGGACAGAAAAAGCATGTTTTTGTGTAACTCTCAGTGTAAGAGTTAGCGATTTATTTGTCGGTGTACGTATGTCTTGATCTTGGGCGCATGACGAGAATCTCAACAAAGATCACAACAATTTAACAAAGCTCAATGTAATAACGAGTAGCATATGACTAAGGTTTTAAATTTGAATCATGTCATATGGCCTTGGTAGGTATTCATAATCATTAAGGAACTTTGAATTTTAGCATTTTTTAAATTGAAATCTCCGGATGTCAAGTTTCTCTTAGAACAAAGTCATAGCAAATTCTATTTATGCCATATCATAACTCGCAACAACTTAGAAAAGGAGCATGCATTTGCAACCCACAAGTTTTCAAGTTTTAGGATGAGACATTTTTAGCCAACAAACTTAAATCTTGGGGAATACCAAGTTACAGCCTAGGCCTAGATGAATTATAGACAGAGCAACTATTCACCATTTCAACATGGGAGAAACTAAACATTCCTTAAAACACATATGAGAGTGGAATTAATATTTTTGGCATTTTTATCATATTTTTATTTTTTTGGTATTTTTGAATGTCAGATTTTTTATATGCTTAATAAATAAATAAATGCAGAAAATAAAATGCAAAAAATAAAAAATATGAAAAAGATACAAGGTACCTCTGTGGGGGTCCTCCCCCAAGCTAGCTCATGGTTGGTTGCTTGGTGATGACTCCGAGGTAGCTTTATTGCATATGATTTTATTTATACTTTTTATTTACCCTACCCATGTCTATACTCAATGGTTTTGGTTCCATGATCAAATTTAAACATCACATTTACATTTGATCATGGTAGGCTCATCAACCAAAGCACCATGCTTAATTTGAAAAGCCTATGAAAGCATGATCGATCGCTAACCATACTTCAAATCAAAACATACTTGTATGGAATAAGGTGAGTTTTATTCTAGATATATGAAGGGTGAACTAATTGTTTTTATTTTTAGCATAATCTATAGTTTCATTATATAGGAATTCTAAGCAAATTATAATTATAAAGGATAACTACCAATTTACCTTCGGCAAGGGCTCACCGTTTAAAGTCCAATGAGTAGGACTCTTCTCCCTTTATTTCTTGCTTGAGGATGGTACATCTGTTCCTGAAGGAGTAGACGTGGATGATTGCACCTTCTTCGGTCTCCACACCATTTTGTTTGACTTGGGTGGTGTGGAGGTGGACTTCGGAGCTTCTTCTTTTTGTTTCCACACCTTTTTGTCCTTTTTGGGTGGTGTGGGAACAACCTTTGGAGTTTCTTCTTTTTGTTTTAGGCTATTCTTTTTCTACTCCGGTCTCTTTTTATTTTCTTATTTTTCTTGATTAGGTTTCCATCAGTTGAGGTTGTATCTCAACCTCTTTTATGCCCTGTGGATTTGGCCCGTACTTAATTCTTATCATGGAGCATTGCTCCTGCCTGGGTCAAAAGTCAAATTTTTCCTCTTTGTCATTGATGTTGAAGTGGATTTCTCCATCTCCAACATCAATCTGTGCTCCCGCTGTGCTGAGGAAAGGTCGCCTAAGGATGAGGGGTGATTCCTTCATTGTTTCCATATCTATCACCACGAAATCGACTAGGACGAAGTAACCCTGGATTTTTACCAAAGATATCTTTGGCAATCCCTGCCAGATAGCGGACCATTGAGTATGCTTGCTAGAGCATCATTGGCGTAGGCGCTAAGTGTGTGAAGTTCAACTTGTCAAACACGACTTTGGGCATCACGCTGACACTAGCCCCTAAGTCGCACAAGGCATGATCAAATTGCTAGGTGCCAATGGAGCATGTGATGGTGGGGCACCTAGGATCCTTTTTCTTTTTAGGTAGACGGTTGAGTATAGCAGCGCTACACTCTTCCATCAGCTTTATGACCTCCGTGGATGGCAAAGGTCGTTTATTGTTGATGATGTCTTTGATGTACTTTACGTAGAAAGGTACATGTAAGACATCCATTAATGGGATGGTCACATGTATCTTCTCTATCATTTTCACAAAATGAGCGAATTTCTCATCCATGGCATGCTTCCTCTTCCTAGTGGGAAATGGCAAGTAGCTTGTATCGACAAAGTCTTGCGGTGTCGTTTCCTCATCCTCTTGATCTTTTTGTGTTTTTGTTGATGGTGAAGGTCCTTCCTCTTGTTGACCTTGTGCTTTTCCTACTTTATGGTTAGGATTTGGTGGATCACGAGTGGACTTACCACCCCTCGTGGTCACCGCATTAACTTTTTCAAAGGAATTCTCAGGTTGTCCCGAGATCTTCCCTTCATTATTAACAGGAATAGCAGCAGCAATCTAAGCTAACTTTGTTTCTATCATCTTGTTAAAGCTAAACTGATTTTTGATAGAGGAAGATAAACCTTCTATCTTGGTATTTATGTTTTCAAGCATTTTATCATTATATGTAAGCTTTTTGGTTATACTTTCATTTATTTGAGCTTGACCTAAAACTAGGTCTTTCAAGGAAGGTTGATTTGAATTGTAATTTGAGTTAAAGTTTGAATTACCTCCTTGTGGGCGGGACTGGTTGTTCCACCCATTATTGTTACCTTGTCGGAACCTGTTATTGATGTACGATGCTTCTTCATGGGTCTCGGGGCAGTCGTTCCCCGAGTGTTTGACTTCACCATAGACCTCGCAAGTCATTTACGAGTCTGTGGCCTGAACGGTGGCCTTCATGGCTTCCTTCTCGTGGGCCCTTTCATTCAGTGTTTTTAGTAACAAATCTATTTTTGTGACAAGCATATCCGCCTCCTTCATGGTATGCATGCCTTTTTGTTGTTTTCTTTCTTCCCCCCAACTTGTTTAGCCACCATCTTTTTTATGAGAGTCGTGGCATCGTTGATGGTGAGGGAAAGAAATGCTCCTCCAGCAGCGTCATCCACGTGCCCCTTCGACATGGGCATAAGCCCCTTGTAAAAGTTCTAGAGCACGAGCCAGTTCTCCATTCCATTGTGCGGGTAGGCTTGGATATAATCTTGCAGCCTCTCCCACGCCTCGGGAATGGATTCCATTGAAGTTTGCTAGAAGTTTGAAATTTTCTCCCTCAGGGCATTTATTTTTCCCATGGGGAAAACTTTATAAGGAACGCCGTGGAATATTTGTCTCATGTACTAACAGCTTCCTTCTCTTTGTAGAACCACTATTTTGCCTTTCCCATGAGGGAGAAGGGAAACAGATAGAGCCTTATGCTAGCTGGTGCGATGTCTTTGATGATGATGGTATCACATAGCTCTAGGAACTATTGCAAGTGTGCACTTGCATCCTTGCTAGGCAAACCATAGAATTGGTTCGCATGCAACATAATCAGGCTAGTGCGTAGCTCGAAGTTTCCAGCTCCTGTGTTGATAGCGGCCCAACGGGCTCATTAGCAATAGTAGGGTGGAGTAGTCACAGAGTGTCTTGTCCATAGTGGTAGTAGCGGATGGTGCGGGGTGACTAGCTCAACTGCCGGCGGAGTAGCGGAGGAAGAAGCGGTACGGGACCCGTTCTTCCTTAGGAGAGCCTTCAGATTATCGGTGTAGTTTTCCAGTAGGTTGTAACCAGTCATACACTATCATGTTTTAGCCTGCATAAACTATGGCTACCATTATATGAATGTGATCATGATCATGTCCTACAAGATTCTTTTAATATATGCCCTCCCCGGACAACGGCGCCAGAAATGCTTGTTGGCATTTCTTAGCACGACCACACTACTAGAAATATCCACTTGTATGACAAAAATCTTAATGATGAATCCAAAACCGTCATAGAAGAGAGCTTTTTATGATGAATATTTATGTTTCGTCATAGATCAGTGGTGACGATATTGCAACCCTCCCTTTCTTTGACGAAATCAGGCATCATCACAAAAAACGTCATAGAAGAGCACAGGGTTTCTTCATACATCACTCACACGTCTCATCAATGATGATCTCCTTTAAAACTATGATGAACAGGGCTTCATCATTGAACTAATTATACATCTATGACGAACAATATTCGATCTGTAACAAACAGCTTTGAAGCGACCTGATTTTCACGAAGGAAAATCCACAGCGTCGAAGTGTAATAAGACCGCTGTAGATCATATTACCCAAATTCCACTCGAATATCACATCCATACAACGTAATATCAGAGTACAAATAGTGCGGAATTACATAAATTATTACATCGCCGCATTGGCGGACTCAAAAGTAGCATTCATTCAGAACAGCTTGAAGATAAGATCACCAAACTCAAGCGTAGGAACGAACCCCTCAACCGTCAAACTCCTCAGAGCTATACTCCTCAGCAGAACCTGTGTGCCAAAATTTATCAATGCGATTTGTACTGGCCACTCCCACCCTATGAGCATTACTTTGTGGAAATTGGATGCAAGTTGGATATAATCAAAAGGAACCTATAAGGCTGGGGTTTCCTATGTATTAGCATATCAAGTACATAATAATAGTTGGTCAAGTTTTAACACCATTCCCACACCCATTCCACCCCATTTCCGTCTAGAGCCTGGTTTCGATCCTGGGATCGATATACCACCATCTCCACACCATCACCATACCACAACCATACCATCGCTCAGTCGACAGGCCAACTCCCTCTCGGCACTATCTCAAGGCCCGTAGCCCCTGGCTACGTCCGAACACTCACTCCTAGGGGGAGAAGAGAAGGACTCATCTCACTATCTAGTTTAAGCGAAACCCAGGAAAGGTCCATAGCCGACAAGTCAGCATATGTATCGATCGATCAACCATACACTCTGCAGAGGTTTTACATAACCACAAGATCCGCCTTCCTCACTGACCATCATCAACTGGGCTGATTCTGGCAGCTTGCTAGCCTAGGATAATGTCACTCTACCATTCAGCCCAGGTACACCCCAAGTTGGTCTAGGGTGGCTGAAACTATGAGTCATGAGCCAGGTCCACAAGGTCTCCATGAAGTCTCAGAAGGGTGTGGGGGAAATCCTCCGCGCCCCGTACCTCCCTCACACTGTCCGCTATCAACCTAGCAGTAGTGGCAATATCCTACCAAGTAGTCCTGCCGTCCCGCACCATATAGGGCGAGTGGTACGTAAGGCTTCCCAATGGATCTGAGTACTAGTAAGTCCTTAGGGATGACCAAGCCAGAATGTCTTCATCTAGGTTTCCATTTACTGTGCCACCACAGCACCTCCACCTTGGGCTCCTCCCATCATAGGTTCACACCCAGGGCCACCTCATATACCATTTACCCAGCACAGGTATCCATTCCAGGGGTGCCCAGGTAGCACCCCACGACAAGACTTGCCCCAGGCTCGTCGTATACTCCAACTTGGTCGACACAACCCTCACCCTCCACGCACCCAAGTCACACACGCAACACTCTCCCCATAGTTCAGATAACACCAGTTTTCCACCACGCATCAATGTAGTACAAGCATAGTAGAAGTATTAAGCAATGAAATATAGCAGCAAACGTGTGACTAGCCTAACAGTAGGGTGAGCAGGGGTAAGGTTGCGTCAAGGTAAAGGCCATCAAGAAAGCATACTACCATGCAAGTCCTATCATAGTGTGATCATAACAATAAAGTAAAGCACTAGCATTTCTATTTTAGCCATGCGTAATAGGTGCTACGAGATTGGGTGGGATGTGGCACCTTTAGTGTAGTCGTCTCCATACTCCTCACGGTACTCTCAGTCCTCATCTGTCTGGTTCTCCTCCGAGTCTACAAACGATCGCATTATAGTCACGTTAGCGACACCTATAGAATAGCACAAAGAAGCAATGAAAATTCAACAGAGCCAAATACACTCAAACATGGGTTCATTGCATAGAGCTCGATTTTAGATGAATTTTGGTCCTAGTCTTGTATTTTTCCAAGGTCGTATGAATTAGTTATGTATTTCCGAAGATTAAATTAAGGCTGATTAATTTAGGGCTGACACGTGTCAGATTGTGACTGGTTCACGTGGCATGTAGGGACTCAGCTAGTGAGGTGGTCGGAGAGGTCACCGAAGTGGTCAGAGAGATCACAGTGGTGCTCGGAGAGGTCGCCGAAGTGGTCAGAGAGATCGCAGTGGTGGTCGGAGATGTCGCCGAGGTGGTCGGTGAGATCACCGGAGTGGTCAGAAAGGTCGCCGAGGTGGTCGGTGAGATCGCTGAGGTGGTCGGTGAGATCACGGAGGTGGTCGGAAAGGTCGCGCGAGGTGGTCGGAGAGATTGCCTACGTGGTCTCTTCATCAGCACGACATCAGCAGGGCGTCATCCAAGCTAAACGCCACTGATAGGTGGGGTCCCGCTGACGTCAGCATGATGTCATTATCTCGGTTGGTCACTAACAGGTGGGTCCGGGGTCAAATGGTGTCTGACAGGTGAGGCGCGGTTCATGGTGAACCCGCCTGCGTTGGTCCATAGACCGCAGAGCCAATCTATGAAGGACTTGGTCCACTTACTCCTTCCCAGTGTTCGTTGCACGTGAACCAAGTGCTCGGACGTGTGGCCGGTGAGGGGAAAATCCCTTTCTCCTTCCTGGCGTGCTCCCGCCGGTGGTGAGCTCACCGGCGAGCCCCTCCAGCGGCGTAGGTGTGCAATTAAGGTGGGCAAAAGCTTGGCCTAGCCATGGCGGGTGCCCCGGTGAAGTTAACGTGGTGGTCAGGCGGCTCCAGTTGGTTGGCCGCGTTGAACAACGGCGTGGGTTGGTCGGCGTGCATGGACTGGGCTGCAGTGGTAGCAAAAGCCTAGTTGGAGGAGCGTGTGAGCTCCACGTTGCTTCTATGACCATGGTAGGCATGTTGAAGGAGCTCCTGGTGCTCCCAGTGGCTCCGGCCACAGTGGTGCGGGCAAAGTGGAGGCGGTGGCGCTTCGACGAGGTGCGGTGCGGCAACACAGGGCTCCGGTGGGCTTCATCCTCGGCTAAGGTGAGCATGGTGTGTCTCTCGTCATGGCGGAGCCAGTCAGGGTGTCAACGTCGCCTTTACCATGACGTAGAAGACGCGGTGGTCTCGCCATGGTTGTGCTCTGGCCATGGTGAGCACGTGCGCACGTGCGATGCGTATGCATGGCATAAGCAGAGCGCTCAGCGCTGGCGTTCCCAAGCAGAGGGCTCGGTGTCACCCCCTTTCTTCCCTTTGCTTCGCATTTCCGTTTGGCTCAACAAGAGGGTCGTGGTGGTCCTTCTATTCTACCGGTTGGCTAAGCCGGAGCAAGAGCTCGTGCTCCGACGTGGTCCATTCATGGTGTCCAAGAGGCTAGGAGTGGTCGTGCCGGTGTTCCCATGCCTCTAGGGGTTGGTGAGGCTAGGCCTTGTGTTTGTGCACGTGCGGTGCGTGTGCAGCGTGTCCAGGAGCAGAAATGCTCCGCCTCTATGTTTCCCCAGGTGCGGGAACGTGGTGGCATTCATGGCGAGTACGGCTAGCATGGTGAGCGGTGAACGACGTGGCTCACCATAGGGCTCGTGGCGGTAGGATGGTGGTGCGGTGGTGAGGTGAGGCCGTGATGAGGCGATGCAGTGCCATGCCAAACAGCTACGTCGCTATAGCCGATCGGGGCGGCGCTCCTGGCTCCGGCGAGGTCCGGTTCCACAGTGGCTTCCTCCTCCTTGCTTCTTCCTCTTCCCTCCCTCTCGGCTTGACGCGGGGTGGTGCTGTGCCACCGGTGGCGGCGGTGAATGGGGCTAGGCATTAGGGCTCACGGGCATTGGCTTTTATAGCCGAGCTCCAATGGCGGACGGTGATCGGGCGGTGGTGATGCGTGCGGCGCATCCGACGGCCCGCGTGCGGTAGCGTAGGCGCGGCGCAAGAGGGAACAAGGTCATGCGATGTGCGTGACCTCAGGCCCACATCTGCTCCATGGTCGGCTCTCGGTCGCGGAAGAGGTTGGCGTGGGGAGGAAGACGATCCTATTGCTGGGGTGGCTGATGTGTGGGGTCCGGTCGTTAGGCGCTTGGCGCGTTGTGGCTGCGTGCGGCGCTTGATGGCTGATGGGCGGGTCCGACTCATCAGCGGCTGTGCACGAGTGGGAGGGCAGGCGATGCTTGGCTAGGCTAGCTGGGCCGGTCGAGGCAGGCTGGGCTGCTGCTGCTCCCTCCTTTTCCTTTTCTTTTTTCTCGGGCTTCGATTCAAATTTAGTTAGAGTTTAAACTTGAGCTTCGAGTTATGTAGTGGGTCCCACAAGGTGTTTCAATTGGTGGTCAAAATACATCCCATAAATTAGGGTTTATCATAAATATTAAGTAAGTTAGTTTAAACATCACATAAGGCAAAAGAATCCAAATCACAAGTGGAATTAAGGATGCATGCATGATTTGTTTATTTAGGAATTTAATTACACATGTGGCATAAAACTAAGCTATGCTTATGACTTTAACCTAGTTGGGTCACATCAAATCCAACACTAGGGTTTAGCTTCTACATGTGTCACTCAACATCACATAGGGTTTAAACAAAAATTTTGTAGTTGTGATTTTTGGTGTGTGGATTTTTGGGTTGTTACAGGCTTCATCATAGATCTCTACACGGTACTTTATCCATCCGACGTGTACCTATGGGACCTGAAGTTACTCATCCGTGACGCTTGCAATTTGTCATAAAAGTCTCTGCTCGGTCCTTTCTCCATCCGACATGTACCTGTGGGACCCTTCTCCATCTGACGTGTACATGTGGGATAGCCCTGTTACTCATCTGTGACGCTTGCAATTCACCATAAAAGTCTCCGCTCGGTCCTTTCTCCATACAACATGTACCTATGAGACCCTTCTACATCCGACCAGTGGGACTAGACATCCGACGTGTACCTATGGGATCTATAGTTACTCATCCATGATGCTTGCAATTCATCATAAAACTCTCCGCTCGGTCCTTTATCCATCCGACGTGTACATACAGGACCCTTCTGCATCTGACCTCTGGGACCCTACGAGACACTTTTGCATCCGACCTATGGGACCTAATGGCTTATGTGTCACATCTACCTATGGGACCTTTCTCCATCTCCATCCGACCTAGGGAACCCGACGGCTTGTATGCCGTTGGTCTTTAATTAAATCTAATTCAAAAAAACACTGGGACCTGGGAGTCAAACTCGGGACCTAGAGCAAGGAATGGACCATCTTCACCATTACGCTAGATGCCTAGTTGTGTTGACATGTATTTGGAGTCCTTATAGTAGTATATTCTCTGTGGATGCCCTACATGTTGACCTATATATTGGATATCTACTGCAATTGGAAACAAATCTATCTCCGTTGGACAAGCGGCGGCAGTGGAGGATCCCCGGTGTGTTGTGCTGGCACAGGCATCCTTTTGAAGGCTAGGCAGTGGGGCTTCCTGGTGGAGCGTGGGGGCATTGGCGTCCGTGTCCGTTGTGTGCCGCGACAGAGGTGACAATTCTGATCTGCAGGTCCCCTTTCTCGCCTTTTCCTGTTTGCTTCACTATTTTGGTCCTCGCTTGAACATGAGCTATACAAGAAACATTCTAGCGTTTGAGATCTGGTTAGGCCAATGATGATAAAAAGAACTAGGATGTGGCATTGGTTGGTTTTTTGCTGATGTCTTGGTTTTCTGCATATATTCAGTGTTCTTACTATAAGTGCCTATGTGCAACTAGGCCTGTTAATTGTCAAGTGCTTGCTTGATTATACCTATCTGTCTAGGCAAACAAACAGGCCCATTGGTTCTGCCTTCAAAACTATTGTAATTGTCGTCCTCTTAATCTTTGTCTGTCTCCTATTGAAAAGAAGCTCTGAGGTCGTGTATTGATTGTAAGTGTGATGGTTAGACTTGATTTAGCTGGAATTGTAATGGTTATAACTCCATTAACTGCTACTCTAGTACCATGAAAATTGTTAATGGTTGTTAAAGTTGCACTTTGGTATGAGTTGTGGACTTCACTGTTGGATCTTTGTTGGATTATTTTTCCTCTTCAGTGATCTCATTACTAACAAAATGGAGGAGGCCCCCAACAAGAGGAACACACTTGCCAACCTCACGGATGATGCCATTGTCAAGATCCTACGCTGCCTCCCCGCCCTCTCCCTGTTCTCCTACAAATGTGTCTATCGCTCCTGGAACCGCCTCATCAAGGACCACAACAACCATAAGGTGCTACCCCAGAATGTGGCAGGCTTCTTCTATGACATCAACCATGGCGATCGATGCTACACTAGAGTCACTGGTGAACACCCCTCCTTGTCCTTCTTTCCCTTCACCTTGGACAATGTAGTTGTCTCAGATATCTGCAATGGCCTCATCCTATGCTAGTGCTAAGGGGCTGATGGATCATACTGCTATGTTGTCTGCAATTCGACAACCAAGGAGTTCAAGGAACTGCCGCCTAGCATCCATTCTATTGGTGAGGCTTGATTGGGGTTTGATCTGAAAGCCTCCTCACACTTCCATGTGATTGAATATATATAGGAGTCGGCGTTTGATCGGTGCAGGGGTGTGGGAATCTACTCATCTAAAACTACAGCATGGATCTATAAGGAATCTAAATAGGGCAGGAATACTTGTGTGATAATTGAGATATCAGAAGAAATGAGATCACCAGAAACTATGTATCTTAACAGTTGTCTGCACATTATGGGGTACTCGGGGTTTTACCCTCAGATACTTGCTGTGGATATGGAGGGAGAGACATGGAGGAAAATTCCTTACCCGCGTTGTTCTGAAGGTTCCATCCATCAAGCTCAGGGTCACTTGTGATGTATGTACTATTCGTGGTTGCGATATGCCCAAGCTTAACATCTGGATCCTTGAAGACTATGGTACTAATAAATGGACATTGAAGCATACTGTCAGTACTCTGGACGTGTTTGCGGAGACTAACATTGAATTTGGTTACTGGGATGTTGATCAGTACTACTCAATGGTTCACCAAGAATGGAATTTGCTTCTCTTTGTTGGGGTTGGGGAGCAAAATGACATCGTCGCATATAACATGGATAGTAGAAAAGTTCATGTCATCCCTACATGTTACATAGCATTTTTCGGATGGGATGTCCCACCACAATACATCTACAGACCTTACTATCTTCCCTATGTTCCCTTGTTCTCGAGTTGGAGTCATTAGGAGAGGAGTAAATAAAGTTCCATGATGTATCTCTCTGTCATGACATGTTTAAATGGATCAATGTTGTTCGATTGTATCTTCCCTTGCATTTTATGTCGGACGCGTTCAAATGTATAGAGGTTTTGATTTGTGAAGTCTTATTTGCATGTCTATGTTTACTATATTGTATTAATTAGGTGGGTTAACAATTTCTTGTAAACCATATGCTTGCCTGATAGTCCCAGCAGTATAAATTTGAACAGGCCGAACATGTAACTAGTTTCAATTTTATTTGTTTCCTTTTAGGATTCAACGAAAGTACTCATACGAAACTAGTTTCCCTGTATAACGTGATATGTGTTAGGCCTGGTCAGATTTATTATGCTCGGACTTTCTTGCGTGTGCAGTAAAATTGGATTAGCTATGTGGCTCCTCCTTTAGGCATTAGATAGGCGCGAGACTTGATCGGATGAATTCCATTATGCATGTTTACCATACTACAGATCAGAAAGAAAACCAGAAAGAAACCTATAGGCAAAACCAACCCACGGTGGCTAGAAACCGGCTACCAAATGACCAAAGGACCTTATCTACACCATGCTCAACAGAGTTTAACACACCTAATACAAAGTTGAACAAAAGTAAACACAGACACGCAGAGGGCCAAAAAAGACTCCCCTGCCCCTCAATATTGCGGCAGCAGCAAAGATCCTAGGCAATTAATATGGGCGTTCTGGTCTTTTTAACTGCTTTAGTCTCTTTTAGTTACCTAAACCAAACACCCTAGGATCTTTGCTATTAAACTTTAGTCCTATGTTCCCTTGTTCTCATAGTCATTAGCTGAGAAGTAAATAAAGTTCCATTTGATGTTATGTCACATTTCATTTGATGTATCTTCCTTATGTTGGGAGTTTCTTACGTGTCAGACGCGTCCAAACGAGGAAAAAACTATAGAGGATACTGTTAGACACGACCAAATGTACAGAGGTCGGACTTTCTTACGTGTGCAATAACATTTCAACACCAATGGCTACTCAACTCTGCATTAGACTGAGGCAAGACTTGCTCCTCGCTGCAAGGTTCTTACAAGTTCAATAAAGATTGACAAAGACACCAAGGCAACAACAAAACAAACAGAAACCAAACAACCTGAGCTGCACCACGCTCAATAGAGTTCAACCCACCAAATACAAAGTACCACCCCATGACCAACGAGCAATGAGACATTTGCGTGGTTTGGCGATGCGGCTTGGCCGTGTCATGTCAATGCATGCGATGGGCCGTGAGGCGACGTCCCTGCTGCAACAGGCTGTTGATGCCACCCATGCGTGCACATCTACGTGGGAATCCAGGAGCACGCAAGCAGTCATGACAGTCGAGGGGCAGACTGAAGGCTGAAGACTAATGAGTTATAGACTAAAAATTGAAGCAGCCATGAAAATAAGACGAGTTGGGTTCAACATAGATCAAAGCCACTCATGATTACTACTACTACTGAACCAGGGGTCATTTGGTAGCCGGTTTCTAGCCCCTGTTGGTTGGTTTTGCCTGTAGGTTTCTTTCTAGTTCTCTTTTTGATCTATAGTGTGGTAAACATGCATAACGAAATTCATCCAATCCAGTCTCATGTCGATCTAATGCCTAATGGAGGAGCCATATAGCTATTCAAATTTTACTACACACGTAAGAAAGTCCGAGCATTGTAAATCTGACCAGGCCAGACACATCTCACGTTATATAGGGAAACCTATTTTGTACTAGTACTTTTGTTGAATCCCTAAAGGAAACAAATATAATTGAAACAAAACAATAGAAAAGAAAAAGCAATAGGAAATCAAAAGTTGTAGAATACACTATATTTGAGGACAAATTTCAAATGCTATAATACACTACATTTCAGGACGGAGGGAGTAATTCGCTCTCGCACGTAAAGAGTGAATTACTAGTCTCTTATTCCAAATTCCCATTCAAAAAATGGATTTCTTGACGAAGCCTACAGTCCTCACTGCAATACAAAGCCCTTCCTTCCCATCCGTCTACATCATTGCAAGCGCCGCCTACGCAAGGAAGATCACCGCGCACCTATGCCGGTGGTGGCAACGATAACCGTCCCCACATCATATTATAGATCACCTTGATGGCCGGACGGTGGCACACAGCACACACCCCTTGTTGCTTAGCCATGAACTCGTTGGTCCGCCACCACCGCCCGCCACCGCCGCCTGCAATTCTTCCTCACCCTCGACCCATCTGATGTACCACCTCACATTGTCGTGGTCGCCGGCACCACCATTGTACCTATAGAGCCGCCAGATTGTGCCCACCATCGGCGGTGCGGGCAAGATCATCAAGGCTTATCTCGAGGCTCTGCTTTTCCATGAATACGGTTTGTATCCAGGAGAGGAAGCAAGCCTCTGGGTTGCTGACTTGGGTCAAGCTAGCAAGGAGGCATAGTAGTCGACGGCGTTGGCCCATGTCCTCCTGTGTCTGAACCGATCTAGTGCTAGACGCTGACCAACGGTGGGGTGGCCACAGATGCAGCGCATGGATGAGCAGGTCACCCATAGGCTACGGAGGTCATCCATGGGCTGATCCGAGGTCACAGCGAGGTGGCTGGCGATCTCAATTTGCACTCAGTAGGGAGCGCCGTTAGCGACATGATTGCCAACGTGGATGGAGCTATGATGTGTGGATAGTGGTGAGCCGGAGGGCTGGAGAGGCGGAGTGGCATGACGTGCATTGATTGAGGGGGAGGCAGCCAAGCAGGGGTTATAGTAGGAGTGCATTGAGTGTACACTGTTTCAAATCTTGGGAGTCAAAACTTGAAACGAGGGATGCCAACCAACTGCGAAGCCTCCATCATCGCATGTTGTGGGAGAGCAACTATTCGGCTCTCCTCTTTTAACCATTGTCACGTCCTATGGAAGAGCAACTATTCGGCTCTCCTCTTTAAAATGACTAGTAGGCTATAGAGAGAGCACCACCGACTGTGGTATTCTCTCATACTCTACATATGTACCAGTACACATCACATCACCTCCTCTGATCCCTACTGACCAGCCGATCCCTACTCACTGGTGGCGCGTAGAGTGAGCAATGGGGCACTGGTCATCTAGCAAGTATTCCACCAACTACGAAGACGAGGATGGCGAGGGGGTGAATCAACCGACATCGAGCCTCGAGCGCGAGGAGGAGCCCACCGAAGATGAGGGGGAGCCCACTAACGAGGAGGAGGAGGAGGCGCCGCAGGTGGCAGAGGAGGAGGAGGAGGAGGAGGCGCTGGCGGAGGAGGTGGACAACATCACTGAGACCATTCCACCAGGGTTCGGCTCCATGCCGCACAATAAGAAGCGTAGGCTCAACCCACCATCCCCCAACACAATTGTGGAGGACGAGGATGACTCCTCGTTGGAGTAGCACGACGAGGAGGGCGGCTACAACGGCGACGGCGGGGGCAGCGGCGTCGATCAGTAGGTGTAGTTAATTAATACAGTAGCAGTAGGTCTAGTACTAACTAGTAGTAGTACAATGGCGGGTGCATTGTAGTGCACTTTTGGTCTATTTCGAATGGCCTCATGTACCCAGATAAATATTAGGAATTAGGAATCAATATAATAGTCATTTTAACTATTTTTGAGTGCTTTTCATGTATTTTGGAATGTGCTTTTGATGAGGGTGCACAGGTAATGGCTTTCTTTGAACAGTGAACAGCATTGCGACAAAATGAACAAACTGATATAAACACTGAACAAACACTGAATAAACAAGCACACTACCAATTATAGATTGAGATACATTAGTATTATTGACATCTAGATACATACCACAATTAACTAAGTTCAAACCATCGCCAAACTCATCTTGTTGCCCTTCTGCTTCTGCACCATTTTTTGCATGTCTGGCCTGTGGGAAAACGAGGAGGTCGGATTGTCCTTTAGTTGTTGATTTTACATGTCTAGGATAAAAATACATGGCCGAACTGTGCTTTGGTGGCATAAAAGATTAGGCACCTATTCCTAGGTCTTGGTTGGTTTTGCAGAGCTAGGCATGGCTACATGCATAAAAAGAGGAGAGCAGTGCTACTAAAAAGATAACATAACTTCAAACTAGACTTCATATATATATATATGTGGAGTACAGCAATGATACGAGTTTAGACTACATAACCATGCCTTCATCGACCATAACAAGAGGAGAAATGTGCCACACTACTCAAAGTCATACAACTGCTACATAAACATACTAGTTCTAACTATAGATGATTAACACAACTTCATAGTAGTAATGAGCACCAGGCAGCATACTCGTCCTAACTATAAATGTTTACATGACTTGATACTACTAATTAATTTAATGAGCGTTGACATCTCATAGCTCTAAAGCAAGTCATGCAACAAGGGTACCAATAGGCATGATCAAAATCCAACGCCTACAAGGTAAACCTGCCTATGTTGAAACCAGCAAACCACTCTGCCACGTTGAACCGGAGGATCATTTCACTCGCTCCTGTCGTGGTGTGCCTGGAGCGGATCCGGTGAAGGCAAGCAGGACCAAGACGGGGCCATCACCATAGTAACCTTAGACACGTCCTCGACGAACGGCGAGCGGGACAGCGACGTTGCAGAAGACCTGCTCCCGCCATGGGGTGCCGAGAGCGGATCCGGTGATGGCGAACTCGACCATGACAGGGCCACCGATGACATCGAGGTCGACTGCACTAGGAGCAGTGGTGTCCAGCGAACCACCGGTGCCGGTGGCATCAACATCATCATCTTGGGCAATGGGGAGACCAGTGCCAACCTAGGGGACGGCGTGTGGGACCACGACAGTACCCACGACGATGGCGAGGTGGACCGCACCGAGAGCGCCAGAGGCGAGCGAACCACCGGTGCCGGTGGCGTCAATGTAGTCATTGTGGGCGATGGGAGACCCATGCCAACCAAGGAGATGGCGTGCGGGACTGCGACGGGGCCTATGACGACGGCGAGGTGGACCGCACCAGGAGCGGCGATGGTGAGGGAACCAATGGTCATGGAGGCATCGATAGTGTTGTTGTGGGCGACGGGAGACAAATGGTAGCCTAGTAGACAACGTGTGGGAGGGTGATGGGTACTAGCAGTCAAGAAGGGTACGAACAAGCATCGAAGTGAGGTGCGCCAGTGAATTGGAGGAAGCATGGACTGGAGCCTGGCCATGGTTCCTCGAGGAGGAACTGGAGCGCTTCATGGGGATGGCCTTCATGGGAACCGCTGGAGAGGCAAAGGTGGGGACTTTGTGAGGCAGTGCGAGGCAAAGGCTTTCGCGCAATGCAAGGGGGAGTGAAACAATGGGAGTGAGGTTAGGCTTTGTACACACAGGGACGCTAGGGCTGGAATAGGCTTCTGACGCAACCGCACTACATTCAGCATTACTAGTATCTAAGTAGCAAATATTTTAGATAGTCGGACCTTCTATCATCCAGTGAAGTATAGTGCAGTCCAATCCAAGGAGTCGCATGCTTGCAGCAGCCGAGGGGCAGCAGCTAGCTAGAGATGGCTACATGGTTTCATAGGTTTTGATTATCTGCACTCCCTCAGCTATGTTTGAAGCTGCCACTTTAGGAATCCAACTACTCATACCTTACTACTTAATGCATGCAGCCATAGACAGTGCAGCTCCTGTTTGTAGCATAGCCAATCAGGCAAAAGTATAACTCATAGCTGAGTACAAGAGTTACATGTCCAGCCCCTTCAAATTTACGATGCTCGAACTATCAGGTGAACATACGGTTTACAAGAAACAGGTAAACGTCATTTCGTCTAATATCATAGAGGGACGTGGTCGGGGGAAAAGTTGTGATCGTTTGTTGTAAACATCCATGGTATGGTAACTAGTTGCCATCTATAAGCATGCTTTTGGTTAGAATAAATGTCATTCGAGATCCTCAAACCAACATGGAACACAATAATAAGCTCATGCAATAGTACGGTTTGATATGAAGCATATTACCTTTATTTAGATTCTCAAACCAGCATCGAACGTGGTTGGGAAAATGCAAATGGGTGAGAGGGAGCCAGAAGATAGGCAATTGATGCAAATCCTATCGGATGAGGGAAGGGGGACGCTCCTTTCATATACAAGACCTTGCACGGCAGACGAGAGTGAAGCGAATGCAACAGGTAAACTGGACACAAGAAGTGAATCCAAAGAAAGAGCTTTTGACCACCATCACACGCTTGACACATGAATGCCTGGTGCGGTTGTGATAGGTCTTTTCTATACTTATTTCATTCCAATCCAAGCAGTCACGGTAGTCGAGGGGAAGATTGATTGCTACTCCGTATGACACTTTATTCTGTCCTACAAGATCAAATACTCAGTGGGAGGATGTTCTTGCGTTTCTCAGTAAAAGTCAACAATTATGGCTCCTCCATTCTGCATTAGATTGAGGCGAGACTTGTTCAGATGAACTCCTCACTGCATGGTTCTTTCAAGGTCAACAAAATTTATCGAAGACTCGAGTTGGCTTCAACAGTGATCAAAGGCACTCATGAATGTTTAGCATATTATAGATCAGATCAAAGACAACTAGAAAGAAATCTATAGTGAAAGCCAACTAACAGGGGCTAGAAACTAGCTACAAAATGACCAAAGGACCTGAGCTACACTACGCTCAACAGAGTTTAACCCACCAAATGCAAAGTTCAACAAAAGTTAACACCTACATGGAAACAAGAGTTCACATATTTGCAAGGGTGTCCTATAGATCAAACCTATTCATGACTACTAATACTACTGATATGTCCCATAGATCAAGGGTCGAGGTTGGAATATAGGATCAGCTCCACGTCCACCTTTGGTAAGGCAGCGTTGGCAGCCGGCTCAAAACTCTCGATCAGATCGGCGATGTCATCGTCCGTTGAACCAGGCAGAAAACCCTACTCCGCCACCCGGACGTTCACCACTGACGCCAATCTAAAGCTAGGCAGCAGCCAACTCTATGGCAGCCCCCAAATGAATGGCTTTGGTCACCACAGCTCAAAGATGGGCTGGCAGAGCTCGGAAGTGCTCCTCTGTGGTGACCGAATTGTTCGCTATTTCCACAGGAAAGGCCGCATCATAGGCCGCTTGCACGCACAGCTATAGGGTCTGGACCCGCGTCCTTAGTTCCATAACAGAGGATGGCGCCATCATGTAGTGACGGGATGACTCTCCGGCAACACTAGGTGGAAGCCCCATGACCGAGGACAGCACCGTCATGGAGAAAGCGCTGCACAATGCAAGCCAAGTTCAAGCCCATATAGGATAAGGCGGAGAGCAATCGAATTGAGAATGCAAACGACTTACCGAACTGACTGGCATAGCATGGAATGGAATCGTGGGTGGCTACCCCCATCTACGGATGCCTTGTGGGGACGCTTTTCCGAGTGCGACCGCGGATGAAGAACCGGTATCCAGGGCCAATGAGGCTCGGGACGCTGTCACACCCACATTCACGTGTTGAGAAAGCAGGCAAATTCCAAATACTAGTTAAATTAAACAGCATGAACACATACTAGCTAGTGTGAGCATTGCTCGCATATTCAGTTAAATGAAGATAAACAACATGAACAATGGTACGGTGATGATCCACCTTCGAAGGGGGAACTAGTGGTGGGTGAGAGACCACGCCGATGAGAGGTTCGTTTGTCGGAGGAGGATTGCAGGCGTGGAAGGCATCCAGGGCCTCCTAATCGCCATGATCCAGCATGGACACTCCAATATCTGTCATCATCAGATCGTCTACCACCTCCACGTGGATGGGGATGCTCGACTCGATTGTAGCATCCCTCGCACCCTAGAACTCCCACTAGGGGTGGCCCCTCATCTTCAAGGGGAGAACTCGATGGCTAAAGAAGGTACAGATCACCCTTGGCACCGTAAGTCCCCGGTCCTTCATGTCCTCGATCGCATCAAGCAATAAGCGCAAATGCTGTGGTTCTAACAAGGTTGGCATCCTCGACCATGATTCTAGCATGTTAGGACACAGCCAGTCATGAGAAAAAGTCAGCAGTGGCTGCCGCTCATTGTTGGGAATATAGAGCCACCAATGCTCCCAATCTAGGTCTATGGCATAGTGGCGGTCAAGGCTCAGGTAGCGCTCCTCCAATCCGGGACAAACTTTTATCAAGGCACCCCCATCGGACAATGATGGTACCAAGAGCATGCTGGCGGAACCACCCAGAAAAGAATCTGCCACATATCATAATGGGCAAGTATTCTCAGGAAGCCCTCGCATAGCATGATGAAGACTGAGAGGTGGAGGATCCCCTCTAGGGTTAAGTAATGGAGGCGGACCCGTAGTAGTAGAGCAACCACTTGAGTAAGGGGTGCGCTGGTAGCCCGAACCCAAGAGCTGGAAAGGGACGAAAGAGACGACCTCATTTTCCTTCGGCCTTGGCTCCATTTTGCTTTCTCGCCGGGACTCTCCACCCGAGCTCTTCAGCGGCCTCCGGGATCACCCCCCTCTCTTGCAACTGGCTCGAACTCAGCTCGGTTGACAAACGACCACGTCCACTCTGCCAAGGTCCTGGCAGGATGCGTCGGTGGCGCAGTAGGATGGAAGGCAAAAGCTTTGGGATGGAATCAGGAGGTCTAGAGAGAGAAGGCAACAAGTATAATCTTCCCTCTCGCCCCTTGTCTCTGCTGCTATAGTTTGGGGGGCCGTCGACCACCCCACGCCGAGACGTATATGTGGGTGGGCGGCGGGGCTTCGCCTCATCACATCAATGAGACGAGCCTAGAGGCAACGTCCCCTGCTGTAATAGGCAGCTGACGCTACCCATGCATGTGCACCTGCGTGGGAACACAGGATCAAATGTGTCGCATCTAGACTTTATTGCGAGTGCAGTAAAATATGAACAGCTATTTGGCTGCTCCGTTTTAGCGGCTCGTTTCTCGATGTGTATTCCTCGAAAGGCGTGCTCCTTAGAGATCGTGGAGATGTGGTCTCGCCTTACCTCCCGCTATCTCCCGGCATCTGCTAGACCTCCATCGGCCATGCGCGTCCCCTGCTATAAAAACAGTGGAAAATAGGGGAGTCGGTATAGTTGCCTTGTAACATTGCGAACTCACCTTTCGTGTCGTCCGCCTCCTCCCTAGCACCTCGTTCTTCAAGCTTGAACCATGGCGGTGAAGAAGCATCCTAGGGAGGAGATGATGGTGTGGTACCTAGACGTGACCAGGTAGGCTCTCTGCGCAGAGAACCGGGAGGTGGTGCGCCTATGGTCATGCCTCTCTACTGTGGAGACGGCACTCACCGTAGCCGATAGGGAGACGGTCACGGCTGAAGCCACAACGAGTTAAGCACAAGCGCAGCTCACTAGTAAGGCATTGTGATTATTGTATCTTCTTGTTTTGTGTGGCACAACATCTTATTAATTGGTAGGGTTTTCTTCATTCTTGATCTTTCAGCTGTCATGGAGCAGCTGAATGTCACGTCCATGCTGCCGACAGGGCTGAACTTCCTTGAGCACGTCCGTGCTCTGCTGGCGCGGATCCAGGAGGTAGTGATGCTTGGCGTTCACCATGGGGCTGCATCAGCCCTAGCCACCGCCCACCACCGTTCAAATGTGGACTTGCGTGCGGTGGAGCCAGGCTTCTCACCGGAGCTACCGGTCTGAAGTGCATCATAGGATTTTTTTCTATAGGATTTGGATCCTTCAAAATTCCTATTTCTCCTCCATTCCAAAGGAGCCATAAGTTTTTGAGTTTCTTTTGTCCATTTATTGGGATTCCATTTTGCAGTGTTGGTGGGCCCCAACAGACGAGGAGATCTGCCCACGCGAAAATTTGATTTTCGACGAAAATTTCACACCACGCCGAGCAGTGCCGCCAAACGCACCAAAAATTAGATGTCTCTCTTTTGCCCTCCACTCAGAAATTAGGTTTACCATGCCATCAATTTCAGACAAGGGCATTTGTCGTACTGTGATGGCCACATAAAAGCACAAGGAGTCGTCGTCTCTACCTCCATCTCCATCCACTAGCCGCCACCGTCTCTCCTCCCGCTCCAAATCCTAGCCCCATGGCCTTCCTCTCCACTCTCCAGCCACCCCCTCTATCACCCCTCTCCAGACCCTAGGCGCCATCGGCACAGCAGCTTGACTCATCAATCTCCACTCTCCAGCTGCACCCTCTCTCATAGCTTTTCGATCCCTAGCCGGAGCCAGGTCCCCTTCGATTCGTTGACAGCAAGTCAGCTAACGGCGGAAGGACCGCCTCAACGATGGTATAGGCCAGATCTAGATCCCCTACTTCTGCACCTATCACAACCAGCTGGATCCGAACCCTAGCCGGAGCCGGATCTGGTACCCCTTTGTCAATGCTGGCCACACCAGTTCTACGACCACGATGACAAGACGGCTGTGCCGATGACGAAGCATAGACAGGGTACACGGAGGAAGAGATACCCAAATCCCTTTTATGATGTGTGTTGTATTGTAGTGGTTTAACCTGGGATATGTAGATAGTGATGGGTTGCATATTTCCTATAGTTGAGTGTAGCTGACATGTGCTTTATTGGATTAATGACTTTCGTATAAGCTGTAGTTACTAGTTAGGTGCTTATTTGCATACTCTTGCTCTCTATTATGTTGACATTTGCTAGAAGCTTTAGTTAATAAATACCTTTGTAATCTAGATGAATAGCCACTAACTGCTTTGGAATGAGAGCGGGAGGCACAAGTCACAAAAAATCATAGGAAGATGGAAGAACCAGGGGTGGTTGTTGAGGGATTTAGTGACACAGAAGAAACATCTTCAGATTTACAAGATGAGCCAGTGGCCCTTGCAGTTGAGGTGCTTGTTCTACCATGTATTGAGTTTAGGTGGGAGGGGCTGGGGGGCGGTGCAAATAGCAATGCAATGCTTTGTTGTTTGGATAGCAATGCAATTTGTACATGCTTCTTGCTTAAATTTGTTTCTCCAATTTCAGTGTACGGTTCTAAGAAGCCACAGAGGAGGCTCCACCAGCAGGACAAAAAGCAGCACTGATATCAGTCCTAGAGAAAGGCAGTCCAAGAGAGTGAAGTTAACACAACCTGGAGAGTTGTCTCATGGATCTAAGAAGAACAAGCAAAACTGTGCAAAAGCGAAGTGCCACTAGGCCATAGGATCTTGCTCCTATGTTGTATAAATGCAATCATTTGTAAGTGATGGTTATGTTTTATTGTAACTTTAGCCTTTGTATAAACAGAAACTCATGTGCACTGTTAATAGAAGCAGTAATGGTAGGAGCCTAAGGCCCCCTTCGAAACACAGGATCAAAAAATGTAGGAAGTGGAAAATACATGAATATGATTGGAATGCATGTGAAAAACAAAGGAATTTTGTTAGAAGGGGTGTTTGGTTTTGTTCAGGAAAAACATAGGAAACCAATACAATAAGGTTTCACTTGATGTTTTTTCCTTTGTTTTTCCTATGAAAGTTGAAGGATAGGAAACTTTCCTATAGTTTTCTTTCCCCCATTTCTTCCTATGAACCCAAGGCCACTACGGTGCTGATTTCATAGGATTACTGATTTCTACATTTTTTCTTTGGAAATCCTATGAACCAAAGGGGCCCAAAATTTGGCATCATCATTTAATTTTGAAGTTGCAATACCTGTGCATTGTGCTTTATGTAATCCATATCTGTAACCTATTGTTTACTGCTTGAATTTCATAGTATATAATCCATATCAGTACCTATGCGTTGTGCTTATGTAATCCATATCAATATGAAACTTGTGTTACTTGTTATGAACTAATCTCTTTGGTATTCAATTAAAGTCCTCTTCCACTATATGTAACCTAATGTTTATTGCTTGAATTTCATAGGAAGCTATGAAAACTATGCGAGCAGAACTTGTTGCTGATGGGCATGAACCAATGATAAGTGCTGATGTTGTTCCCATGGTCCTTTGCCTCTCCCATGGCTAGGTCCACTCCTAGGTCAGCGGCAACACCCTTTTTTTAAGAATGCTGGTATCCCGACAAGCACCGCCATAACAGAAATATCAACGGAGAGAATGCTTTGGGAACAACTTGTTACTGAACAAGAAAGTTCCGCTAACCTCGTCGAACAAGTGGATGAGCTGAAGAGGAAGACAGAAAAGACTAAAAGGAAGTTTGAGGAGTTCAAGATGTAAGGAAAATTGACCCTAGGCCCATCTACTTTGGATTTTGGTGTTTGATGACCAACACAACCAAATTGGACTAATGAATTTGTAAGTGATTGTTTTGTAGATCAATAGGGTGCAAGACGAGACTTGGATGAAGGCGACGTGATGATCTGATGATCAACACCTTAAGCAAGACCCTAGAAGCACAAGACAAGACCCAAGATATCAAGCAAAGTCCAAGCACGAAGATAGGAACCAAGCTGGATGCAAGATCATGAAGAAACAAGCTCATAGAGGTGATCGGACGTAGCACCGGACGCTATCCTTATAGTGACCAGATGCTCTGATCAGTTGCTCGGCAATAGCAGGCATCAGCAGCAGCGACCGAACGCTGAAGACTAAAAGTGACCTGATGCTATGATGGCACTATTCATCATCCTGGCAATAGCTCACCATTGACCGGACACTGGCGGCTAATCGACCAGACGTAGGAATTGTAACGTCCAATCGAGTACAAAGAGGTTCTAGAGCGGTGAAATTGCGACCGGATGCGTCCGGTGGCATTTGACCGGATGCCATCAGCGTCTGATCAGTTGATTGCCCTCTAACGATCGGGACGACCGACGCGTCCGGTCAAGACGAAAGCAGCATCCGTTTAGTAGCAGAAAAGTGGGATTTCATCCCCAACGGAAACTTTCTCTGCGGGGCTTATAAATAGACCCCCCAACCGGCCATTTCATAGGAGTGGAGCTAAGGAAACACATATAGGGTGTTGATACACCATTTTAGTGATCTCCACCTGCATAGTGCTTAGTGTTTCATTAGGTGATTAGCGTAGGTGCTTTGAGAAGTGCTTAGGTTGATTAGACCACCGCTTATGCACTTGCTCTAGGTTTAGGCCTAGTGTTTAGTGAGGTTTGCATACCTCTTATCACTCAGTGCTTGTGCACACCATTGTTGTACATTAGAGGGGCTTGTAGTCTTGCAAGATCACACCAACCGCGTTTGTGGTGTGGCCGCCACCGTGTACCGGAGGGAACAAGGCCTATAGTGTTTCGGCTAGAAGGTTGATAGTGAAGACGACAGGGAGCGGTCTGAGATAGGCTTTGCCATGAGTGGCTTAACCGGAGACCCACTTGCGCATGGGGAAGGCCCGAAGCTATCCACGAAGTTACTCGACCGGGAGCTTGGCCCTTGCGAGGGATTCCTTGCGAGGGGCTCCAACGAGGACTAGGGGGAAGCTTGCGCGCTTCTCGATACCTCAGTAAAAATACTAGAGTCATCGATGGGAGCTTGCAAATCTCTATCCTACCCTTTAGCTTCCGTATTTACATTGTTTGCATAATTCTTTTTGCGGTAGACATAGCAACACACTAGCAAAACTATAGTTGCACATTAAGATTGTTTATCTTTTGCATAGGTTTTTCTAAGGTTAGAAAAGAGGCCATAGTTTGGAGTTGGAGTTTTAAGTTGCTTAATTCACCCCCCCCCCCCTCTTAGGCATCACGGTCCCCTTCAAGTGGTATCAGAGCCGGTTGGCTCAATTTGGACCTTTGGCTTAACCACCGTTGAGCCAACATTATTTAGAGTGGTTGGGATGGATACCTCTAGGCCTTCGCACTATGACGACACTAACCTCCCTTACTATAAAGCTAGAATGGCTTGTCATCTTGAGGTGATAGATTTGGGTATTTGGTGAGTCACTCGTGACGGATGAAACCCATTAAGAATCCTGATAAACTCACAAAGAGTGAAGAAAAGGAAATTCATTTCAATGCTAGAGCTAAAAATTGCTTGTTTGAATCTTTTAGTATGGATGTGTTTAACCAAGTGTTCACTTTAAATACGACATATGAAATTTGGTTAAAACTCCAAGAGCTCCATGACGGAACAACTAATGTCTATGAGCAAAAACATTGTCTAGCTAAGAAAAATTATGATTCCTTTGGAATGAATGATGATGAGCTTGTTCGTGATATGTATTCTCGTTTGAATCTAATTATCAATGAGCTCCATTTAATAGGATTAACAAAGCTAGATGATGCGGACATCGTGAGGAAGATCATCTCCATGCTACCACAAAAGAAATATGCAAGCATCATCACCATTCTTCATGACATGGAGGACTTGAGCACCATGACCCCGGCCATAGTCATTGGCAAGATTGTGGCATTTGAAATGTCACGCAAGATGGGTCAAGAAGTAGCCTCTTTATCAAGCAAAGGCAAAGATCTTGTATGTAGTGAGAAAGAGAAGATGAAGGGCAAGAAAGTTGAGACAAGCTCAAGCTCAAGCTTCTCAAGTGAAGATGATGAAGAAGAAGAAGAAGAAGAAGAAGAAGAAGAAGATGATGATGATGATGATGATGATGATGATGATGATGATGATGATGATGATGATGATGATGATGATGATGATGATGATGATTAATCTTCCTCCTCCACCTACGACCTTGATGAAGAATCAATCAAACTTATCAACAAGGTGGAGAAGATGATCCAAAGACTCAATGTAAAGGGTGTGCCCATCCAAATTTAAGATCTCATTTTCACCAATCAAAGAAATGAGCAAAGGAAGAAAGGATGCTATGGATGCGGCGAGTTGGGGCACTTTGTGGAAGTTTGTCCAAACAAGCCCACACCCAAGACAAAGAAGAAGATGTGCAAAGACAAAGGCCTCACATCAATAAGGTCATGGGATGATTCTTCAAGTGAAGAAGAAGACCATCATAAGAGGCGAGGGCACAAGCACTCATCATCAAGATCTTCTCGTGTGTGTCTTATGGCATGAGGTAATGAAAGCTCATCCTCTAGTGAGAATGATAGTGATGATGAAATGCCTTCTTATGATGAAATTGTGCAACAAAATCTTAACTATGCTAAAGTTTGCACTAGTCAACAAAAGAAGCTCGAAAAATTAAAAGAAAAAAGCTAGATAGTTCACAAGAAGCATATAAAACCTTTCTTGAACAATATGAGACATTTGGTAATCTCAATATTGAACTATCTACTAAAATTGAGCAACTTGAGGCTAGTGCAACAACAAATGCATGCACAATCAATGATGAGCAACTTGTAAAGAAAAATGAAAAACTAAAAGAAAAGTTAGCTAGCTCACAAGATGCTTATAAATGTTTGCTTGCTAAAATGGAAACCATGTGCAAACATTGTGATAAGCTAACTAATAAAGTTGCTAATCTTAAAACCGTCGGTACAACCCCCACCAAGGCACCTAAAAGAAAAGCTCTATCTTTAACATGCCTAAAAAAGATGCTTCTACTCCTTGCAATGATTTATGTTTAGACTCATCCTTGTGCAACTAAGTTTGTGTTGAGAAAGTTGTTATAGATACATGCACACAAGAGGTTGCAAAGGAGAATGAGCAACTCAAGCAAGAAGTGGCTCGCCTCACCAAGGACTTGACTCAAGTGAAAGGCAAGACGAAGCAACCCCAACTTCCATCAAGATAACACCATCAAGGGAGCGAAGAAGCTTGATGAAGGACAAACCGTGGTTTGCTACGTGTGCCACAAGGAAGGCTATAAGTCCTATGAGTGCAAGGTGAAGAATGGGGGAGGAGCAAAGAAGAAAGAGAAAAAGTGCCGGGTCCATAAACCCAGGTCCCTCATGAATCGGCTTCCCAACAAAGGCTCGGCCCAGCAGACAACATTGCAAACGACGCACAACTCATGGGCTGACCCAAGTACCTAAACGACAGGCCAGAAGGGCGATCCAATCACCGACCGGAAGGCCTGGCCGAGGAGAAACGGCACCCGCTTCTGACTCTGGCCCGCCTATCCGACCGGAAGCGCTCGCTTCAGTCTCCAGCTCGCCTCCGGACAGCCTCTCTGACCGGAAGGCCTGGCCAAACACCGCTTTCGACTCCGACCCATGTCTCCGACCGGGGATGCGCCAAACCCCTGCTCACTGCTCTTCTCCAACTGGCGCAATTAGAGCCGATTAGGACCAACCGACCGAGGTCGCCCGCTCGGAAAGGACCAGGAAATGGACGGAGAAAGTAAGGCAGGGCGCACAAGTCAAACCGCAATACCAAGGACCATACCGTGTGCACCTGCCAGACAGTACCCTATGACCTCCCTAGCATGACAGAACCCAAGCAGTGTTGTAGGCGCCGACATTTTCCCCTACAGTGTTGTGGGCGCCATCAACTCCCATACCAGACAAATATAGTAAGGCTCCCCCCACGTGCCTCTGAGGCATCAACAGTATTGTGGGCGCCGGTATTTACCGTACTAAGCGAACATGGTAAAACAGTGTGGCAAGCACCAACATCTGCCATACCTGAAGGAGATGACGCAACCTCCCACGTCCATCTGACACAACAGTATTGTGGGCGCCTACAACCATCTTGTACCCGCCGGCATGGGCAACAAGACTTAGTAGCATACATACTCTCTCCCTCTCACCTGTAAGGACATCCCCTTCATCTATAAAAGGGGACGCGCTCTCTCCCGAAAGACAGTTCATTTAGATCGATCAGTTCGCCTACATTGATTCACCCTTCGTAACTTTAGACACTCTAAAGTTATACCGAGCACACACTCGAACACTTAGCACATAGCGGGGCTCCCGTCACTCTCGGCCCTTCAGACCAGAGTCCGACCGGACCTCTTGTACCCCCCATCTTTCTCCTTCTCTTTTGTAACCCCACTGCAAACTTCAAGCACCTAGGCTCAGGAATAAAGTCACCGACCGACTCACACTAGACGTAGGGCACGTTGCCTGAACCAGTATAAACCCTGTGTCATTGAGTGCTAGGCCACCTCCAATCACAACGTACGGCAAAACTACAAATATTTACGTGTTGGTCACTTTCTGCGCCGACAAAAAGCAAACAAGCAAGCTCTCCAACACCTACACAAATAAGGTGAACAAGAAGGCCTCCACACCTTACCTCTTGAAGAACAAGAAAAATGACAAGGTGGTGGCCATCAAGGTGAACAAGCAAGCCAACAATGGGGTCAAACGCTTTTGGGTGCAAAAAGAGATCATTTCAAACATGAAGAGCACCAAGAAGGTTTGGATCTCGAAAGGGAAGTGAGAAATCCGATGGACATCGGGGAATTTGGAGACTTGGCAAAGTATGGGTGTATTTCATGGGGTGTATCATTATGGATCATGTCAATTGCCAAGTGGGTTAGTGAATACTATGGACCCAAATTCCCCTTCCCATGATAGGTAACTAGATGTAATTTCTTTCAATTGGTATTTCCTACAAGTGGTATTAAGTTTTAAATTCTTGCAATCTCTATTAGCATCTAGTTCCTTTCATGCCTATGTTTGCATTTGCATGCTTATATCATTTGTCATGCATACACTAGGTAAATAATATGGTAGGCTTGCTTGGTTTCATTCTTAACCCTTGGAGCAAACCTACATGGTTTAAATTGTTTAGGAGCACGGCACATAGCTTGTCATTCAATTGTTCATCTAATATGTGCCAAAGTCCAAATTGTAGATAATTTCTCCCAAATATCATTTTTGAAAATGATTCTCACATTCATATGATGTCATCTTTCAAGTGGTATTTTTTATTCTAAAATCAATGTGCATATCTCCTACAAGTATTCCATACTTGTGTGCACAAATTTAGGGGGAGGTTACTCTATAAGTTGGATGCTTTGAGACTAACACTTTTTCAAGCTTATCATGTGTGTAGTAGTCTCACTGCAAGGAAAATGGAGTTCCCAGAGTTAAGCATCATACTTCAAATATCCACCACCTATTGCAAGTGGTATAAATCAAATTGGTTTCCACATGTGGTATTTCTAATCTGATATCATCATGTTGATTTCACTTTGATATTTATATGCTTTCTCCATGCATTATATACATTAAACTCCCTTGAGCATTAATTTGCCAATTATGCATAAACTATATTCTCCATCATATGTATGCATATATTTAGGGGGAGTTTAGTCTATGTAATGTGAGAGTCAAATTTTGTGACCTATTCCACTCCACATACAAAGGATCACAAAGTTTAACCCTCCCTTGTGCTACTAATGTCTTCCTTTTTGGTGTTTGATTCCAAAGGGGGAGAATTTGTAGGACCAAAAGCAAGCCCGATCATAATAATTTATAAGTGGTATATAATTTACAAGTGGTAATGGTCCAAGAAAGGGAGGATAGTGGATTATGGATTAGTCTATGTAATGGGGAGAATTTGTATGATCAAAAAGCAAGGCTTAAATCCATAATGCCACATGGGGACACTGTAACACCCTAGGTGTTAGCCTTGCATAAATTGACTTGCATAGCATGAGCATGAGAATCAAGCATTCATATATAAGCATTTACACTTGAAACATTTGATTGAAACATATCCAACATTGCTTGTTATTTTATGTTTCTTGGAATATATGCATATGATCATGTGTAAATGAATGCAAGTGGGTAATATTAGTCACTAAAACACCTTAGCTACACTTAGGTTAACAAATGGAACCTCGTGCATGAAGGTCACCTTTCATGATCAAGCACTTAAGTAATGTTACATGTGTTGACCTGGATAGCCCTATGGGTGACTAATACATGAAATGATGGTGTGACCTTGCAAATAGCTTAAACATGTTTAGAAGAACATTATGAACAACTTTGGTATTCATGGCTAGGGCTAAATAGATCACTAAGTCATAGTTCTTGTTCAAGTCATCATTTGAGTGTAGCATGTTTGACCAAGTTTGAACTAGGTGCTAGAGACTATGCATGTATGTGATCACTAAAGCAAAGTTGTAGTATTTGATATGGGGAACAACTTTTATGTTTGGGTCATGAACTAATAAGGTGCATAGCTTAGTCTTTTTGAGCTAAAAAATCCAATAATGCACTGTTTTCAGCACTTGACAAATGTTTGCTAAGTCAGTTTAACTGACAGTGTCGATGCAGCCAGTTTTGCGATGATTTTACTCGATATTGGTTGAGAATTAGGACTAGAGCCTTGAACAAGAATGGTAGCTGGTATGTAGGTCTATGACTTTGTTTTAGATTTTGTACACTAACTCTTCACGGATTAGAAGTTTGTGCCTCGCCAAATCGTGCCGTCAGTCGGTTTCGCGAGCACTGAACCAACTGAATTGGTCGTCGTCAGTGGCCGACAGAAGCAGAGCTTGCGCGCCGCGTGGTGGCCGCGACGGCCACGCGCCACCAACGCCCTGTCCAACGCGGCCAGAACGGGCTAGAGCCAGCCATTACCACCCCCAGTGCCCGCCCGATCCATCATGCGCCCCATTTTTCTTTTCGTCGGCTCCTCCTTCGTCCTTGCGCGCAACCACAGCAGCCACCGCAGCTCAGGTGCCCCGCCGTCGCCATTACTGGCACTGGCTTGCTCCACCTCGCCCATTCACCACCGTAGCCACTCTACTACCATCATTGAGTCTCACCGCACCCGCCTGTGCTCACCAACAGCGCCCGGTAAGCCGCCGTGCCGCGTATGACCTCGCCGGAGCATCACCGCGAGCCCCGTCACCATGGCCGGAGCACCACCGTCCACCTCTCCATGCGTTAGCTAGTGCATTGAGTTCGTCTTGGGTAGTATATGCTCGTCTAAGCTTGAGCTTGCTTTGTCGTGGCCTCCTCCGACATGCCGCCGTCGTTCCGCCCCGCCGTGCCGCCATAGTCGCCGCCGTAGTCGCTAGCTCCGACGAGAAGGCCACCCACGTAGCTCAATCGATGCGCCAGGTCACGTAGGTCATGCTGTGATGATGTCACCGCCGGCGAGTTCGCCGTCGGCGAGCTTTGGCAGCGCCACTATCGCGCAGCGTAGCTGCTCTGTTCTTGTCTCAATGACATGTGGGGTCCTCTGACCAGCAGGTCCCACCGGTCAGCGACAGCAGTGTTGTGGGCTAGTTCAAATATTCCAGATTTGAGTGTGTTTTGTAATTTTTAGATCTCCAGTTTGGTAGCTTCAAAAATTGTGAAATAAATTTGGTAGTGTTCCTCAGGAAGTTTAGTATTTAGGAAAAATATGAGATTAGCAAGTTCAGTTGAAATTTTAGAAGATCTAAATGGAGATTTGAAATGTGTTTTTGAATGCATGCAAACTTGTTTATTTTATATCTGGAGTTCCTGTGCTCCAAAAATTATGAAATTTTTGTGGTAAGCTATTCTTGACATGTATGAGCTCTGCTAAAAATTTGAGGATCAGTGCATGCATAGATTTGTAGTTATAGATTTTCCTTTTATAATTAGGAGATCTTTGTATGAATTTTTATAAATTATTTATGAATCCAATATTCATGAAATTTGTTGGAGGATATCCTAGTACCATATGTATGCTAAGAAAAATATAAAATCTGTTGCTTGACACTTTTCAATAGGGTTTTCTATTTATGCTATTTCAAGCGTTGCTGCCTTGTCATTTTTGTATAGGATGTTTTACTTGGTAAAATGGCATGAAACTTTTACAATAGTCTATTGGTAGCACTAGTAAGCCACTGTAATTTTCTGAGAAATTATGATGCAAATTTGGTATATGTTTATTATTTAACCTATGTATCTAAATAAAATAATAAAGGCATATAAATAAATAGTTTGGGCTTCACCATTTTATTTTCTTGGGTGTATTTGGTATGCTTAAACTGTTGGTAGACTTTGTGTTGTCAAACTTTGAATGATTACATGAAGTAGAAGTATTGTTACTTTGTAATGCGAATTGTATGGATTCCAGACAGGTTCTGGAGTTTGATGAGTTGCATGATAAAAATGATGTTTGCTGTAAAAATAGTTAATAACAAAGTTGTATATAACTTCATCATATGTCTTGTGTAAAAATTTCAGGACCATAGGTCAAACGGTTTAGGAGTTACAACTGTTTAAAGTGAGCCTTTCCGAATTTGCTTGTTCTCTGGAATTTCTGGACAGCGCTGGATTGATTGTCTGTTTTGGTTAAGATAAATTGTTAATTAGCTTTTGGTGATTAAATAAGGGTTGTAGACAATTTTATAAGCTTTCCAGAAAGTCTAAGATCACAGCATTTGGATAAGTAGAACTTCAATTATGAGTAAACCAAGCAGCTGCTATTTTGTGTGTAGTGGATCAATTGTAAATGTGTTTGATTAAGTAATCAAGAAGAGATATGCACCTACTCGGTAAAATATGATGCATTTGTTAACACCAGACTGTTAAGACTACTTATACGAATGCATTCATCCTGTGTCATCATTTTATACTTGTACGCACATATGCATTCGTAATATCTTATGCCATATTCATGCATCTAGGATCGGAGGAAGAAATAACGTTGCTAGAATTCGACGAAGTAGAGGAAGGGGACCAGCAGGAGAATCCTCAAATCGCAGCTCCCAAAGGCGAGGAGCAGAATCCTGAAGAGCTTCCGGAGTGTCCTGATCACTGCCCTACTTCCTTTCTGCGAGGCAAGCCCCGAAGCATTCTAAGTCTCCCAGTATTTTACAAATGATTACTTAAGTACTTATGATTGATGCATTAGGTTATAAGAGTTGAATGGAACCACTTGATGCATATAAATTCCTTGTCCAGCTATTACACCTTTAACCGGTATAGGTCCAGGATCAAATATATGCTTAGCCATGCTTAGACCGGTAGAAGTCAGGTGATTTCCTATCACCTACGAGATATAGGTGGATACCGGAGCACGGTTGGCTATATTTGCTATCGTGGAAAAGAACCATGGGGTAAGGTAAATGGAGACCGGGCAGGATGTCGATAGAGAAGCAACAAGACATGGAGGTCTTGGGTGTGGATCTATCCCCGTCTGTGTCGATTAAGGACCGTACCGTTCTTGGTGCTTCTGACAAGATTGAACGCATGCCTATCACTTAGCTGGCCGGATAACTCGTTCCGACCGCGAAGCCGAGTAGCTCAACTTAGGCCGGGACCCATTCTGTTGTGAGCTCCTTGTGGGGGGCGATCAGACTGAGCCCAAGGGCAGGCTAGGCCTGAACGTCCTGGCATCTGGTGTCCCAGATTGTGCGGCGCGGTACGGACCCGCGAAATGTGTACCTGAGTTGTATCAAAGGTGACCTAAGGCTGCCTTCGCGCGGTATGCCTGGGTTTGTGTTAGGAATAAATTCCCAACTGGTTGAAATCGATTCGAATCACCGTCTCTCCCGGATAGTGAGTAACTTGGCTAGTCCTAACATCGTAGTAACTATGTTATGGAACATGATGGTTCGGATGAATATGGAATTGCAATACCTGCTATGGTTACTATTGTATGCTTTTAAATGGATATACCACATGTTTGGCACAGGATAGTTGCTAATCTAGAGATGGATAGTTATAATTAACCTGATATTGGAACCATAATTGTCTAACTAAGTTATTCTCTTTTATGCAAAATGTTGTCAAGCTATCCCCACTTATACAGCCTTGCATAATCCTTGGAGTCATTTTATTTCTGGTTTATGACGGGTAAGTCTAGCTGAGTACCTTCTAGTACTCAGGGTTTTATTTTTTCCCATGTTGCAGATGGCACTGTGTATCATGGTTATTGCAAGAGTTGCTTCTATCCCGCTGTGGATGAGGAGTAAGCCTTGGGCAGGCTTCTTATTAATCCTTCTACATGCTTTTGTGGACCGTGATCGTATCTTGGCACTGTACTAAACTATGTTGGAAACTTTACTTTCAAACTTAATTTGCTTCCGCTTTTATCTATCAAACTCGGTTTGTAATAACTGGTTTCATACTCTGATGATGAAAATATATCTGTGAACTTTATGTAATATGTGGCATGTATGTCGAATTATGTACGATCTTGGTTGTTGTAAATCGTTTATCGAGACCCGTCGTGGTACTCGATGGACTACTGGGTTTATATGGGTTCAAGTATGACAGTGCGACCACTTGCGGGACGCCATTGTAGTTGTACTCTTATAAATTGGTCGGTTCTGCGACAGACACTTGCAAGGGCAAGATAAGTTTAGCTTTACAAGTGGTATCTTCAATTGGTATCTTCCAAGTGGTATCTTCAATTGGTATCTTTTAGCATCATATAACCTTGCCCCTTGCATTGCATCCTAGAAAGTAGATAGTTTTTAAATTCTAATTTTTTTATTATTTGCTTGCTTTGGTCGTGTTGTCATCAATCACCAAAAAGGGGGAGATTGTAAGGAAAATGGATCCTAGGCCCATCTACTTTGGATTTTGGTGTTTGATGACCCACACAACCAAATTAGACTAATGAATTTGCAAGTGATTGTTTTGTAGTTCAATAGGGTGCAAGACGTGACTTGGACGAAGGCGATGTGATGATCCGATGATCAACACCTTAAGCAAGACCCTAGAAGCACAAGAGAAGACACAAGATATCAAGCAAAGTCCAAGCATAAAGATAGGAACCAAGCCGAACGTAAGATCGTGAAGAAACTAGCTCACAGATGTGACTGGACGCAGCACCACACGCTGTCCTTATAGCGATCGAACGCTCCGATCAGTTGCTCGGCAACAGCAGGCGTCAGCAGCAGTGACCGGACGCTGAAGACTGAAAGTGACCAGACACACCGATGGCATTGTTCATCATCCCGGCAATAGCTCAGCATTGACCAGACGCTGGCGGCTAATCGACCGAACGCAGGAACTGTAGCATCCGATCGAGTACAAAGAGGTTCTAGAGCGACAAAATTGCGACCGGACGCGTTCGATGGCATGTGACCGGATGCCATCAGCATCCAATCAGTTGATCGCCCTCTAACGGTCAGGACGACCGGACGCATCCAGTCAGGACGAAAGCAGCGTTAGGTCAGTAGCAGAAAAGCGGTATTTCATCCCCAACGGCAACTTTCTTAGTGGGGCTTATAAATAGACCCCCCAACCGGTCATTTCATAGGAGTGGAGCTAAGGAAACACATCTAGGGTGTTGATACACCATTTTAGTGATCTCCACTTGCATAGTGCTTAGTGTTTCATTAGGTGATTAGCGTAGGTGCTTTGCGAAGTGCTTAGGTTGATTAGACCACCGCTTATGTGCTTGCTCTAGGTTTAGGCCTAGTGTTTAGTGAGGTTTGCATACCTCTTACCACTCGGTGCTTGCGCGCACAATTGTTGTACATTGGAGGGGCTTGTAGTCTTGTGAGATCACACCAACCGCGTTTGTGGTGTGGCCGCCACCATATACCGGAGGGAACAAGGCCCGTGGCATTTTAGCCAGAAGCTTGATAGTGAAGACAGCGAGGAGCGGTCTGGGAGAGTCTTTGCCATGAGTGGCTTAACCGGAGACCCGCTTGCATGAGGGGAAGACCTAGAGCTATCCACGGAGTTACCCGACCGGGAGCTTGGCCCTTACGAGGGGCTCCAACGAGGACTAGGGGAAAGCTTACGCGCTTCTCGATACCTCGGTAAAAATACCAGAGTCGTTGATGGGAGTTTGCATATCTCTACCCTACCCTTTAGCTTCCGCATTTACATTGTTTGCATAACTCTTTTTGTGGTAGAGATAGCAACACACTAGCAAAACCGTAGGTGCACATTAAGATAGTTTATCTTTTGCATAGGTTTTGCTAAGGTTAGAAAAAAGACCATAGTTTAGAGTTAGAGTTTTAAGTTGCCTAATTCACCGCCCCCCCTCTTAGGCATCACGGTCCCCTTCACAAGATACAGCAACTTGAGGAGTACAATAAGCTACATGAGGATATCATGCACTTTAGCTCTTCTTCTGGTAACTCATAGTCGTCAACTCTGTTGGCTTGATGCAGTGAACATTTATGGTTTGATGTGTGTACTCGTGTGCTAGGTTGATGTGGTGAAATTGTCAGCGGGTTGCTGCTGATGTGTAAAAAGTAATTTGTTGTATTTGATTGTCATACTGAATAATTATGTAGACATCATTGAATAATTATGTAGTCAATCTATGTAGTAGTGATAATCTTGAATTACTTTTATGATGAATTGATTGTTGGGCACATGGTAGAACCAGGGCAGGCCACGTGATCAAATAAAAATGCAACACGTGGATGAACCAGCGCTTGACACGTGAAATAGCTATGGCATGACACGTGGGCTAATAAAAATCCGACACGTGGAAGGAAGTCGTCAAGCCACATGGCCGAATCAAAAAACTAAACATGGACGGACAGCACCGTGACACGTGGTCAAACAAGAAATGGACACACAAACCAATAAAAATACGACACATGGTCCAATGAAGAAATGACACGTGACCTAACCGCAACACGACATGTGTGCCAATAGAAAGCTAACATGTGAGATAACAGGGGCCTGACACGTGGTCCATTAAGAACCTAAAACATGCAAGAACTAGGGATGGCCACATTGTCCAATAACAAGGTGACACGTACCCGAACCATTTCCAATGCAACCGGCTATAACAGGTACACGTGGAAAGCATCTGTTGGTATTTATTAATGCACACAGATAAATCCGCAAATGCACGGATACTACTATAGCTTTCACCCGGAAGTATTCCAAATATCGTATCCACAGGAAAAACGCGTGTGAGACTAACTATGGTCTAACTTAACTAGGGGTAGCAACAAGGTTAGGATAAACAGGAGCGTAGAGAGGATAACTAAGGTTCTCTTGTTCTGACTTTGGTAAGCTATGTCTTCTACTATTCAACCAGTGACATTACTAGGGAAAGACACCAGCAGAGGATGCTTTCCTTTGCAATCGGGTCCTACTTGTCCTACAACGAGAGGTGGACTACAAAGGATTCAATGAGGCTATAAGAGTCACCCTTGTGAGCTACCATCGATCTGGAATACAGGGTGCATCCACGATTAACCTAAGTCTAAGCACCATGTTTACACTTACGATTAATACTTTACTCCCTCTAGAACAAGAATAAAGCACTCAAGAGAGTCGTGAACCTGAAGAACAATATAAACAAGATGCTTACTTGAATCAGAAGTTGATTACTAGAGATATCTCAAAGGCAAGCTTGGATAGAACTTGGATCCGCCAAGGTATAAGCCATAGAGAGAGCACCAATAGGTCGGCATCTCCTCCAAACTCTTCCCTCACTCTCTATCTCACTATTTCTATTTATAAGACTAGATCCTATGGAGGACTAATCTTCTCTTTATAGCTGGGTCTGATCCTGAAGATATGAATTAGGGTTAGGGATGGCCTCCTAGAGGGGGTACAAGGCTGTATATATAGGGGGTAGCATCAATTCTGGACCATCGGATTAAACCAACTTAAAAGGACAGCGTAGATGCAATCTAGGAGGCAATGGAGAACTGACATAGCAACGGGGGGCTGATAGGTGGGCCCTAGGGGTTGGCCAGCCTATAGGTGGGACCGGTCGGCCCCACCTGGTGATGCCTTGCCCTCTGCTTTGGTGTGGTGTCCTCTTGAGTCTTCTGAAACCTTCTAGGGTTGTTTTCGTTGTGGATAAGCGTGATTAAGTCTGACATCTAGGTCCACCCTGATAGTTTTCTAGATAAACCCTTCTGCATTCACAGATTCACTAAAACTCATGGAATTTATTAGTTTAAACCCCTAGACCTATGTTTGGTGATGGAATTAAGTATATATGTAGGATATGCTGATGGTTTATAATTGATGTTAACGGCCATCAACAGCATCTCCAACGAAAGCAACCGCCGGCGTGGATACCCCCTTGCCATGTATGCCAAAGCAGTTCTATGACGGTCAGCTTTTGTCATAGATCTATCCAATTCTATGACAAATTTCTAGAATTGTCATAGAATTGCAAGAATGATGCGACTTCTATGACGAATTTGGCTTCTTCAATGATGAAAATTGTCCGTCATAGAAGTGGATATTTCTAGTAGTGTCACCAAGTATGGATGTTTCAAGTCCATCCCTGGTAATATCGTCAAAAATGTCTGTTGGTATTTCTTAGCACCATCACTAAGATTGAGTTAACCTTAACGACATCGCCAAGAAACACCAACTACGATAGTTCTTAACGATTACGGAAAATATCCGCAAACGCAGGGATCTATCGTTGTAGCATTTCACCCGAAAGTATTCAGGATATCGTTATTTATATTTTCCCAAAGGAGGGCAAGGTATAAGAGTCTAGCATGAGCATGAACAAGATTACTTACATGCATTAGTAAACCAATAGTTCATATCAGAGGTAAAAATGGTATTTCAAGGATAGTGGACACACTTGGGCCAACCTCAAGTATAAAAGCAAAATAAAGAATAAAATAATGTTCCTAAGTGGAGCAGGCATGTTCTAATATAGCCGTGCTAAGAATAGTTGATGATCATATAAGAGACATGATTAGAGCTAGAACTAAGTGTAAGATAAGTCAAGAGGCACTAAGTACTGGTCTGCCAGCAACCTCACGGGACGATTTAAACTTCTACACCCTACCCGAATGTGGGGGATTACAAGGGACGGACAGGGCTGTCATCACCTGCCGCCTACCCCTTAATCGAAGAGTAGGAAATATATTCACCTATCTCTCCATACCCAAGCACCACGCTTGCGTACATAGAAACTACCCAAATCCCCCCCCCCCCCTGGGGTCCCCGACCCTATGGATCGACAGGTAAAGGACTTGAACACACCCGAAGGCACGATGAACCGCCACCTCAACTTAGCTCTACTTCTACTCATATAAGTCATATGAATGGTTAAGCATAAAGTTAAACATGTTAAGATCATAACATACAAACTATATGCTAGTTCATATATCAAGATTATAACAAGAAAACTATAGTCTAGTTCTATAGCACAACTATATTTATGATATGAGAGCATGACTTTGGAAGAAATCTTCATAATATTCATACCAAGCTTTCTTTTCTCCCAAGGAGCCAAGCCCTCCTTGATAGCTCTTGCTAGCTCCAAACTACTACTAAAAGCTAAAAGAGTACAAGAGTGTGGTAGTGAGGTAGAGTCTCCAAATGTTAGTGTGTGTTGAATGGTGAGCACCTCCCCTTTTCTTATACTAGTGTGAGGACGGTTTGGTGTGCTATACATGGAAACCCCTATGTAACCGACCTCCCCTAGCATTAATGATACTGCCTGAGCAATGTGGGCCCGAGAGGTGGGGGTGGTGGTACGGTTGCACCTAGGGTACGCCCGCACCCTGGTTGGCGCCTGGCCACCATCCTTCTCTGGTCGGTTGCTGGGTGGGCCTGGATCGTGTCTACGCTGGTGCTTGGCCTAGAATTGGCAATTGGATGGGCCTTCTTCTCCTTCTTTGCAAATGATCTGCTTTGTGCTTTGATGTATGGCATACTTTGACTATAATTCCCTTGTATTCCAATATGGGTCCTACAAAATACTAATCTTGCAATACAAGTGGAACTATATCAATAGTAAAAGCATATGTGTATAAGTTTACTTAATTTCTCCTGTTTTGTATAGTAATTGGCGGTTGGATTTGATCGTTAGTGACTGCCAACAGTGCCGCACAACCAACACAAGATGGGGATCCACAAGCTATGAGCAATCCACTACCGTATCTTTTGGCTCCCCACTAAGAACCCCTCACAATCACCATGATCGGAGCCGGAGACAAGCACCTTCCTCCGCTCGATGATCCTCGCTGCACCAAGTCATCTAGGTGGCGGCAACCACCAAGAGTAACAAGCGAATCCCATAGCAAAACACGATCACCAAGTGCCTCTAGATGCAATCACTCAAAGCAATGCACTTGGATGCTCTCTAATCTCACCAAATGATGAATCAATCAAGCAAGATGAGTTAGAGAGGAATGACTAGGCTCATTAGGGTGTATTCTCAATAGAAATGACCAAGAGAGTGAGCCCAAGCTGGCTACCATGTCTTAATAGAGCCCCCAAACTAATAGAGCCGTTAGGAACAAGAGGGAGCTCCCTACGCGCTCACTGGACGCGTCCAGCAGGGCGACCGAACACATCCGGTTGCAATGTCCGATCATGGATCAGTCGCCACACGTCCATGATTGAACCTATGCCATTGATCCCCAACGTCTAGATAGCCACATGCTTGAGTTAATGTTGCACTGGACGCACTTCACGAACGACCGGACGCTCCACACCTGCGTCCGCTCCCCCGTGCCCGCGCAGCTAGCCAGCCAAGATCGGACTTACTGCTGATCGACCTGGCCCTCAGCCAGCTGGAGTCTGATCGACTCTAGTAATGGTCTAGAGAGCAAATTTGAAGACCGGACGCTACTGGTCGCATGTGACCGAACACGCCCGGCATCCGATCCTCGTCCGCTGCACTCCAGACCGCCATGTCATCCACACCTGACGCATGAACAGTATCCTGCCAGCGTCCGGTCACCACTTCGAGCCAGAGTCCGGTCAACCAGGTCACTCTGCCCGCGCCTGAGCTAAACACCAGACGCGTCCGGTCCCAACATCGGACGCGTCCGATCACCCCATGACCAGCATTTTCAACTTCTTTCTCAACACCCTTGCTTCTATATTGCCAACCACAAAGTGGCTCACCAAAGTGCACGTGTGTTAGCATTTTTCACAAGCATTTTCATGGGTGTTAGCACTTACTAGAATCTAAATGCATGTGCAATGAGTTAGAACATCTAGTGGTACTTTGATAACCGCATTTCACAACGAGTTTCACCCCTCTTAATAGTACGGCTATCAATCCTAAATTTGGTCACACTCACTAAGTGTCTTGACCACCAAAACAAAATGGCCCTATGAAAGGTCCTAATATAGCTAGAGGGGGGTGAATAGCCTATTTGAAAACTACAAATCAACTAGAGCAATTTGATTAGTATGACAAATGGCGTAATGCAAACTTGCTCTAGTTCTACAAGGGTTGCAAGCCACCTATCCAACAATTCTAGTTGCAATGATTACTTAGGCACACAAACTTGCTATGTAACTACTCACTAAGAGCTCTCAATCTTGCTACTCTAAAGAGCTCAACTAGATGAATGTAAATAATGAAGCAAGCTCTCAATTCTAATTACACTAAAGAGCTTGTATCAACTAGTTTGCAAGAAAGTAAATAAGTGAGTAGGGTGATTATACCGTCGTGTAGGGGATGAACCAATCACAAGATGAATATATATCCAATCACCGGAAGAATGCCAAAGACAAGAGACACTCGATTTTCTCCTGAGGTTCACATGCTTGCCAACACGCTACGTCCCCGTTGTGTCGACCAACACTTGGTGGTTCGGCGGCTAAGAGGTGTTTCACAAACCTCGTCCACACGATAGGACACCGCAAGAACCGACCCACAAGTGAGGTAACTCAATGACATGAGCAATTTACTAGAGTTACCTTTCGGCACTCCGCCGAGGAAGGTACAACTCCCCTTACAATCACCGGAGATGGCCACGAACAATCACCAACTTATGCCAATCCTCCACCGCTGCTCCAAGCCGTCTAGGTGGTGGCAACCACCAAGAGAAACAAGCGAAATCCGCAGCGCAACACGAATGCCAAGTGCCTCTAGATGCAATCCCACAAGCAATGCACTTGGATTCTCTCCCAATCTCACAATGATGATGGATCAATGATGGAGATGAGTGGGAGGGCTTTGGCTAAGCTCACAAGGTTGCTATGTTAATGGAAATGGCCAAAGATGTGAGCTATAGCCGGTCATGGGGCTTAAATAGAAGCCCCCATGAAATATAGCCGTTATACCCCTCCACTGGGCATAACGTGGACTGACCGGACGCTCCGGTCAGTTGACCGGACGCTGAGCCCCCAACGTCCGGTCACTCATAGTCAGCCACGTGTCTGACTCTAATGGTCATCTACCTTGACTGATCGGACGCTCCGGTCAGTTGACCGGACGCTGAGACCCTCAGCTTCCGGTCGTTTCCAGTAAGGGTCCAAAACCGATTTTTATCGACTAGACGCGTCCGGTCATCTTGACCGGACACAGCCCAGCGTCCGGTGCTTAACCCTAAGCGCTGTGCAGACCGATCACTTGACCGAACGTAGCCTTTCAGCGTCCGGTCGCCGAGCGACCCAGCGTCCGGTGCATCACCGACACTGGCATCTTCTCTGCCACGCCTGACCGGACGCGCCGGTCCACCCAAGACCAGCGTCCAGTCACAGTGAAAACAGTGAGACTGAGTTCCTTTCTTCTCTATCTCCTTCACCCTTGCTCAAATGTGCTAGCCACCAAGTGTATCACCTTGTGCACATGTGTTAGCATATTTTTCACAAACATTTTCAAGGGTGTTAGTGATCCACTAGATCCTAAATGCATATGCAATGAGTTAGAACATCTAGTGGCACTTTGACAACTGTATTTCGATACGAGTTTCACTCCTCTTAATAGTACGGTTATCTATCCTAAATGTGATCACACTCGCTAAGTGTCTCGATCACTAAAACAAAATGGCTCCTACAATTTATACCTTTGCCTTGAGCCTTTTGTTTTTCTCTTTCTTCTTTTCTAAGTTTAAGCATTTGATCATCACCATGCCATTACCATCGTCATGATCTTCGTCATTTCTTCATCACTTGGAGTAGTGCTACCTATCTCATAATCACTTTGATAAACTTAGGTTAGCACTTAGGGTTTCATCAATTAACCAAAATCAAACTAGAGCTTTCACCCTATCAGAAATACCTTTGCCTTTAGCCCATTTTATTTTTCTCTTTCTTCTTTTCGAAGTCTGGAGCTTGATCATCATCACATGTCCAACACCATCACCATTGACTTCAATTGCTCCATCACTTGGCTTGGACCAACCTATCTCAATTTCACACTTAGAGCATAAGGTTAGTCAAAATGGGTTTCATCAATTCACTAAAACCAAACTAGAGCTTTTAGACGTTTCTTCCTAGCAAAACGTTTGCGCGGCATAAGGCGAGGCCGGAAGGGGGCATAGTCTAATGCTCACTACTACATGCGTTTATGCTTGCAAGTTTCGCGATGACAAAAGGCTGCTGGGACATGGAGTCCAGACGAGTCTAAGCCTGGAGAAGAGAAAAGGGTGTGGGGACTAGGTGGGGAGATGAGAGACGGCAGCAGCCAGGGGAGGCATTGCCCGAGGCTGGCGGCGATGTCCGGATAAGGACGGAATATGCTTGGAATATGTAGTTGTTGCGAGGGCATTTTTATCCATTGAAAGCCTTAGGGCATGTATGAACAATGCCCCTAAGGGGATTATAAGAAGGACGAAGGATGAAACCCTAGTTCTTCTGATTAATAGTGGATACTTTGACATTCCTTGTTCATTTCGTCCTTTGCCACCAAGGTGTTTGCTTGAGCAATAGCCCGGTGTTCGATGGCTAAAGCCTTGAACAATAGCCGACATCGGTTATGTGGTTATCTACATTGTTCTGTTTTCGATTTTGATCGAATCGCCGACCTGATACGAGACATTATGGCCTAAGGGCATGCTTGGATTTATTATCTGCTAATAATTAGCTGACTAATATCTCATATCTAATATTAGCTACCTATTAGCTGGAGGGTGTTTGGATGTACAGTTAATGAAAAATGTTACTAAAAAAACTATTAGCTGCTATTATCTGATTTGGTCTAACAGTGAGATAGCTAATAGTCAGAGGCCCAGTTAGTAATTAGCTATTTTATTAGTTGTAGTTGTTTAGATCAAGAAGAGATAACTATTAACAGATAACTATTTATCTATATTAAAATGGGGCATACTCTCTCCGTCCAGAAAAAACGCAATTCTAACTTTGAATCTGGACATAAAAATAGCAATGGGTACCCGATACCCGGATACCCGACGGGTTTTTACCCGATAGTACACGGGTATGGGAGGACTATAGCACCCACGGGTATGTTAATGGATAAAAACTCATACCCATCGGGTAGAGCGGGTGCGGGTACGGATACGGTTACATACTACCCATGTCCGTGCACCCGTGGACAATTTATACCCGCATCTGCATAGCATAGGCCTACTCAAATTCAGCTCTAGCTAATATCATTGGCCCAACAAACACGCTGTAAGGCCCAGCCCAAATATAACGTGTATATATATATGGTCGGCTGAATGTGAAACCCTAGCCCCATTCTCATTCTCCTTCCCCCTGCTAGCCGCCGTCGCCCTGCTCTCGCGGAAGCGTAGGCACACGATGCTCTGCTCTGCGCCGTCCCAGATCTGCTCTCGCTCCATCCTCAGTTCCTCACGCACCAACGCATGCGCTTCCTCTCCTGTGCTAGCGAGCCACCGTCCAGTACTACAGTCACACAAAGCGGTTTTCGTACATGGCAGCTGGTAGTGAACTCTGGCACCAACTACAAATCCACGACGGCGGCCGATGATTCTACCACCTCAGCCTTGTGCTTGTGCGTGTGATTTGACTATTATCTTTATGTGCGTGACGTCACGTGTGTTTGAGCCTATAATGAACATGAACTCATGAGCTTGTAACTTTGTTGTTTAATTATATTTGTTTGGCGGTTGGTGGATTGGTGATGATTCGATGTACTGAACTGGAGTGATGAATCTTTGATTACTGAACTTGTTGCTGCGGGCGTGCAGGCGGGTGCGGGTTACTCGCCGGGTGTGGAATACCCACGCGGGTGCGGGTATGGGTACAAGTCTATACCCGCATGCATGTACGGGTATTGAAGCGGGTAAACATTTTCTTGGCGGGTGCGGGTATGGAATGGCAGTACCCAGCGGGTATATATCTGGACACTGTTTTTTTTTCCAGTAATACCGTGGTCCGTGGACAAAATGGGTCTGGGCGACCCGGGGCCCGGGGGACCTCGTGTCGGGTCACCTCCGCGTGGGCCCGGTGACACTTCGTCACTATGTCGACATCGTTTGGCCACACCCCCACGCCTCCAACACGTGACCTCCACCGCTGAGCCTTACCTTCCACCTCAGTCCCTATCCACAGGGCCCCTCTTACCCAGGTCCCACGGACCAGTGATACATACCCGAGACGAGCGCGTGTACCACACACGCTCCTCCTGTACGTGGGGCCTAGTTAGTTATGAGGGTACGGCCACGAGGTCCCGCATCGAATTGCCAACACAACATCTACACCGTCCGTAGAACAGATCGACGGCTGACTTGCCTCTCGGCTCATGGACCCGTCACGGCCATGACTATCCAAAGCCTTCTCGGACCCACACGTCAGTGACGCCCAGGCGTAGACCACCTGGCGCTGCTGTGGGCGTCGGTGGCGTCGACGCACGGTTTCGATGTTGGGTGCACTCGCACCACCATGACGACATCCCTTCTCTTCTCCACTCTCCCTACGACTTCAACTTCCTTTCTCTCTCAATCTCTCCCTGTCCGCTGGCCGTGCCTTTGCGTGCGACGGGAGCTTGGGATCCACGGCGTCGGAAAAGTGGCCGGCTGAAGAAACCGATTTCCCCAAGATTTTTGCCCGTCCTATCCCTTGCAGGATCGGACTCTCCGTCTCTGGCCATGGCTCTCGGCGGCCTCCGCCGGCACGTCGGCCAGTTCTTGACCAGCAGCAATGGTGCGTAATTCGGTTGCTTTTCAAGCTTTCCTTTGGTTCTTGTGCCGTCTAGTGTTGAGATTGACGGCCGGCCTGACGCGGTGCGTGCGCGCCAGAGCTTATGGCGGCGTCGCTCTCGGCCGTGAGCTGCGCGGACGAGGTGCTGCAGGAAGCGGAGGGGGCGGGGTGCCGTGACGACGCCGCGGCGCTGCAGCTCAAGGAGGTGGCCATGGCGGCGATCCTGGTGGCCGGGGTGCTGGGGGTTGGCCTGCCGCTCGCGGGGCGGAAGCGGCGCGCGCTGCGCACGGACAGCGCCGCGTTCCTGGCGGCCAAGGCGTTCGCCGCCGGGGTCATCCTGGCCACGGGGTTCGTCCACATGCTGCACGACGCCGAGCAGGCGCTGTCCAGCCCGTGCCTCCCGGCCACGCCGTGGCGACGGTTCCCAGTCCCCGGGTTCATCGCCATGGCCGCCGCGCTCGCCACGCTGGTGCTCGACTTCCTCGCCACCAGGTTCTACGAGGCCAAGCACCGCGACGAGGCCGCGCGCGTCAAGGCGGCCGCCGCCGCCGCACTCGTTGCGACGACCTCCTCCGCGAGCGACGAGGACATCACCGTCGTCACCGTCGACGCTGAGGACGAGCGCAAGGCCCCGCTGTTGCAAACGCACTGCCATGGACACTCGCACGGACACGGACACGGACACAGCCACAGCCATGGGCATGAGCTGGTGCAGGCAGAGGGCAGCGAGGGGGAGGTGTCGGCACATGTCCGCTCCATCGTCGTGTCACAGGTGCTTGTTTGATCAGTTCACTTGGGATGGGATGCTTTGGTGTTTCATCGTGCACGCTGTGATGATCATTTGCCTTGGTTGCAGATACTGGAGATGGGGATTGTGTCACACTCTGTGATCATCGGATTGTCACTGGGAGTGTCGCGGAGCCCATGCACAATCAGGCCACTTGTCGCAGCTCTTGCATTCCACCAGTTCTTCGAGGGCTTTGCACTAGGTGGCTGCATTGCTCAGGTGAGAATTTTCAGTAAACTCCAGTTCAGAGTTGAGTCAATTCTCATCGCTTGATCAACAATTGATTTGTCATGTTTTAATAACACCATGATGTATGATTTTTGCACATAGTGTTGAAATTATTGATTTTCTCGGTACTCTGCACACTGTATTACATTACTTTCTTGTGAGACTTGCTCCTTTGTCAATTTGTTGGTTGGGCAATCGGCCTTTAAGAACATGGGCCCATCCTTGAAACTTCAGAATTCAAACATTTGACTTCAATAATATGATTGAGCATTGTACATTGTTGGAATATATTTTTCTCTCCTTTCAATTTGTGTCCGTTTATCCATGTAAATGGTCACCTTGACTTAACTTCTAAAATCTAAACTATGGCTGTCTAGTACTTTGTGATTTGTGAATAACCGCCAGCCGAAATTTTTAGTACTTTATGAATAGTATTGCAGAGTCATGACAATTTGGTTGGATGTCCATTTACTGCGGATTGCTTTAGCACTGAATGGTCCAAGGAAAAAAAAATACATGGACATGTTTAAGCATTATTACTTATTTACTATTCTTCCCATTTTTTCCTTAATTCTTTTTTTCTTCACTTCTCTGACTGTGCTGCTTCCTTTTCTCACTTCAATTATTATTAATCGAGGCACTACCACATTTCTCCAACAGGCACAATTCAAGAACCTTTCGGCAGTTCTAATGGCATCTTTCTTTGCCATCACTACACCGGCAGGAATAGCTGCTGGGGCTGGCTTGACCACATTCTACAATCCCAATAGCCCAAGGGCTCTTGTGGTTGAGGGCATTCTTGACTCGGTGTCGGCTGGCATCCTCATATACATGTCACTAGTGGATCTCATTGCTGCAGATTTCTTGGGTGGAAAGATGACAGGGTCCCTGCGACAGCAAGTGATGGCATACATCGCATTGTTCCTCGGTGCGCTCTCTATGTCATCACTTGCAATATGGGCTTGAGACCTGCCCTTGATTATATATCAGATAAAAGATGAAGTAGTGTCCATATGAAATTTATGTGGTATGTGTACAGTTTTAATGTGTATGTAGTATTCTGTTGTCTCATAGTATGGTAGCTTCCTTCGGGATCATCATAGGATAACATGCCTTGTTTTTTAAGGGCATGAAAGAAACACCGCTGATGTAAAAGGGGCACTTTGTGCCTGTACTGCCTCCACAATGGTGGTTTCTCTGATGAGATGGTGACTATTTCAATTGGGTTTTCTATGTACTGGAGGGTGAACTATGTGGTTTCTTTAGAGAGGAGCAAGGTCAGCAAGCAATGTTATGTTTGACTGCCGCCGAATGACTGCCTGTGCTGCTGGCTTTGTGTCAATTGTTGGTGTGTGGCTGGTCTTGGCATTTCAATTTTTGCAAACTGTAATAGGTTCGCTAGTCTTCTGTCAAATATGAAATACTAACAACGTTGACAGATTACCACCACTTGATCTGCAGCAAATGGTTTGGACTCATTTACGCCTGGTTGGATCCATTAGTCCTAATAGTTAGTGGCTAAAATTGGCTGGGTGAGGATCCAAGCTGACGTGCTAACTATTAGCAATTGTATGTGCTAACAATTAGCTCATTAGTTGGTGAAAGGGTGCTAATAGTTTGTATACACCTCCAATCAACTATCTTATCATCTATTAGCAAGTCGATCTAAACAACCCCTGCTAATAATTAGACAACCCCTGTTAATAATTAGCTAGCGAATGGTTAGTAACTAGCTAACTATTAGTACAAGACAAGAAGATCTAATCAGGGCCTTAGTAATGGTTAGGGAGATGATTTTCTGACGTACTTGGGCTGTGCAGTCTGTGGAGTAGAATCTAGTGTTCTTAACGAGGTGTGATGTGAGGTCAAGTTAGTGGCCTCTCATGTTCATGTAGTAGCATCATCAAAAGGCAATGCCTAGAAGCGCCGGACCTTACCTGAAGACGAAATGTGTTGGTTAAACTGTAAAGTCGTACACCTTTATTTTCTTAAGTGCACCGTGCTCCTGCTGTAAGTGCTGAAGAACCTTCTAGTTCAGACGGCGAAGAGAATGGCAACCACAGGTGGTGGTGGCACCGCCACTGCTTCAAGTAGTACCAAAAGCAGTGTATTGTAAGCCTGTCTGCCTTTTCTTTCCCTTTTTGCTTTATAGTTTTGATTGACTCTCTACGCGCCATTCTTTGCAGTTTAAGATTTTATTTTCCATCTAAGTATTCTGCTGTTTCTTTTTTTTTTTTGAAAGAAAAAGGCATAGCTCTGTCTTGCATTCAAGGAGAAAAACAACGGCGGTACTAATAGATTACCACCGCCGGTTTTGAACGTGCGGTGATAACCAAGGCTATCACTGTTGACATTTCATCGAGGGCCAAAACCGACGGCGATGGGGGGTTTCGAACCGGCGGTGATGACCTTTTTGAGTAGTTCTAGATAGATATCTTGGATAGGTTTTGATAAAAAGGTAAGTAGTTTTTAAAAAGCCTAATTCATCCTCCTCTTAGCTGTCACGGTCCTTACACTAGCTACGGGTGCAAAGATCTTACCAAAATCTCAACCTTCAATTTGAGTGAACCCTTGAGCCATCAACCGTCTATGTTTGTTATTGCCATGCTCATTGTATTTGTTGTGGAAGACACATTTCATTCCAATCAAATTTTGCATAGTCCTTTGATCCTTTCTAAGGATCATACTTCATTTCGAGTGAAGTTGTTCAACACCTCTACATGGCCATCAAGTATGTCTTCGGCCCTATAAGACTCCAAAGGAGAAACAAATGATTAATATTCACATAATTTTACCAAACATGAACGATCGGTTAACCCCACCCCTCACCCCCTTCGATTGGTTACATGAAGGATTGACTTGCTCCTTTAACAACCCGACCAACCTTGTTAAAACTTTTTGATAGATCCTTGTAAAACTCAAATCTGCCTTCTTTCTCAAGTTAGCCCAAGAGGCCCAAACCTTTCCTAGATTGTCCATATCACAGTATCGTCCAGTGCTTGTCCATACAGGCCGCCTGATCGAACAATGATGATGCCTGCATAATGATTTAAGACTGTGCTTCACCGAGCATGCCCCGGATAGTTTGGTGCGTGCAAATCCTTGTCCACCTATCCATTCGATGCACACAACTTGTGATTATTTCATTGTTTTAATTATGTTTTTTCTTTGACCTTCATGCACACTACAAGGTTTTTACCCTAATCCAACCAAATTGTATTCACAACACCACAAATTTAGTCGCAGTAGGAGGCTCTATTGCCACATGTACCATAATTGGTAGCGATATGTGACACTTATTGCAAACTATTATGTTGTGTTTGTCCTAACATCTTTTGCGAGAGGTAAGTGTTATGGCCACAATTAAACTATGGTTGCAAGTGTGTGTAAATATTGCAACAAACTATGCTACGTTGTGTTAATAATGAGTTTGTGTTGCGATAACAGGTTGTTGTTGTCACCATTCCAACGATGGTTGCGAGTAGTTTTCAGTATGACCACGAACTGTTCGGCTGATGGTTTCTGTAGCTGATAAACCGATTGATGCTGTTTTGTTGTGAGGAAAAAATATTGTACTATGGCTGATAAGTTCAAACGAACAGGGCGATATGTTGCCTTAATATTTGCCTGCATCGCGAAAGGGGTCGTGCTATATTGCATCAAAAAAATGATTCACTGCATGGCATAAGGTTCTATTGCTACCGATAACATATGTTACAATATTAGAGTAGATCTCGTTGAAAGTAATAGTTGTATTGCCACACAAATTTGCTCGTGGTCCTTACATAGTCGTTAACAGATTAATCAAGGGAAACATATGAAATGGTATAATTAAAAACATAGGTACTACTGTTGTATACCTAGAGAAAGCATTCTGAGCAACCCGTAGTCTACGTCAAGCTTATTACATTTCTCTTGATCTTGCATCTTTTAGCCGATGCCCTTCTGTCACAAGTGAATGTAAAATGACGCACGGGTTGTGGTGTATTTTCCAAACATTATCATTGCCAAAAAAACAGAAAAAATATTTCAAGTACATCAACAGCTTTTTCATGATATTTGTCACATTTAGAAAAAAGAAAATCTGACAAGAACAGTTTATAGATGTTTCCCAAAATCACAATTCTAAACCAAGCCAAGTAGGCACCATTGAAGGTGCTACAAAGGACATCTAACTGAAATCAATAGCCAAATCTCAATTCTTTTGAAACAGTTAATATAATCATAGTAAACCATACTAAGAATGTTTTGTTGGATGGATATATACATACTATATATGAGGTGTAACTGAGAGCATAATCAGAGACAGGGGACATGTGCCTACCTAAGAACTCATCAGTAAGCACTCCAATTTTACTAGTTGTGTCTCCTATTTCTAGAAGGCTCCTCTTACAATTCGGCTGGTATGAAAAATGTACTGTTCATGCTGAAAACACTGTTCTGGCTGAAATGTTGTGAGAGAAAAATACTGTTCCGGCTGAAAAAAGAAGCCGAGCAAGCCGGCTTCTTGGTCAGCCGAACGGGGATTATTTTGTTACTCTTGACCTTGCTGCACTGAACCTAGAGATTAGAAAACTATGTAAACCTCTTACAGGCCAAACATACTATGTTGGCTCAAACATAGGATAGATGTTTGAAGAATATGGCAAAACAAAAGAACTAGAGCATTAGAAAATTATGTAAACCTTACAGGCCATTGCATTTATCTAATTCACAAGTTTCATATGATAGTACTACGGGACTAGTATGTAAGTGACTTCTCATGTAGTCAAGGACAAGGAAAATAGCCTAAATCTGGGCAAGCTGTATGAAAAAGTAATGCAAACAGAGGCATTGCATATATACTAATAGACCTGTATATTGATAGATCATATAATGACTGCTAAAGTTGACATTTTAGTAGCGCTGAACTGACATTTTTATAGCTAAGTATTTGAAAAAAATTCTGAGCTATTGAGATTACTTAGAGTGAATTAGCCAAAAACCTTCAACAACGGCCTTTGCCGTTTCGGCCAGCCGAAATGTGGTGACGGTGCTGGGTGCTATGGAAGTGCTAACAGGAATAAGAAGTCGCCTTTTCGGGATAGTGAAAAGGCGGATCGGTTTCGGGGCCGCGGGGTGGACGCCCTTTGCCGTTTCGGCCGGCCGAAATGTGGTGACGGTGTTGGGTGCTATGGAAGTGCTAACAGGAATAAGAAGTCGCCTTTTCGGGATAGTGAAAAGGGGGCTGTCGTTTTTGTCTCGGCGGGAAGGGAGCGACGACGGTGAGAGATGACAAGTTTGGGGAGTTGTCATTTGGCGAAATGGGACCCTGATGTTGCTTCGGGTGTAACTGAACGATGCGAGATGATTGTTTCCCGCCATCACTTTTCGCCCAGGCGAAACGGTAAGGCGTGACTTGATCCCGCTTCCAATTATGGCACTGTAGCACTTTCGTTTATATTTGATAATTATTGTCCAATTATGGTCTAACTAAGCTCAAAAATTCGTCTCGTAATTTACAATCAAACTATATAATTAGTTATTTTTTTATCTATATTTAATACTTCATACATATGTCAAAGATTTGATACGATAGAGATAGTGAAAAAATTTGGAATCTAAACAGTGCCCCGCTTCCATTCGCCAGAGCCAGAGGTATGGATTGCCGACAACTCTCGTCAGGCCGGGCCCGCGAGTCAGAAAAAGGGAGCTCGGAGCAGGGTCTAGGCGGATGGGCAGCATCCGACAGTAGCCTGGGAAGGTGTTACCCAGTTTGGACGTCGATACGTAGTGGTTGCAAGGGCATTTGTGTCCATGAAAAACCTACTGGCGTGCCCCCAGGAGGGGCTGTAAAGGAGGATGGAACAATGATTCCCTGAATCAATATCAAGCATTTCGTTTCCTTTTCATTCGGTGGTTTCGTTTCCCAGTGTCTCATTCGTTCGGTGAGCTTGTCTATTCGTTCGAGCGTCAACCTTAGTGTTCGAAGGCTAAGGCCTAAAGTAACTACTTCAAGACGTAAATTCATGGATATGTACAGTATATATTCAGCGAACAAATATATTTTTGCAGTGTATATTCAGAGAGCAATGAGTTAATATTTTGCTATATATACTGAATATGTGCTTATATAAACTAAAGATTAAGAGTCCTGTGCCACAACCACTAAATTGACATATGTGTGCTCCAAATTAACTCATTAAACTGCATCTCCATTGAATTGACTGAGCACTACAACAGATATCAGACATTTGGAATCATAAAGCAATGCATGAGAGTTGACGAAGATGATTTCAGTTACCACAAATAGAAGAAATCCAGCAATAGTGCATTAATTTTTCCTACTCCTCATTGCTTGGCAAAGGGTTCAGAATATAGCATTACACAGTCACTAAAGATTAAGAGTCCTGTGCCTAACAAATCATGCTACTAGCTGACCTGCAGCTGATGTAATAAGACAGTACAACACTAAAGGCATGAGAGAAGTACAAGTGTACTGGATCAAAATTTTCAAACAGGAATGTACACACAGGTCTGCTATTTCAGCATCCTGCTTTGATACAACAGTACTAACAATTACAGCGGTTTTAAAAGATGAAGAATACTGCCATCAAATTTTCTGCTTATATAAACTACACAAGCACATAATGCAGGCATGGTGTTCCTTAATACTGAACCACAGTCCACTAATACTAAACAAGGGGAGCAAGGGAAAGTAATACATCAAAATTGTTATTCTGCTCCAATTTAAAATCTTCAAATTGACATCTGTGATCCCAATTGTACTACCTGGAATTAAAAGGCATGGATTAATCGCAATTCGCAATATGGATTAGTTCAGTTGCATATGAACAGAACAAATACCATATTTCTCACTAGAGGGCATTTTAGGAAAGGAGATGGATGCAGGCTCCACCAGTCAGTACTACACAAGCACACATAGCATCGCCCGAGGCCGAGGGCCCCGCGCTACTGTATGAACTACTCCGGCGGTACTGTAGAATCCTAAGCACACAAGAGTAGTTGTACTCTCGCTTCATCAGTCATCACAATTCACAAACACTGAAAGAAATCAATCATGGGGCAGCAAGCCAGCAAGATGACAGGGAAAGAGAAGAGAGAGAGAAAGAAATAATTTTCTATCGCTTATGAGTAGTCCATAAGTATCCGAGTAGCTTTAGTTATACTGCTCTATGGACTACTCACACAATGTTTCAGCCAATCTATAGTGAATATTTAAACGCTTATGGACTACTTCTAAACCACATTGTGGTTGCTCTTAGGGGGTGTTTTGATCCCGTGACTAAAGTTTAGTCTCTGTCACATTGGACGTTTGGATGCTAATTAAAAGAACTAAGCATGAGCTAATAAAATTAATTACATAGATACAGAATAATTTGCGAGACGAAAGCCGAACTAATCCATCATTAGCGTATGCTTACTGTAGCACCACATTGTTAAATCATGGACTAATTAGGCTTTAATAGATTCGTCTCGCAAATTAGTCTCAATATGTCCAATTAGTTTGTAATTAGTTTATATTTAATACTGCAAATTAGTGTTTAAACATTCGATGTGAGAGGACTGAAGAGTACGTAGAACGGAGTAGTAGGAAAGATAACAACACGCCTCCAATGAAACTATTCCGCTCTACTGTATTTCCTACGAGTATAGTGTTTGGCTCACCAGGAGGGATGGGAGCATCCAAGGAGAACGTACCCTGAAGATTTGAGATGAACTACATGTTGACAACCAAAAATGTCCATTTTGTGAAGTTGTCAAAATATGAAATGGACTTCATCATTGCGTTCCTCTCGTCGAGACGGTCAAAAAACATATATGGAACGTCTAATTCGAAGTCCGGATGAAGAAGTTATGCCCTCGAAAAGATGTCTCGTTGTCGGGAGTTCCGACCCAAGTCGGGACTTCCGACTGTCGGAAGTTCCGACGGGTGTCAGGACTTTCGGGAAGCCTGAAGAAATCTTCTCGGGTGTCTGGGGTTATCCCTACGTCGGGAGTTCCGACAAAAGTCGGAAGTTTCGACTGTCGGAAGTTCTGACCCAAGTCGGGACTTTCGACATACCTAACAGAAAATCCTGTTCGGATCTGGCCTTTTGGATTCCGATCCGAACTATTCCAAACTCGTGGGAAACTTGAAAAATAAGGCTTGGAGAGGTTTCCTACTGGGATAAGACCACCCCCTCTATATATATGAGAGGATCATGGTCGATTGAGTTACCAATTTATCCAATCGTCAAACAAATCAATCTACTACCTCTACTCCAACTCTTTTGCCCTCTTCTCCAACCCCCATGCTGTTCATCCCTTGATCCGACAACCAAGGATAGCGTCCTAGGCTTGCTGGCCGACCTAGGGCAACCCGACAACGTCCTTGCCCTGACGGGGTCCCTCCCGGACGAGAGCTTCGACGGTTTCTTTGCTAGTTTGCCTGAAAACTAGCCGGTTCTTCATCATGTAAGCACATTGGTTATCCTTTGGTGGTTTGCTTGTAGACCTCTCCGTTCTTCACCACAAAAGAGTGACATCCTCGCTGCATTCTTCGGTCTGTAGCGGCCCGGGCGTCCAAGGCCCTGTTGGTGTTTGATTCGAATCACTTCCGATGTCAACACACTTTTTTACGACTCCGCTGGGGACGATTGGTTCGGCTATCTCTTATAGCCGATCTCTCTGACCTAGCCTTACCCCTCATTGATCTATCTTCTTAAGTTCGCCATTATCGTTGCATCTGGCCCAAAAGGCCGATCGCATCTGGTTTTGACCCCTTGTGATCTTGTTTGCGATTTTGTAACAAGTTGCGCTGCTTATTAGAAAAATCAGCAAGACGGTCAAGTTATAAATCATGAAGTACCAAGGTGTTGCATCATAATATTATTACAATCACCATGAGGTACAACTTGTAAATGCATCTTATGATCCTAATAGTTATTTTACAAGTTCTATGAGCTCTCATGTTGGTGTTGCTAGCTGTAATGATACTAGATATGTTACATCGGCTAATACTTTTATTAATGCTCCTCATTATACACATCATAATTATGAATATTATGGTCAAGAGCCGATGCATGTTGTAAATTCTTCGAGTTTTGATGCTACTAGCAACATACAACACATAAATTATTATTCATCGGCTATAAGGTCACAATATGTGGTTCCACCACAAAACATGCCGATAAATAAAAGAATTGACTATAACAATGCTAATTATTTAGCCAATTGCTCTAAAAATTCAGCACCATATGCTAATGCTCCTATTCATAATTCGACTCCATATGTTACTCCCAACTCGAGCCGAATTAATAAAAATTCAGCAAGGTGTTTAAGTGCTAATACTTATGATTCGGCTTCACGTGTTACTAGTAACCATAGCCGAATCAATAAAAATTCAGCACCTTATGCAAAGATCAATGCCCACAATTTGGCTTTGTATTTCGCTCATGACCATAGCCGAATTAGTAAAATTTCAGCAAGGCATTCGGGTGCTAAAACTCGTGATTCGGCTCCACATATTGCTAATAATTGTAGTCGAATCAATGAAAATTTAGCAATATGTGCACTTGCAAACAATCATGATTCGGCTTCATTTGTTGCTCTCAAATCAAGCCGAATCGATGAAGATTTAGCCCATGCTAGGAATCCATATGGTTCCTCTAAATAGAAGGTGCCCACTTATCATAGACCGTACCTATTATGCTATAATTACTTGAAAACTCCTAATGGTTGGTGGGTACCTGATTTTTATGAATTTAGTGGTGAAGATGATAAAACCACTATGGAACATATTAGTATATATCTCTCACAGCTGGGTTTTGCCGATAAAGAAGACTATATGAGAGTGCGAAATTTTCCTTTATCTCTCACCGGTATTGCCTTTGCATGGTTTACAGCTTTGCCATGATGTACTATTGGTTCATGGTCTCAATTAGAGGAGCAATTCTATGAATGTTTTGGAAAGACTAATGAGAAAAGACCGATCACAGTTGAGTCATCGGTTAAAAGAGGATTGCTAGTGGGCATGAAAGAAATAATTGATTCGGATGTAAGCAAAGGTTCAGCTACAAAAGCCAAACAATACAATATCCTTTCCTAATCAATCACATCTCAAAAACAAGTCTTGCTATAGAAAAGCATGGAAAATGCTAGAAACCAGCTAGACTTAATTTTTCAGGAGCTAAAGGGGTTGTACACTTATCTAGTGATTACTGCATCATTGGTGGAGATCAAGCCCCTACAAGCAACAAAGGAGGGTTGCCTACCTACTTAGAATCGGCTGAGCCGACTTCAAAGTTAGCTGAGCTGATTGCTGCCTACCCTGAGTCAGCTACGCCGACTGCCTCTATCGTCTTCCCTAAGTCGGCTAGGCCGACTTCCCAGTCGGCCAAGCCGACTGCCCCTGCTAGTGCCCAAGTTGGCCTAAAGTCGGCTAAGCCGACTTTCTCGGCAGCGGTCGATGCATCTTCGGATAATTCAGCACCTATTGTTGATCATTCTCTGGAGATGAAGAGCAACATCATGCAAATCAAGGACGTGCACTTTTTCAACATGATCAACAAGGTAGAAAACACAAATATTTTGCTCAAATTCCAATCTGGTCATACTATTTCAATTTCTGCATCTATTAGAGATATCCTTACTAATTATTGTAATAGACCGATTGAGAATAGTAATTTATTTGTTGATGATAAAATAAATTCAGATTCTATCAGCCAAGACATTGTTCCATATGGCAAAGCCGATAGTGGTAGTTCGTCAAAGCTAAAGCTTCCTATAAGCAATTGCAAAGGTGTGGCCGAATGGATTGATAATAAATCCGATCCATTCATTTGCCTAGCTTTAAAGCCGATTCCACAGAAGAATTGGCTCAAGAAATCAAAGTACACCTTTGACTTTACTTTTTGTGATCATATCTTTAATATCCTACTTAAGAATAATTTTATTAGAATCATTGATCACAATGCTTTGCCATCTATTCAAAACTTAGAAGAGCTTACATATTGCAAATGGCATAATTCATCTGATCATAATACTTCTAATTGCAATGTGTTTTGTCGAGTCATCCAATCGACCATTGATAAAGGACGATTGAGATTTTCTGAAGCTCAACACATAGACCAATTAGATTCAATTGGTCTTGATGGCAAACAGGTTTTGAATCGACTTGCATTAGCCAATTCACTCAAAGCTCAAAGCTTGAACGCCCAAGAGAGAGATGTGGAGCCCTCAAGTGAAGGCAAGGTTGTTGTTGATGAATTGCAAATAGAAGATATTCCAGAGGACAACAAAGTTATCATTGTTCCAAAAGACACTGGGGGCAGCTGAAATCTCTCCAACCAAAGCAAAAGCCGATTGATCTCGTTGAGCAAGGGGAATCGGCTAAGGATCCTCCTTTGGAGCATGTCTGTCAAGATGGGGAGAAGGAGGATGCTCGTAAAGCTAATAGAGGTAAAGGCCATGACAAACAAAGAAGTAAAAGGCCAAAACTCAGCTTCGAGGAACTTCTAGCTAAATATGAGAAGATAGGAGAAGCAAATGTCACCAAGCGGCCAAAGAAAGTCCATTCATCAAAATTGACTCCAAAGCACAAGTCTCAAGAGTGGAATCGGCAAGGAGATAAACCTCACGCGGCAGTAACATATTCTCCTTTTAAGCAGTCAATTCCCATGTCGTATGGACCACAACCCACATATTTTCATTCTTATTTATCTTGGGGCTGGTTTGATCAAGAGGCACATGTTCCACCATATTTTAGGCCAGAATATGTAGAGTATGCGACTCCTAGACATTCAAAGAGATCATCATCTTGTAAAGACCGTTTTGATCAAAATCGGTCTGGAGCTCAACCAAAGAAGAAAGCGGTAAAGCAAGTTTACCGAGTAAAGTATGATGGCCGAAAGAAGAAAAGTTCAGATCTGAATTTAACAATCGAAAAGCCGATTACATTGCTAAAAAATCTGGCTATTGATGGCAAATAAGTGAGGAAGTTATCTATTAATATTCTAGGTGCCACATCTGAACAAAAGAAGGTGGAAGTGCCCAAAATCAAGAAAGATTTACCGTTGTCCAAAACAGAAATAAAACCGATATGCTCAATCGGTTTTCCAAAGTGGCAAGAAAACAAGCTACAAAAGCTTAGTGCAGAGAAGCTAAAAGAAAAAGGCTTGGCATGGGTTTCCAAAGAAAGTATTCAAGCTCAGAAGGATGATGTTCAAGCAAGTGGTGCAACAAAAGCAAAGGAGAGAAGGAGATTTAAGAAACAATTGCCAAGTTATCATCAAAATTATTGGTCATGGCATCATCCATATTCTTTGCCTATGCCTATGTGGAATTCATCCCCCGGTATGCATGGTTATCCTTTAGCTTCTTATTTTGATCCTTGGTGTGGATCTTTATGTTATGGAGGGTTGCTAAATTATTTTACTTATTGATGATCAGGAGCTGAAATATTTATTTCGGTTATGTATGCTCTTGTGGATGAATTCATATGGCCGATATTTTGATACCGCCCTTAGTGTAAAAATATAGCGGATGAATGCTTGCGACCATCGTGCTATTAGAAAGCCCCATGAAATTTACTTTGATGGCCTTAAGGCCCGGGGGGCATGATATATGCATTTTGATTTACTTCATGGATGTGACAATATGATTAGTCGGCTTGCAAATAAGGCCAAGGTGTTGGCATAATCATTATTTCTCACAATGGTGCTATTGGAGACATCAAGCCGATTAAAATTATATCTGCACCAACATTTGAGTCGAATGTGAAGTTTTCTTATTCGGCTTGGCCATATTGCAATCCATGGGGTATAACATGTTGAAGCCTATGGTGATTCCTTGCTGGTGGTACAACAAGTTGCTAGAGAATTTCAATGTTTAGAAGGGTCGCTAAGAACTTGTCTTGATACTTGCCTTGATATTATTGACTATTTTGCTGAATTCTGAATTCGGCATATTCCGAGGCATGAAAATCAAAAGGCCAACATGTTAGCTCAACAAGCATCTGACTATGATGTCAGTGGACATAATTTCCATATTCAAGAACAACCGATGCATGAAGATTTCATTTTTTCTTGTGTAGGTACAGACCAGTCGGCTAAGCCGACTGACCAAGTCGGCTCAGCTGACTACTCTTCTGCTGTGACCAAGTCGGCTAAGCCGACTGCCCTAGTCGGCCAAGCTGACACCTCCAAATCGGCTAAGCCTATCGGCCATGTTGGCTCAGCCGACTCCCCTATGACCAGCCCGGTCAATTCGCCCGAGAAGCTATCAAATCGGCCCCAAAGATGAAGTGGTTATTGCGTAGAGCCGGTTTTTATTGGCCTACTATGATGGTCGATTGTTTTCGCTACTACAAAGGTTACGAAGAGTGCTAGAAGTTTGGAAATATTCAGCTTGTGCCTGCTGCTGTGCTTCATCCTATCATCAAACCATGGCCTTTTCGTGGTTGGGGGTTAGACTTTATTGGCCAAATATATCCCCCACCTTCGAAGGGACACCGATTTGTGTTAGTTGCTACGGATTACTTTACTAAGTGGACTGAGGGAGTTCCTTTGAAGAATATGACACACAAGGAAGTAATTGAGTTCATTACTGAGCATATTATTCATAGATTTGGCATCCCTCAAACATTAACTACAGATCAAGGGACATCATTTATGTCTAAAGAGGTGAGGGAATTTACCAAATTATATAAGATCAAGTTGCTCAATTCATCTCCGTACTATGCTCAAGCTAATGGCCAAGCTGAGTCTAGTAATAAGACTTTGATCAAGCTCATCAAAAAGAAAATTGAGGAGAATCCAGGGAGATGGCATGAAGTTTTGTCTGAGGCTCTATGGGCACATCGCATTTCAAGGCATGGTGCTACAAAGGTTACTCCTTTTGAGTTAGTATATGTCCAAGAGGCCGTGTTGCCTGTCGAAGTGAATTTGGATGCATACAGGCTTGCTAAGCAAAATGATTTATCAGTTGTTGTGTATCATGATTTGATGATGGATAATATCGATGAGGTGATTGATGTGAGATTAAAAGCTCTCAAGGAAATAGAGAAAGATAAAGCTCGAGTTGCCAAAGCATACAACAAGAAAGTCAGGAGCAAATCCTTCCAAGTGGGAGAATTGGTGTGGAAAACCATACTACCAATTGGATCGAAGAGCAACCAGTTTGGCAAGTGGTCACCGAATTGGGAAGGTCCTTACAAAGTGGTCAAAGTTATATTCGAAAATTCATATGTGCTAGAGACAGTGCAAGGTGAACGTCTCACGAGAGCATTCAACGGGAGGTACTTGAAAGGGTACTTTCCAAGTGTTTGGCAAGAAGCCTAAGTGCTCTCCAAACAATGGCCGATACATGTATCGCCCTTAGAAAAAATGGCCGATGTATACATCGCCCCTAGTCACTAAGCAGCCGATGAGATGGGTATCGTCCCTGTTTGGTTTTGAATAAGTGTTTTCAGGTTCATGCATCATTCACCTAAAAGCAGGGGGGCATATGTTGACAACCAAAAATGTCCATTTTGTGAAGTTGTCAAAATGTGAAATGGACTTCACCATTGCGTTTCTCTCGTCGAGACGGTCAAAAAACATATATGGAACGTCTAATTCGAAGTCCGAATGAAGAAGTTATACCCTTGGAAAGATGCCTCGCTGTCGGGAGTTCCGACCCAAGTCGGGACTTCCGACTGTCGGAAGTTCCGACGGGTGTCGGGACTTCTGGGAAGCCTGAAGAAATCTGCTCGGGTGTCTGGGGTTATTCCTACGTCGGGAGTTCCGACAAAAGTCGGAAGTTCCAACTGTCGAGAGTTCCGACCCAAGTCGGAACTTCCGACATACCTAACAGAAAATCCTATTCGGATCTGGCATTTTGGATTCCGATCCGAATTGTTCCAAACTCGCGGGAAACTTGAAAAATAAGGCTTGGAGAGGTTTTCTACTGGGATAAGACCACCCCCTCTATATATATGAGAGGATCATGACCGATTGAGTTACCAATCTATTCAATTGTCAAACAAATCAATCTACTACCTCTACTCCAACTCTTTTGCCCTCTTCTCCAACCCCCATGTTGTTCATCCCTTGATCCGACGACCAAGGATGGCGCCCTAGGCTTGCCGGCCGACCTAGGGCAACCTGACGATGTCCTTGCCCTGACAGGGTCTTCCCCGGGCGAGAACTTCGACAGTTTCTTTGCTAGTTTGCCTAAAAACTAGCCGGTTCTTCGTCACGTAAGCACGTTGGTTATCCTTTGGTGGTTTGCTTGTAAACCTCTCCGTTCTTCACCATGAAAGAGTGACATCCTCGCTGCATTCTTTGGTCTATAGCGGCCCGGGTGTCCAAGGCCCTGTTGTGTTTGATTTGGATCACTTCCGACGTCAACACTACAAAAGAGAAAAAAGAAAAAAAAACGACCGCTCTCCTCCCAAAAAAAAAGAACATCGAGAAATCAAATAATTACAAATTTAATTAAATTTATAAAAATAGCATTTACATTTGTATTTTTAAAAGGTTTACAACCAAACCAACAAAGAATAGCTATCGCACTTAAATGACGAGGGACGGCTAGTTTTGAGCGATCTATCGAAGGAGTCGTCAAAGCTCTCACCCGGAAGGGACCCGTTGGGGCAAGGACGTCGGTGAGTTATTCGAGGTCAGGCAACAAGCCTAGGACACTATCCTTGGTAGTCAAATTAAACGATTAACAGCAACATATAGGATTGAAGAGCTAAAGTTGGGGAAAAAAGTAGTAGATTATGTAGTTGGATTACCTCAATTGGCCATGAACTCTAGTATATATAGAGGGGTGGTTCTATCCTAGTAAGTTTCCCATGAGATTTGGCAAGTTCACATCGAATTAATTTTAAAATTGGACTCGGATCAGGAAAACCGGCTTAGCCTATTTCATAAAACAGCTTAGCCGATTTCCTCCGGAAAGCCCAGCCATACTTTGAAAATCGGCTGAGCCTGTTTTGCTGCTTTTCATCTCAAAATTGGTGTCCACGCACAATTTCTTCATCCCAACTTCAAAATTAGGTGATCTATATATATTTTTCAATCGTCTTAACGAGAGAAGCATAAAGGAGAAGTCCATTCTTCAATTTGGATAACTTTACAAAATCGGCTTAGCTTGTTTCTACTGGATAATTGTCCTAAAGTTGTAATTGTTTCATCCGGATTCTAAATTATACGATTGATATAGTCTTTTGATAATCTTCACGAGAGAAATACAACGATAGTCCATTTTGCATTTTGATAAAGTGCAAATATCCCGGTTTGGAAAACAAGGCTGCTGGAAATTCTGGGTTCAACCTTTGCTGTCAACACTATTGCTTGTTGAAATAAAAACAAATCCCATGTTGATGGTGTATCCATGAGACATCCTTAAATATTACAAACTAAATCTACTCCATCCGTTCACAAAAGAATACAATTATAAGATCCGTGCCAGTTAATTGTGCTCAACTTTAACTAAGTTTATAGTAAATAGTATTAGCATTTATGTCTTCAAATAAATTTATGGTAAAAATATATTCTATAATTAATTTAATGATATTTATTTTATATAAAAATATTAGTATTTTTTAATATAACTTTAGTTAAAGTTTAAATTAGATAAGTGAGAATTACATTTTTTTCGTAGAGGGACGAAGCAGCTGTAGTAGGCTAAAATAGGACTATAGGATATCGGATCCACGAGGACGGGAAGACACCCGCCTCCAATGGTTAGTGGCACAACAGAGAACTGTTCTGCCTCGCTTCATGTCCTGACAGGATCGCATCCGGCGCATGAGTCGCGATCACAGTCGACAGGAGCCGTGTCGTCGTGACGTGCGTGGCAGTGCCACTGCGGCATCATTCAGCCTGTTCGCTTATTGATTTTAGCTAGAGTTTATTAGTTAGTTAATAATATTTTTCTTTTACAACAAATTAGTACTAGCTGAACTTATTAGTCTAAAAACCTACAAGCAAACAGAGCCACATTTAGTTTGGTGTCCGATTCGGCGCCGCCAAATTCTGGGAGGTACTGTAGGTACAGTACTTTTCGTTTTTATTTGGTAATAATTATTCAAATATTGACTAATTAGGCTCAAAACGTTCGTCTCGTAAAGTACAACCAAACTGTGCAATTAGTTTTTGATTTCGTCAACATTTAGTACTCCATGCATGTACCGCAAGTTTGATGTGACGGAGAATCTTCTTTTTACATAGTGCTAAAATTAGGAATTTGGTGGAACTAAACAGCGCCGAGGCTCAATTGCCACGCACCTGACACACGCCACCGGACCCAGGCACGACAAGAGAAGAGAGCCCGGCAGGGGTATGTAGAGTACTGTACCTCTGTAGCGCACGCATCTCATCGACCATGCACCGCTGTGTATCCGGATGTCCAGATATCCCAAATATCCAATATCCTATTGGATTTCGTGTAAATATGGATATCAGTACTCGTATGTGATTTAAATATGGATGTTAAATAGATGTATCCGTATTTATTTTTAAAGATTATTCTCTATCCAATTCTACATCCGTATCCGACAAAAATATGAAATATCCGATATTATCCATATCTGAGAAATACAAATTATTTTGAAACCATCTAAATCTTACAATTATGACTAATTAACTATGTAAATGAAAATAAATTTAATATAACAGATGATATGTTTTATTATTTAAAAGTTATCTAAGGCTAATGTAATTTTAATACTATTAACGATATATAAATCTTAATTTTATTTAATTTTAATATGTCTAATCATTTAATAAGTATTTTATTTTATTTATATAATTTCAAAATTTATATTTATTAATTTTAATTCAAGTACTAATATATAATCTATAATTTTTTATATTTTATATATTTAATTACTAAATATTGATTAAAGTATTTTTAGTTTTGGTAGTTGTCTTTATTCACGGTGTTATAGAGCTACATATTAAATCCTTTATCCGTAATCATTTTTTATTATACTATGAAACTAACGATAAGCAAATAGATACATGTTATCTTTAAAATCAAGTGGATATATGAATCCGAAATCGAGATATCTGTTTTACATTAGTATCCGGTAATTTTCGTATCCGTATTTGAATTCGAATTAAAATGTCCGGATCCAATCCGAATGCATCCTTACAACAACCGCTGCTCCCTTTGCTTCGACAATGCATGAATGCATCTCGTCGTCTGACACGATAGGTGTAGGATAGCATAGCAAACCCGCGCTGCACCTGCATTTTCTCTTCTCGCAGCTCCTGCCGACCCGGTAGTCCGGCACCCACGCCAGAACAGGCCGTCAGGCTATGGGTGGCTAAATCCACGGGGATACTAATAATAAAATAAATTTTAGAAGTTATTAGTAATCCGTAAGACGAATTTATTAAGCCTAATTAATTCATAATTAACATATATTTATTATAGCACCATATTGTCAAATCATGGACTAATTAGGCTTAAAAATTTGTCCGTAAATTAGTCTCAATCTGTGCATTTAGTTTCGTAATTACTCTATACTAGGTAGCGTGCCCGTGCATTGCTATGGGACAGCAAAACTTTTATAATAAAAACACACGGATCACACGATAAGATAACAGTACTGTTTAATAAAGGTACTTTTGATTATCATTAAATGCACATAAAAACAACCAAACGATGATATTTTTCATAGTTCAAGTTTTACGTAATTTTTTTGTTTGAGGAAACAAGTTTTACACAATTATATATGACAATGTATATAATCCGGAAAACACTTATCCATAACAAGGCATAATAAAGTTATGTCTCGCCTCAAACATCTACTTTTACAATCTGCTTAAGACCTTAAGTAGGTCTTGGAGTTCTCCAGGATATTGTCTCCACATTCATTTGCATGGCTCTTCAAATATCCACCAAAATTATGTCCTCAAGAAAGTTAATAGCTATGCATGACAGATAATAAGTTAACTTATTAATTTGGTACGTAGTCTCAACTATTGCCATCACATCCTCGCAAGCACGCTTCTTGTCTTCGTATTGTTCTAGATCAACCATTTCTGCCTCAATCTCTGTATTCTTTTTCAATTTCAATTGTTCTGTATCGAGATGAGCAAAACCTATAATAATTAATTTTAGATACCAAATTATGAATCAATCTCTATAGCTGTTGCTGGACAGGCACTGACTGTCGATTGCTGCTAGCTAAAGGCAAGAAATTTTTATCTCCTACTTTTTGTTCTACAAAGTTATCTATCTAGGTTGCTGCAAATTTAAAATAATAACAACCTGCAAGGAAAGAAAAGATGATATTTCATCAGACGAGATAAGGAGCGAGAAGAATAGAAGCTAACACTAATATCTTTGTCCGCGCCCACCGCCAGCGACATACAAAGCCTAAAGAGGCTACGGCGCCGCGCCACTGCCGCCGGCAGGGCCTCGTCTACTGGCCCAGATCGAAAAAAAATGTATAAGCAGGTCGATGGAAGTGCCCTACCTTGTTGCTTGCGTTAGCCTCGGCGACCTCATTATTGCCCTCTTAACGCTACGGCCCACGTTAAGCACAAAGTTAATTCTATCAAATTTAAAGTACTTAGCTGATTGTGCTTTGTCAAAACTGTTTCCATAGCACGAAAAGTTCAGTGTTTTGCTAATACAACCAGTGTATGACTCAATTTTTTAAGAAATGACACTGGCACAAGGCATATTAGACAAATAACATATGACACTGTACCCAAGCCACATTGATCTATATATGCAGGCCCTAGAAAACCGGTGCAAACACTCCATGGCTGTCCTTGTCTTCGGAATAATACCTGCAAAATAGGACCCAGAGAGGACTGCGACCCACAATAATATGATGTAAATCAGCGTCGATCCAGATTAATCCAAAGGACAATATATTTGTTGAAAATGCTGGCCCTTTCATATTCAGTAGTTTTGCAAAAAGATGGCCAGTATTAAGCAAAAGGATAATATGATCTAAGAGTAGTTTTACACAGAACTTAGATCCAAATCTTTACTTAGGTCTTGTTTAGTTTCAGGGTGTAAAGTTTTGGGTGTCACATCGGGTGTTACATGGAGGTGTCGCATGGAGTGTTCGGATACTAATAAAAAAACAAATTACAGAATTCGTCAGAACACACGAGATGAATTTATTAAACATAATTAATCCGTCATTAGTAAATGTGTTACTGTAGCATTTATTGTCAAATCATGGACTAATTAGGCTTAAAAGATTCGTCTCGCAAAATAGTCGCAATCTGTGCAATTAGTTATTTTTTAGTCTATATTTAATACTTCATGCATGTATCAAACATTTGATGGGATATGGTGTCAACTTTTGGAGGATGAACTAAACAAGATCTTAAGATTCTTTTTCCTACATCAACATAAGAAAACTACATTTAATGTAGCCCATCATCTATCCGGCATTCCTACCCATCAGCCAATGACAGATGAGTAGGAGAAAAAAATACTGGCCACAACAATTATACCGTTTAGCATCTTGCACATGAATAGCTTATCTACCCTAAAGAACCTAAAAATTATTACCATTGATGTTACCTTAAGCTTGTCATTTTCTTTTGACATTACCTTGCAAGCTCTCTGCAAAGCCCGCATCTCCTGCACACATAGGCAAACAAGAACAAACTATAGTCAATAGATAGAGTATATAATTTGGCTTCAGAGCTTGAGTATATATCCAGTTTTATTTAATGAAATCACAATCACACATTAGCAAAGCAAGATCGTGACCATGACCTGTTTAAAAAAATAATAACCACTAAGTGTTGAACCTGAGTTGCTATCAAGATTTTCAGAACTGCTACATTTTTTTAAGGAAGTTGAGAAGTCACTGCTCTATTTATAAGATGCAAAACCGTCCCATGGATAGATGTCATTAGAACCATGCAGTGTATAGACCATTTTGTTCTTCCAGCGATAAGATGAAACATCACAAGGCATATAGAGAAATGGGAAAGTAAAGCAAAATGGAGAGAAGTCATGTAAAAATCGACAGATAGTTGTACCTAGTTTAGTAAAAAAACATAGGCTATAAGTTGTAAATTATTATTTGGAGCAGAGGCATCTGGTCGACAGAGCAGTAATCATGATGTTTTTCATTTTTCTTTTTTCAACAAATTCATGTACAGTAGGAACTGAAGACTCTGCAAATATAGTTCTGCAAGCACCAAGATGCATTAAAACATTGATCCAAAAGGAACCACTAACCTTGATCCAAAAGAATGCAATATGAAAGCGTAGTCCCCCACTTCAATAGCAGAGTAACTTCCTGGAGCACGTTAAAACTGAATGAAACATGCTGGAGCACTGAGAGGGTAAAGATTGCATTTACAAATTATTCATAGCTCTACCAAAGTCAACGTATTGAAGTTGCAGCCGAATTTTTGGAGGGCTGCTCCGGAAGGCAGACAGTGGGTCGAAGAAGGCGGGGAGCGCCAGGATCTGACCATCGAGCAGCACTGAAAACGCGTCCCTGCTCCACAACAAGAACAGCAACAACAACAGCATAGCCTTTCAGTCACAGGTAAGTTGGGGTAGGCTAGAGTTAAAACCCACCCACGGTTCAGACACTTCAATAGTTGCTTTCTAAGTACTCCTATTCAAATATAGATCTCTATGTATACCCCAAGCTTTCCAATCTCTTTTTATTGCCTCCCCCATGTCAATTTCGGTCATCTACCTCTCCTCATATTATTAGCTTGGCTTAGGACTCCACAATGCACTGGTGCCTCTGGAGGTCTCCTTTGGACATGGTCAAACTAGCTCAACCAATGTTGGACAAGCTTTTCTTCAATTGGTGCTACCTCTAGATGATCACGTATATCATCGTTCCGAACTCGGTCCATTCTTGTGTGACCGCAAATCCATCGCAACATACACATTTCGGCAACACTCAGTTGTTGAACATGTCGAATCTTTGTTGGCCAACATTCTGCTCCATATAACATAGCCGGTCTAATCGTCGTTTTATAGAACTTGCCTTTTAGCTTTTGTGGTACCCTCTTGTCATAGAGAATGCCAGAAGCTTGTTGCCACTTGATCCACCCTGCTTTGATTTTATGGCTAACGTCCGCATCAATATCTCTATCCTCTATAGCATCGATCCCAGACACTGAAATGTATCCTTCTTAGACACTACTTGACCTTCCGAACTCACATCTCCCTCCTCTTGTACACGCCATTGGGTAGCAGGATGTGCACCCGCCGCCTCGCTAACACCCACGCATGGGCTCAATGCCTCATGTGTCACGCGTGCGCTGAGAGATGCAGAGTTTGGCCGATGTAGCACAGGGTTAGCAACGACGCCTGACTCGGCGCATCGGGAGGTTGAGGCAGCGATGGCGCAGGGACTGACTCCGTCCCCAGTCGGACACGATCCCACTGAAGCTAAGCACCGCAAGTCTAGATCTGGGAGGCGGCGAGGGCGACAATTAGAGGCGCAGGGGCTTTAGGGAAGAGAAGGGGTGGGCAAACTTGTTTGGTGCTCGTCGCCGATGAAGGGCCCGCCGAAGACCTACGCACCTGGCTTGCGGCGGTGGCGGCGTGGTCGCCCGGTCCTGTGCTCAGGTATCACCGGCATCAGTGGGGAGAGCGACGCGGGCCGGCGGCGGCGGGATGCGGGCGCGGTCGTCAGCGTCGCGGTGACGTGGTTGGGGCGTGGGTGCGGCGCGGGTTGAACGCGGGACAGGGAAGTGCTCGCGTGATTGGACTAGAGCGAGGAGTTCACGTGGGCGCCGCACAGGGGAATCGCGTGATTGGAGGAGAGCGGGAAGGAGATCGCACGGGCGGGCAGAGCGGAGGTGGGAATTTTTTTCGCACGAAGAGGCAGAGCGACCATCCGAAAATTGTCGCACCATTCAATTATCTTAATTTTGTTTTTTAGTTGTAGGAGATTTAATACTCATGCGTTTGTCGAGCACCAGGCATAAAGTTTAGACGGACAGATACAAAGTCACCGCCGTCAAGTGGGGTCGGGTCCTGTCCCATGCATTGATACACAGCGCCACGCCACGCCACGCCACGCCACGCGACACAACGGCCCCGTTCGCTTGTCTTAAAAATAGCTTGTTCAGCTTCTTTTTTCAGTCGAAACAGTGTTTTTCTCTCACAACAATTTAGCCGGAACAGTGTTTTTCAGCTAATTTTAGCCAAATTTCATACCAGCGAACGGGACCAACAGGCGTGCTTGCATACCGTCCCTCGCATTCGCATCGCAGCACGACGGACGTCCAACTGGCTGGCAGGACGCAGGAGGCCAGGAGAGCATTCATTCCGGGGAAGCCAAACAGGGACATTGTCAGCAGCCAGACATTGACCGGTCGCGTATCTTGAGCTTGATGAAGGCTGTGTCATGCTGGGGCCATGAAGGCGTCCAGCCATTGTCGGAGATCTCTCACCCGATACGCTATGCCATCGCCATTGGAGATCTCCTGGCGCAGAGAGGCCAGAGCGAGCTCGCAACTTCCAACACCTGCAAAGGAGCTCGCAACTTCCAACTCGTAAATGTCTGCGACTGCGACGCGTGGATCCGATCCTATCCGAAGCAGCTGCGACCTGCGATGGGCGATCCCTCTGAGCTGATCAGCTGACGGAGTGACGGTCACAGCGGAATGGAAAGTTCACGCGTCAGGGTAGTTCTTCGGCCTCATCTCGGCCGGGTGACCCTGCGTCGGCCCGTCCGTGCTTTCGGTCCCTGTGGGCTCTGGAGAACCACGGCCCACTAGGGAATGGGCCTAAGCTGTTTCAGCTGGAATTTTCTGAGAAAAACGTTGTCGGATTACTACTAGATAGTATTAAATTATTATTAGTACGCCCTATCGATGTTTTACAGTAAAACTTTAGACTAATCTGATTAAAAAAACACCTTGATATGGACAAGTCGATCGTTCTTAACAAAAACACCAAATCATAGCATAAACACCATACATAGATTTAAGCAATCAATATTTCACAAGTCATCCGCATCCATCGGAGAAAGCTTCCTTTGGAACGAGGACCTCTTCGAAAATAGATTTTGATATTTGATTCTTCATGATATTAGCCTTGTTCGCTTGTCTTAAATTTGACTTGTTCGACTTATTTTTTCAGCCGAAACAGTGTTTTTCTCTCACAACAATTCAGCCGAAACAGTGTTTTTCAGCCAGTTTCAGCCAAAGTTCAGACCAGCGAACGGGGCCATTGTCAATAGCTGGAAAATCAATATCATTTGAACAGTAGTTCATATATTAATCAATTATTAGATCTAACTTTTGTGTGCTACCATGCATACAGTCCGTGAGTCCGATTAATTATTGGACAAAAATTATGAAGATGATTTTTCAAAACAAAGTAAAATATACTTGGCATTGATGGACGGAGAAAACATACTTATAAAACATAAATTCTACTGGAGACGTTGGCCCATGCTAGGTAGGCTATGTTAGGCATTTTGGACCATAGAGGTGCTCGGATAGCCGGAATTCAATGCTGGCAGTTGGTACCCGAGGCCCTATTTTGGTACTCCAGTTTTGTTGGCGTATGTACTGCTATTATACTGTTTACATGAGCTCTTTTCTCTCTCTCTTATGTCATAGTTCTGGTGGAGCTATTTTTTTTTCTCCTCCTAGCTCCACCGGCTCTATGAGAGAAAGAGAAAGGAGAGAAAAAGAAGAGCTTCGGTGACCCGTGTGAAAACAATACGAGAGAGAGAGAGAGAAAAAAAGCTTATGTGACCCATGCAAAAATAGTTTGTGCAACAGAGAAGCTGAAACCAGTGGGAGTTCTACAAAGGGCCCCTAGTTTTCTCATGGGAAAAAAGCTAGTAACCGTTGGTGGACCACGAAAAAGCTTGGAAATGATTGGACAAGAGCCTAACACTGTGCTTTTCTACCTTTGACAAAAAAAAAACTCAGTGTATGAGCCTCTATAAGTGACTTTTTTTGTTTCACTTTCATCCTATGGTTTGACTTCTTCAAAAGTGTATCCCGCTTAACTCTGTGTTAATGCAAAATCGGTCATACATTAGCAACGGCATGGTTGCATGGGCCACACACGGCCGGTATATGCAGTGGAACGAGGTCTAAAACAACGAGGCTGACCAGAGGGTCAGCGAGACCAATTTGGCCCTTGTTCTTTGCCCAAAACACCTACGAACGCCTTTCAAGAAGATCCATCCAGGAGACACATAATGAAGGTGTTCTAGGATCGAAAGACCATATAGAATGCCGACAAACCTCGCCGAGAGAAGTGTTGGACAGCAAGGAGGTTTGAACTTAAGAGCATGAGATAGAAGATAAAAAGTAAGGTAGACTGGTTTTTATCAATTGGATAGATAGATCCCTCAATCGGTCGTGATCCTCTTCTATAAATAGAGAGTTCGTCCTTATCCAAGTAAGAAACATATTCTATGTGCAATCGATAAGTTTCTCATGAGACCGGAAGAGTTTTGAACAAGAAAACCTTGAAATAGCCTCGGACGGCCAAAACCAGAGAGCGACCTGGACAGATTTTTTCCGAGTTTTACCAATTTAACCAGATTTTTACTATTTTTAATTACATTTAATTTTTTTAGTCCATCGTCGATTCTCCCAATTATATTTTGACTATCAACACCCTAGTTCTAAAGAAACACACACACACACATACACTTTGGGTCGTTAAATGTCGATGTTGCCCCCCCTGTATGCCATGCACTTGTGTTTCTTCGTTATGGTTTTGCTCTCCTTTGTTATTAGTTTTACACTACACAAAAAAATTCTAGGTTGTTATTGTAGTTACATCAGAAATTTATGCAGGGCCATCTCTCGAGTTTTGAGGATTCTTGGGGGAACATAAGACTATGAGCCTTTTAGGCTAGACATTTTTCTCATTTATAACATGTTAAATAGCATATAACGGTACTACTTGCAACATATGTTAAATTCATGAAAGACAAAGTTGGATGCTATAATAAAAGAATAATAAAAGAACTATTATGATTAGCTTAAATAAGACAATAATGCTTCTTGTTTGTAAGAAAACATCTTTGGATCACAATAAGATACAAGGTCACGATGGTGCAGAACATTATTTCACTATACTAAATTAAATGACCAAACCTCTAGAGAAACAAGCAACAAAAGAACAGATTAGAATGACTCAAATCAGATTATTGAATAGGATTATTGGAATTCAGAAATATGGCATACCAGAGAAATTAGACAATGCAATCAAACTCATCATGGCTTTACTATTAGCTAGCCAACACTACCTCAGATCTTCAAATCACTGCTGATTCAAAACCCTCCTTCACTGTCGGATTTTGAACTAGCACAGCCAAACCGGATGCCTTCCTCAAAATCCAATTGAAAAGTGCTTCTTTAAAATGGAGAAACAACTCGAATGAGAATCAAGCAATGTAGCCAACAAAATAACAGTAAAGCAACAAAATCAAAGGAGTGGATGCTTGTTACTAACCTTAAAGCAAGAAGATCATGCCCATGCTTCAAAATCCAAGAGCTTCATGGTGAAGAACGATCGCAACAATGGAGGGAGTGGGGAAAACATGTGGCTCGGGATGGGAGAAAGGAGGGAGGAGAGGACAACAACTTTTTGTACTGTCAGTTTATCACTATCGGCTTAAGCCAAAAACCGACAGTGATAGCACCACATCACTGTTGGTTCATGGCTAGAACCGACAGTGATATATCACCATCCATTTACTGCCGGTTTGAAAGGACCGAGGATGCTGCCTAGAGGGGGGTGAATAGGCGTTTATGAAAATCCAACCCTTCAAAATACGGAAACGATTAGTATTGGAGTTTCCAATTGCTTGGAAACTTGAAGTCAGAGAAATAAACTCCTCACGAGATAGCCAACAGAGAATACAAGGTGTCGGGGTCATTACCCTGGGGTGTCTCAAGGCACCGATTAGTTAGCAGGTCACGCGACCTGCAACACAACAGTCAGCAAGAGCCCAAATGACCGAGGCCAAGCAAGAGCCAAGCAGAGCAGACCAGACGCTAAAGATGGGGTCAGCCCCAACCCCTTCCACCCGCCTTAGTACACGACACTCGCAAGATGCACAACCTCTCCCCATCACGACCCTCGGAAGGAATGGGGGAGGTCGAGCGCAGCTAGGCATGCCTGCTCTGACAAGAGCAAGCATGCCGCACTAACCCCGCAAGGACCGAGGGGACAACAGTCACCTCGGTCCGGTCAGACACCATCCCTATGCCATGCCACATCGACAAGATGACACCGCACCACGGTGGCAACGGGTATGACACCCACCATCCAAATATGGACTGACTAGACACTTGTACGATCCCATCCACTATAGGATGGGATCCATGACAAGGGACTCAACGAAGAGGCCATCCAGACCAGCAGAGCGCCCCGACCCCAATGATCGGGGTAATGGCTCTCAGTCCCATAAAGCCACTAGGTGAACGATGGCCCAGGACAGTTACCTACTTCGAGTACGACGCCCCTAGGAACCAGGAGACAATGACGAAGGCCATGACGGACACCGCATTGCACAGGATGGCTGACGAACCACCATCGAGGCTACAATGCCACCATGGCCGGCACAGTAGCGCCACGTCGCACCCTGCCACAACATGGCTAGAAGACCATGATGATAGCCACGACCAGACGTGCACCAGAAGACGGCGTAGCTTGCAAGCCAAGTTAGCTTGGACTTCCCTCAGGCTCTCGACCCTTTGGTCGGAGAACCCCCTCTTTGTACAAGCCCTAGCCCCAAACTCTATATAAGGACCACCAGGGCAACATGATTCACATCCTCTACGATTTCATTCATTCACCATTGTATTAGGGCTCCTGGAGCTTCTCTTCGGGCAGCCCTTCGCCTAGCATAGGTCTTTCCATCTCTTCACTTTTCTTGCACCCCTCATTGTAAGAACTTCAGAGCATTCAAGCGAGGAACACACACTCAATCATCTTTGAGACTGGACATAGGGCTCCGGCCTAAACCAGTATAAATCCTTGTGTCTATTAGATGCTACCATCTTCTTCCTAGAGCAGCGTGGCAATCGTATAAGTTTACCAGTCCGGTTTATAAAACACTCGATAGTTAGCGCGCCAGGTAGGGGACAATCGCGCACTCTAGTTTGTTGAGAAGGAAGCGATAGCTCTTCGCACTGCCGGTGAACTTACTGGTGGAATGGCCCACGGCGGCCACATCCGCCGCAAAAACTATGAGTTCGTCAGCATCAAAGGGCCAGCACCCGCGTCCGCCCGTGGCTACGACCCAAACCTCTGCCATGGAGATCTGGGACGCGTAGCCCATAGTGGACACACTCTCGGAACTACCTCCGGTGGCAGCATCCTGGAGTCCACCTACCCACAGGGGCAAGTACCCTCGCCCACTGCTGGCCGCATCTAGGCCTCCCGTTCGGGAAACCAAAGGTCCACAGCTCGCAACAGACTCGCCCAGGGAATGGCCTCAACCGGCCACATCCTTTTGGGCAACCACATAGTTAACCACACCAAAGGGACGACGCACGCATCCACCCTTAGTTGCGACCCGAACCTCCGTCCCGTAGGCCTGGATCTAGTGGTCCACGGTGGACACATTCTCGAAACTGCCCTTAGGGGCTGCATCTTAGAGTGTACCTATGTGAGGGGCCTAGTGCCCTCTCTCATCAATGGCCATGGCCAAGACCTCCATCTAGGAAGCTAGACGGTCATGGCTTATGGCGGCCTCGCCCAAGGAATGGCCCATGGTGGCCACGTCTTTTCAAGGAACCACGAGGTATTCCATACTAATGGATCAACAACCATCGTCGGCTTCTACCCTGTCCAGGCCAACCGCGTGGGAAGCCTGGATCAGGCAATAAAACTATGCCCCAAGCAGCGTTTCCCTCACCCGTGGAACACGGCACGCCTAGGTGAGCGTGAGCAACAATATCACCACCACCGCGGCGCGCATCATGTGTGATCAGATGGCCAACTGGCGCCACGCCACGTAGGGCCAAGCCCAGAACCTGGGTTCAACCCCGTATAACGGACAAGCCGCTTGACACATCCCCACAAACTGTCAGCCGTCGCTTGGATGCGCGTGCATCCGAGAAAGTGAGCTCCCCGAGCGCACCGCGACGAGTGGATCAAACCGCGTTGCACTCAAAGCCAGCTCCCACGGTGATAGGTCACGATGGCTCTCTATCGAGAATGGAAACTACACCCAGAGGCGGAGACGCGATGACAACAACGTTGTTGTTCTAGGAGGATTCGAGCACCGAAATGCATGAGCTCTCCCAGCCAAAAACTACAACAAGCTGGGTGCAAAAAAATCTTCCCCGAGGATTCATGAGACCTTCGAGGACCTCAAGTCGGCAAGGATCGGCCAAAGGCAACCCATGAGGCCAATCCACGCCAGCTACGACCACTCGAAGTGGTGAAAAAGTGTCCCCACCAGCTCACGACCTAGGGACTACAACGACTCCATTGCGGGCAAGTGCTCGGGGGCTCACAGCACCCCGAGCACGGCAACCAGTTCCCTGATGGCTTCTAGTACATCAGTCAGTCACCTCATCTCTGACTCTAGCCACTCAACCCAAACACATCCACATACATATACAAGCCCACCAGTAGTTGCAGAAACCTTGGGTAGACTCATAGAGCAAACCAGATAGCATGACGCCCACATAGTATGACCTAGTAGCGCTCAACTCCCGAGTGCCTTGATCCGACTCGCACTTGTGGTTGGACACGACTCGCTCATAGGGGCTACCCTCATAGACGCAAACATATGCCCCATGGCGCATCACTGTTTGACATAGTCCCAGCGACCAACCCATCTCAAACTTTTTTCGATAATACCCTTCGCCGTGAAGGACCGACGACCCGGATCTTGTTTCCCCGTTCGCACGGACATAAAGGGAAACATGGAATTCGCTCGCTCAAGGCAAAGGGGACAAGAGGAAAAGAGTCATGAGCTGCTCACTCTCTTTCTTCTCACATCGAGCCAGATCTGCGACCCACCCTCGACGTCACGCTGCTCCAACAAAACGTGCACCGTTTTAGCCCCGCAGGCCACCCCAAGGTTAAAATACTCACCTACAAGCGTGGGAGCAAGGGGAACGAAGCACATTCCAATTTGAATGGAAAGAAAAGCAAAAAGGAGGTACAATGGCAAAACAAGTGCACCGACCTCGTGCCATCCACATTAAATCCATAACAAGTTCACCGCAACTAGGACACCTCGACACCACAATACGCCACTAGATCACATGTGATAGAGGACCACACGAAGCCGAACTACCAGAACTGAACTAGGGCAAGGCTATGCATCACATAGGAGCAAGGAAAAGAGGACACCCGTGCAACCCGAAGGAAAATGAAGAAGGGCGTAATGCCACCGAACCTATCATACAAACATTTAGGTCATGAAAACAAGGTCACGCTGAGCCAAACCCCACGGGTCGATCCCTGGGCAGAGCTACACGGCCACGGCATTTGAGCGACCAGACCAACAGCGGTCACGGATAAACGGCAACACACAGAAGAATCGAATTCTGGGACATGAACTGAAAGACACATCTTTACTTAAAAATACTTCAAGAACCCCGGGCACACCTTAGGGCTCTCAACCATCACCGTGGATGATCTCCTCTACATCCACGGCAGTGACAACGATGTCTGTTGCGGCGGCGAAATCATCAACTAGCTCAGTGGAACCCAGGCACCACCCGACAAAGGTTCACCCCAGTCCGTAGCTGCATGGCAGCAAGGGCGATGCCGGCCCCTTGTTGTATACCTACCACCACTGCCCGTTCATGATCCTCCTATATGATGAACGCTCGGAGGTGAGCCACCTCCTCCTCGTGGTGAGAAACCACCAGCTGCTCCTCCAATGCTGACAACAAGACAACACAAAGATCAGCGGCTATAGACATCCATCCGAGCGTCGAGATGAAGGAGACCCTTACCTACGATGTGGGTCTGGGCAACAATGGTTGCCGCTTGTGCGGCAGCAAACTCACCCTCTGAGGCGGCGAGAGCGACCTTAGTGGCATCAAGGTCGAGCTCCAGCTGCCTCGCCTCATGGGCGGCCACCAAAAACCACCGGTGAGACTCGTCCGCCTCACAGATGAGGCGACAAAACTCTCAATGACCACCCAGAGACGATGAAGATGAGCTCGACCCTACCCCTGGTGGGGCCCTAACCGGAGCAACGCCAGTAGCACCGATGACCCTTCCCAACGCGGCATGAGAGATGGCCCTGAGGAGCACTCATGATCAACTCAGGTTGACACCAAAACTCAAAACATTGATTAAACACTTACCCCTGTTCACGTAGTAGACCTCGGAGATGTGGCGGTGGACCACCAGCCTTCGGTGACCCCTCCCGCGGATGCTTGTCATGATCCATCAACTCGGAGAGGAAGGAAAGCTGCAAGCACCCGAAAGCGAGAAGGAAGGAGCAGCAGGGCAAACACCGAAGAGCAGATGATTCCCTCTGCCATACTAGTTCTCCCGATTTATAGCCGTATTAACCGACCGTAGAAGATACCTCAAGCGCGCGCATATTCACCTTCATTTACTAACCATCTTGGAAACCACGCAGAGCAGGTAAAGCGATTGGAGGAAAGGCGAAGCGGCGCGAACCAAGTAAGCTCTGCATTCCCCCACTTCATCCATATTGGTTCAATTCACACGGCAGTATTCCGCAGGGCAGGACCGCCCGCAAATAGGCGCCATTATGCCATGATGTGACCAGGGAGGCCGACCTCCCCCAGAGATCGTGCGCCGAGCGACCCTCCACATCCACGACCCCACATCATGCTTAGGAAACCTTCTCTTGGGCTGGCCCTTAGAAGGGCTCAAGGCCACAAAAGGGATAGGGGCAAGGAGGAGATGCCCCCGCGGCTCTAATCGGTGGTGCGGAGCCACATGGCCGTCTCTCCCTGTGTTTGAGTCATCCGCTTCGAAGTCTCCCAGGTTGACACCCTCTGGGGGGAGGCATCTTGCCCTCTGGCCACTGCGAAGGCGGTTGGGGACCAACGGGATTGACGCCCGATGATTTATAGGACGTCTCACGTGTGGCACAGCCGAACTCCATGTCGATTGGGGAGGATATCGGGTCCCACTCGAATTACCCATAAACCCCATGAGGCGCACCGCTCCGACCGCATGGTTACGATGGACATGCCTCTCCCCGCGTGGGGCAAAACCAAACCCGCCTGTAACAAGGCAACATGACCTCCTAGGGTTGACATGGGCGCCAGGGAAAAATGGAGTCGGGTCCCCGTGTCCCCAAAAAAGGTTAGGGCCAAGCCCTGACCAACTCCACCCTGACGACCTAGGTCTCTGACCTAAGGCTTGCTCCGGAGACTCATAAACCGTCAGGGGTCTACGACCTCTCCGAGAGAGATCGACGAAGCAAGAGGTCGGGGCGACGCGCAATGCAGAACCCAAAGCATGATCTCGGCTCGATCATGTAGAAGAAATGGAAGGTCCAAGACCTCTGAGCCAACGCATGACCACAAAAAGCCTCGTGACTGTGCGAAAAAGAGGTCGATGGGATGATATCTCGCATCAAATAATTCTTTAGGCAACCCCGGGCAGAGGCGCTAGCCCAACCCCAGAGACTAAGGGATTGCTGCAAGGGGAGCCTAAACCACAGGGGAAAACCTCACCTCGCTTAGCACCCTCTAATACAAGAACGGGCGCGTCGCCCGCAGGGTGCTAAGACCAAGTATCACTGCGACGATGATACCACAGAGATGTCCGAAGGAAGATGCCACGGACACAAAGAGGAGCAAGGAACCCCTCGCCAGCCTTCTCGCCATGCTGCAACCTCTGGGCCAGGGCACACAGGAGAGGATAGGGTCATCGAGCCTAGAGACCACCACCATCAGGCTCTGAGAAATAGGAGGGAAATAACAAGGCACCCTATGTTTTCCAGAGAAACTGATCGTGGCCACTGGGACTAGTGTTTCAGTGAACCCAAACCTAGAGGGTCTAGAGACTGTTGAAACCACTGGGCCTAAAAAAGTGGTCCGGGCACCTCCCTAGCACCCTCCTGCTCGCAAGATCCTTCCTAGCGCTAGCTACTAGGAAAGGGCGACCATATCTCCCTCATCCTCTCTCTCCCTCCGGGAAAGGGGGGAGCCATTCGTATCCACAACCATGGATGATTCAAATGGAGAGAAGGCTTCTGTTTATAAGCCCAAAGGTGGACCAAAATGGCTTGGGACCCCCACGCCACGTGGCGTACCACGAAAAGTCATAGCAAAAGCCAGATGCCCACATAAGGGCAAAAGTCTGAGCTTCCCAAAAGAGGAGCAATAATAGGGGTCGACAAGACCACATGGCTCTGCTTGGGGCACAAACCCCAAAACATGGCACACTGACATGGCAGGGCTCATCGATCGAGAATCACATCATCGGGATGCCCCGACGGGATGGGGCACAGCATCCACCTGCCACATTAAATACACCGGCCCGCAAGGGGTCGAGCAACAAAGCTCGGAAAGGCCATGACTACAAACTTGTGCTCCAACGCACACACGCATCAGCGCTTTCATGACCACTTCATGATCGTAAAAACGCTCGGGGCTACTCTCGGGGTCATTACCCCGGGGTGTTTGAAGACACCGATTAGTTAGCAGGCCATACGGCCTGGAACACAATAGTCAGCAAGGGCCCAAATGACCAAGGCCAAGCAAGAGCCGAGCAGAGCAGACCAGGCGCTAAAGATGGGGTCATCCCCGACCCCTTCCACCCGCCTTAGTACACAACACTCGCAAGAAGCACGACCTCTCCCCATCATGACCCCCAAAAGGGATGGGGAGGTCGAGCGCAGCTAGGCACGCCTACTCTGACAAGAGCAAGCATGCTGCACTGACCCCACAAGGACCGAGGGGACAACAGTCGCCTCGGTACGGTCAGACACCGTCCCGATGCCATGCCGCTCCGACGAGACAACACCGCACCATGGTGGCAACGGGTACGACACCTACCGTCCAAATACGGACCGACTAGATGCTTGTACGATCCCATCCACCATGATAAGGTACTCGACGAAGAGGCCATCCAGACTAGAAGAGAGCCCCGACACCGACGATCAGGGTCATGGCTCTCAGTCCCGTAAAGCCACCATGCGAATGATGGCCCGGGCGGTTACCAACTTCGGGTACGATGCCCCTGGGAACCAAGAGACAATGACGAAGGCCACGACGGACACCACGTTGCATAGGACGACTGACGAACCACCTTTGAGGCTATAGTGTCTCCACGGCCGGCACAGTAGCACCACATTGCACCCTACCTCAATGTGGCCAGAAGACCATGACGATAGCCACGACCGAACGTGCACCAGAAGACGGCGTAGTATGGAAGCCAAGTTAGCTAGGACCTCCCTCAGACTCTTGACCCTTCGGTTGAGAGAACCTCGTCTTTGTATAAGCCCTGGCCCCGAACTCTATATAAGGACCACCAGGGCAACATGATTCACATCATCTATGATTCTATATAAGAACTCTATATAAGGACGAAGGTCACTCCAGCTGGAGTCTTTTCCAATTCCTTTTCCTCCTTCCACTAGTTGATCCCTTCCCTTGTGGAAGTGGAATCGAACCGTTACAAACTTTTCGAGGCACACCACAATGTTTGGGTGCTCTCCGGCGATGCCTAGCCATCTAGGACTGAAGAGTCCAAGAGTAACAAATGTGTCACACCCCAAAATTCTCGTTTTGGGAAGTGACTCAGAAAAGACTAAATAATAATAAATGATTTTATTATTTTCTAAAATTTCTCAACTGTAGTTAAGTTGTTGACATTATAGATAGTGGAAAATGTGAATTTCTAAAATTTTATAATGAAATTAATGGTTTGTTGCATTTCATGCCTTTGCATGTGTTTATGTATGGAAAATGAATTCAAATGTTTTCCAAAAATGCCTAGGTTTTGATCCCAACACTATCTTTCCGAAATATCATGCCCAATCGCTAAAACCCTAGATCAAGTTCTCAACCAATCTTCGGATCAAAACTATAATCAATTCTAGACAACCAACATCCTATCTTTCTCACTTTTGTACTACTTGTTCTGAGTCTGAATCTTACTCTCAACTAATGCCAAGTGTCTCTCAACATCCTTTTCCCTTCACCCAAATCGATCCAAACCCAATCCAAGTCTTTGTGTTTTTATCTTTTCTCCACTGATCCAATTCAATCTCAAATCATGTATTCTGAATTTGAGATGCAACCCAACTCTTTTCTCTCATGGATGGGTTTAGTTTCGGTCTCTTTTCCATCAACAATGACAACCCAAATTTCTTTTATTTTGCTAATGGATCAAGACTTGCCTGGGCCAATCCAACCTATCCCACCTCCTCTCCATTCACACAAAAACAGAAAGTGGCCGCACTCACCTTTACCTGGTCGACCTCTCCCACATTCCTACTGCGCCCATTGTCGCTCTCTCATGCAAGAGCAACAACACTAATGCTTCCTCATTTAATCTCTTGGACCCGTCCCAATAAGCATCACAATTCTTCCCACTAATTCCCCTTCTCTATTGATGTACAGGAATAACGAATGGACCATTCTCATGGCTGGCCACATCTACCTGGTTCTCCCACGCCCCTACGCTCCCCCTTCATGCAAAAATAACAACCACAAATAATTATCATCCATAAATTCCCTGGACCTATCTCCCCTTAATCACCCCCCTTAATCTCTCCCTTTTATTTTTGTGCAGTTATTCAATTGAAGAGGATGACCAGCATGGCCGGCCTCCACATTCTTTTGCTGACCCCTCCTTAATCTCTCCCTTTTATTTTTGTGCAGTTACTCAATTGAAGAGGATGACCAGCATGGCCGGCCTCCACATTCTTTTGCTGCTCTCACGCCTTTGTACTCCTCATGCAAAATTAGATGGACCAATTACTTCATCTCTTAATTTTGTAGACACACCTTCTTAAGAGTGCTCCTTTACTCTACCACTCTTCAATTGCATGCATGCAGGACACAACAATATCTCTCCCTCTCTTTCACGTGGAGAAGTCGTCCATTCTTTATTGTTGTCGCCCCTCCATTTCTCTCATGCAAATAACAGCAACAATTAGGTCCCGTTTGGCAGGGCTTCACTTCACCAGTGAAGCCATTTTTTTTTTGCTTCAGCTCCACGAACAGTTCCACCGGTGGAGCTGAAGCGGTTTTGGTAAACCGTTTAGCAAAATGGCTTCCCTGTGAGAGCATGTTTTTAGGGGCCTGGAGGAGGAGCCGGAAAAACCACTTTTTTTTTTGGCTCCATCCCACCCTAAATCATTGTGAGAGCATGTTTTTAGGGGCTTCACCAGTGAAGCTATTTCACTTTACCCCGTTTAGTAAAAAAACAGCTCTAAACGGCTCCTGAAGCTGGTGGAGAAGTCCTGCCAAACGGGGCCTTAGTTTTTCCCTTAATCACCTTGCCCCACATCTCCCTTAATTCACCCCCTTTACTCCATCAGTTTCTACCTCCTCTCAAATGCAGGACTAAAGGCAGCCGTGCCTCTTCTCTTGCTCCTCCCAATCTGCACTGGACGCCACTCCCTACTCCTCATGCAAAAAAAATTGAAAGCGTGCGCTGCACGTGCTTCATTAAGAGAAGAAAGAGTTTTCGTTACACAATGGTTGCACACCCGGCGAGTTGCCATGATATACAAACCACGCACACTAATAAGGATCGCCAGCTTTAACGGCGGTGCTAAACCGTTGTACTAAACGTTTAAACAAATGTTGCGACCGAAGGAGGTGGGTGCGCGCTCTAACTGACAGCCATGAAGAACGACGCCAGACGCCTGTACCCGGCGCCGATGTAGGCGTCCAGCTCTTCGGTGACCACGGCGAGCACCTGTGTCGTCGTCTTGGCAACGTTGCTAAAGGTCCCGCTGTTCCGTTCTTTCCAGATGATCCAGGCGACTAGGAGGACGAGTGAGTCGAAGGCCCGTCTGAAGGTTCCCGGGACTTCGTCGCGTGTCAGCAACCACCAGTCGGCGAGTGTGGAGTTGTTGCCCGGTGCAAGGTACTGGTGCCCCGCCGAGGCGAGCAGGCGTGCCCAGACCTCGCGCGTGAACGGGCAAGAGGCCAGCAGGTGGTCGGTCGTCTCTCCATCTTGATCACAGAGCGCGCACGTAGCTTCCGGCTGCAGTCCATGTCGTTTGCGACAGTCCGCTGTCCAGAGGCGACCATGCAGAGCGAGCCAGAAAAAGAACTTGACCTTTGGCGGCACGGCCGCCCTCCAAACGAACTTGGCGCCCGGCAGAGAAGTCATACCGATGAAGAACGCCCTGTACGCCGACGACGCGGTGTAGGTGCCGCTGGTAGTCCACTTCCAGATGAAGCGGTCGGAGGTGTGCGGTGATAGCTGGAACGTCTCCAGGGTGTCCCAAAGATGGATATACTCGTAGAGTACCGCAGCGGTGGGCGCGCCAGTGATGTCCCTGGTCCATTGCCAGCCGTCGAGGGCGTCCTTGACGGTGCGGTTGTGACGGCGGCATGCTACTGCCCTGAAAAGGTTTGGGGCCGAGCGGCAGATAGGCCCCTTCGGCAGCCAAGAGTTCGTCCAGAAACGGGCCGAGGTGCCGTCGCCGACCTGGACGGACGCCGAAGCCCGGAACATATGGTCGACCTTGCGTTCCGGCTTCGACGGCAACAGCGACCAAACCGCGTCCGGCTGGAATCGACGCAGCCACTCCCAGCGAAGCCGCAGAGCAAAGCCAAGCACCCTCAGGTCCGGCAGACCCAGGCCGCCAAGGTCCTTGGGGGAGCAGATGATCGGCCAGGCAACCTTGCATTTTCCGCCAGCGACCGAGCCCGTGCCTGCCCATAAGAAGGCGCGCCTACGCTTGTCAATCTCACCGATGGCCCAGGCGGAGAGGCTACAGAAAATGGAGATGTGCACCGGTATCGCTGACAGGGTAGTTTGCGTCAGCGTCGCCCTGCCCGCGTTCATCAAAAGGCCCACCTTCCAGGTCAGGATTTTGGCGGAGACGTTATCCATGAGTGTCTGCTCGTGCGCGCGGTAAAGTTTGGTGAGTGACAATGGAGCCCCCAGGGCCCAGGTACTTGATCGGGAACTCCTGGACTCTGCACGGGAACACCGATAGCACCTCCTGGATCGTGCAAAAATAGAAGCAACATATAATTTTTCCTTGCTTAATTCCCATGGTCACACCTCTCTTTATTCCTATCTTGGCAGCACCACTTTACTCCATTAGTTTTGCTTTCAATTGCATGCAACCATGCAGAAAACAGCAGCCATATCTTCTCTCCTCCTCTCTCTCTCACGGGCAACCAGATGGACACCTTCTCCTCCACACTCTTCGCTACGTCAGAATAACACTTCACTGCTGGTTCAAAACACTCCATCACTATCGGAATTTTGAACCGGCACAACCATACCGGCACAGTGACGAGGGTCAGCTATCACTGTCGGTTCCTACAAACCGATAGTGTTCTTCAACTTCACTGTCGGTTCTTTACACAACCGGCAGAGTTCAGTTCCACCAACACTGTCAGTTTATGAGACCACCCGGTAGAGTTCAGTTCCACCAACACTGTCGGTTTGTATTTTAACCGGCAGTGTTGTCGTAACCAGCACTGCCGGTCTGTGACAAGAACCGGCAGTGATGGCTAAGCTAACGCTGCCGGCTTGTGGCTCAAGCCGGCAGTGCCATTTTGGCCATCACTATCAGTTTGTTGCTAACCGGCAGTGATGGTTACGACATCACTGACGGTTTGTTACTAACCGACAGCGATGGTTACGACAACACTACCGGTTTGTTGCTAACCAACAGTGATGACCCGTTCGTATTTTATTGTTTTATAATTTATTTTAATTTATATTTTTTCGTGGAATCAGGTTTCGCTTTATATATGCTACGTAGACGACAGGTCCATCAATATTAAATATTACAAATGTTACGGTTACAATTTAAATGTTTTTATCATGATCTCGATCCCTCAAAATAAAAAAGAAATTATTCGATAAGATGAAGCATGCTTCTATGACTTCTTACAATAATCTAGCGAGCCGCTCTGGGCCATACTGGTCCTTAAACTTCACGGATTGTGCAATGGAAAATACTCCATCTTTTTTCAATACCTCGGCTAAGATGAATTTTGCTAGCTTCGATTGATTGCGGTCATCGATCTCCATCTCTAATGTCTAATATTTTTTCATGGTTATATTTCTGATATCCAAAGAGGAATCAAGAAATTATTTTTTGAAAAAAAACCGATGATATCCAAAGAGAGAATCAACTTATTATTTTGTTGAATTATTAACCGAAAACCCGCATAAGTGAAATGGGGATTATACACAACCAACTTATCTCGCTTCTTCTTCGGACGATTTTCCGCCATTATGTAGCGAAGCATTGCCCACATTACATAAAACCCAGATGATTTATTGTTTTTCTTCGAGTCCCACACCTCGATTAGTTTTTAGGTACTTCCCTCTATTTTGACAACCTTGAATGGGACTAATCTTCCCCAAAAAGAAGTGTCTTCTTCTTCGGACATACTTTAGGCAACATTAAAAGCGAAAACATTAGAAAGCGTATGTGTGACTAGAAAATAATATGTTTTTAAGATCGCTTTTTAATTCAAAGATCGCCACCAAAGGCATCCAGATCTCGAGAGAGTAAAATGTTTTTTCTTTCGAGTCCCACACCTCGATTAGATTTTTAGCAAGATTGACACAAAACTGAAGACGAAATGATTGTTGCAATCAAAACAAAGTCTTTTAATTATCGAATAATCTTAACGAAAAAAGAAGCATAAAATTGCCCTTTCATACTAAGTCATTGCGGTGTTCAACACATACATAATAGATGTTCGCGGTCTCTTCCATGGTTAATAGGCTAGAAGTATGTGGGTTTTTGTTCTTTATCTTGAATTCATCGAAAAAACAAAGAATCAATCTCTCTTTCCTTTGAGGTCTTCCACGTCCACATCCATGTGGGTCTAAATATGTCTTCTCATTGACTTATTTTAGGGGTCAAAGGAGGAGGAGGATGACTATGTTATCCCATTTGCTTTTTAGTATGCAAAATTTTGCTATATACCTACATAAAACCATGGGAATTGTTCAAAAGTTAACAATTTGTGTCTCGAGAGAGTAGTTAATTATAATATCGTACGTGTAGGGTACTTAAATGGTGGCCCAATAACTGTGGAATTGGGCGGCCATTAATGGTCCTAACACCTAAATTTTGCATATTCCACAAAGGAGAAAAGTGAACATTTGTGAATCGAGATAGCGTTTACGGTATAAAAAACAAGCACTCCCACTATTGACATCGAACTTCTCTTCTTCGAAAATAATAAAAACATGTGGCGAACGGATAATAACCCTAAAACCAAAGTCTTCCATCTCTGTTGCTTGAGCCATGTAATATTCATGCAACTGGCGCATATATGTTGTCAAATTTTTATACTCGTCATCAAGAACCAAAAGATTGCCCCTTTCATACTTCATTGCCGGTGTTCTCGCCCATTGTACATCATAATAGATGTTCACGGTCTCTTCCATGGTTAATTCGGGTTGTCTTCCCCTCGCTACTATCTCCCCGACCTTTTCCCTTGGCATCTTCCTTAAATCTTCATTGTGTATTTCATCGGCTCTTATTGTAGCATACCGATTCTGTTTTGCCTTTGAATTTCAAAAAAACACGGAGGCGGCTATCGATGGCCGGCACAAAGATTGAAGAAACTAACACATTCTTCCTTTTGAGATGTGTGCTATAAATTTTTTTGCTTATAAGATTGTCGCTTTAGCAATTGATCCATTCTTCAATCAAGTTTTAATAACGCCGCCACTAAAAACCCGTTTAAATCTTTTTTTTTTTTTCGTGAACTTGGTCCACTTTGAAAGCATTAGTGACCGAATCAAGGACCTTTTCAATACTGTTGGTGTACTGTTCGAGGATGCCTTTTTGATCTTATTTTAGGGTGAGGTGTGGTAGGTTGGAGGAGGAGGAGGAGGAGGGACCAACACGACGAACCAAGAAGAATTAGCATGCTACCTTCCTAATCACCTTTGAAGATGGAGGAGGAGGAGGAGGAGTCTTCTCCTCATATGGGTAGGCTAGAATGAAGATGAGCTACATAATGAGTCTATGAAAGAGGAGAAATAGAAGGAGACCTCTCCATAAGTCTTCTCGGGGTGATGGCAAGGGATGAGGAGGGGGCTGCCACGTGATCTCTATTGGGATATGGTGAGTGATCATCGTGGGTGGGCAAGGCTCAAATGGCTCGTCCTCATCATCGAGGACAATTGGTGGTCAAGCTTAATGAAGCGCTTATGCCAAGCCACTTGAGAGCCCTGTACTTATGACCAAGTTTGATGATGTCACATTCAATTGGATCGAATATATGATCACGGGGTACTCATAACTGTAATAGTATCTTGTTATACTTCTTATCAAGTATTTTGAGCTTCAATGGTGAGTACGCGTACTTACGCTTGTATTACTATGGAATTAGGCGGACCATTAATGGTCCTTCACGAGGATTATTAGGCTTGGTCAACCAAGGCTAGGCCTCCCGAATGGAGTGCCACCTTTTCCTTTGTCCATTCCAATGTGATGCTATTATTCAACACACCGTGATGATTGATAAGTTTAGTGATGTCGATCCACGGATGAGGCACATTCAATTTTATCTTCTTGGGTGTGACACTATCCTTCAACCATGCCCCTTCCTTTGTCCATTCGAATGGCATTGACCTTTAGTGATACCTCCACCGGAAAATTCTTTCATCAATCTTTCAAATGGAACATCTAATGCCTCCTGAAAACTTTCACAATCTTTCGGGGAACATCAAGGGCCAAGGGCTCTAATTTGATTAACAAGATGAATGAGCAGATGCAATGAGATATCAAAGTAAGTCAGCGGGAAATGCATCTCAAGCCTAACGAGAGTTTCGGCTATGTCCCGCTGCAGCAGCTCTAGCGTGGACACATCAATGACCTTTTTTTGAGACCACGTTGAAGAACGAGCACAACTTTATGATTAGGGCGCGGACCTTTGGGGGGAGGATACCAAGTAGGGCAACAGGGAGCAACTGAGTCATAATGACATGATAGTCATGGGCCTTCATAGGGCTATAGTTGAACTTGAGTTCTCTCATGTCCACTAGCCTCTTTGGGTTCGCATAGTAGCCCGTTGAGACTTTGAGTTCATTGAAGAAAGAAATAAGCGCACGCTTTTATTTCTTCTTCAATGTCCATGACGCAACCGAAAGTTCGAACTGGCCATTCTCTAGCTCCACAGGATGCAGCTCCTTCCTGATTCCCAAGTGTTGCATATCCAGGCGTGTGGCTAGTAAGTCCTTCGATGTCCCCTCGGTGTCCATCAAGGTGTTAAGAGTGTTAGCGCACATGTTTTTAGTGATGTGCATGGGATCAAGATAGTGGCGTACACTTGAAATGGCCAGTAAAGTAGTTTCCAGAAAACCAATTTTTTCTTCCAAACGCTTCCATCAGGCGCTGCTACTACACTGTCCCCTTCCCGAAGACAACATCCAGTTTGTTGAGTTATTGAAGTATCGCAGGCCCGTCTCGATATTTTGGAGCTAAGCGTTTCTCAATAGTACCGTTGAAATCTTTTCTATTCCTGCGGTAAGGGTAATCCTTAATTAGGAACCTATGGTGTCCCATATAAACTATCTTTGAGTTATTTGACAGATTTACCGCATCGGTGTCGTCCAAGCACTTGACACATCCAGTATAGCCTTTTGTCTTCTCTCCGGACAACGAAGCTCGACCTGGCAGGTCGGTGATTGTAGCGATAAGTACTCCCTTGATCATGACATGTTCCTTTTTGTACTCGTCCTAAACATCCGGCACACCATTTTCAAACATCGCCACTAGTTCATCGATCACTAATTCCAGAAACACATCAATGTCATTCCCAGGTTGTCTTGGCCCTTGGATCAGTAGTGGCATCTAGATGTACGACCGCTTCATACAGACCTAAGGTGGAAGATTGTATATATAGAGTGTCACTGGCTAGGTGCTATGATTGCTTCTAACCTGATCGAAAGGATTCATCCCATATGTGCTCAAAGCAAACCAAAGGTGCCTTACCTCTCCACCAATGTCCTTATAGAACATAGTATTGACAGTCCTCCAGTCATGCCCATCGGTGGGGTGCCTCATCATTGTATCTTTCTTACTCTCTTTGCCATGCCAGCGCAACAGTTTGGCTGACTTTGCACATGCAAACAGCCTATGCACCCGAGAGCTATAGGGAAATACCAAACGACCTTTATGGGACCTCCTCTGACCTTGGTACCCTCATCTGACGGCCCTTCCTTGTACCATGGAGCTTCACACTTGGGGCACTTGTCCAAGTCTTTGTATTTTTCTCCATGGTACAATATGCAATCATTGGAACACGCGTGGATTTTTTTAACCTCGAGGTCGATGGGGCAGATCATTTGCTTGGCCAAGTATGTCTTTTCTGGTAACTTATTTTTTTCTAGGAGTATTTTCCTTATTATACCTAACAACTGATGGAAGCCTTTATCGCTCAATCCGTTTGTCGATTTGAACTCTAACAGCATGATGTCAGCTTCCAGTTTGCTCATTGGACAATTTCTATACAATGGTGTTTTGCCATCTTATCTCATTTTCTCTAGCTTTCTCAGATGTCTTTTACTAAGACATCCGGTCTCTACATTACGTAGCAGCTGAGAAATGCTATTGTTATCCTCGGTGTCGTCAGCTAACGTGTTCCTAAACACATTATTAACTGTGGCCATAGGTTCCATGTTGATACCGGGTTCCTCGTCAGCATCGTGGATGACTACGTCAGGCATGTCCACATCATCATCGTTTTCCTGCAGAACATTCACACCAACCTCGCCATGCATAGTCCATATCATATAGTTTGGCATGAACCCCCTAGTAATCAAGTGCGATCGTATAGACTTAATTTGACGAAAGTTCCTTTGATTCTTGCAATCTTTGCATGAGCCGAAGATAGGGTCCCATTTCCAGCATGGGCTTTGGCATCGGTGATAAACTGGCTGACGCCATGCATGTACCGCTTGTCCGTTCGGGACAGATGCATCCACTCTCGATCCATCTCTGCACAAAAAATACCGAGACAGTAATTACAAAGAATTAATAAGAAATCGAGCTTCATGAACAACAATTGTAGCTCAAAAGTATCATTTTTGGAAAACATTATTGTACACTAATTATTGAAAATTTGAAATTGGTAGCCCCGGCCCTGCAAATTGAAAATCATAGTAAAAACAATTATTGCACAATAATAAAGAACAATTATTCTACTCTACTTCTAAGAACTAATTACAGCATCACATACTAACAATGATGATCTTGACCACCATGGAATAATTAGCTAGGAATTTAAATGTGTTCATAGACACCAACCTTTTGGATGATGGATTCACCATAATTTGAGCCTTGCATAAATGTCCAATTAGAAAAGTGCTCTCTAGAATGGAGAAAGAATTAGAATGAGAATCAAGCAATGTAGCCATCAAAACAAAGCTAATTAAGCAACAAAATCAAAGGAGTGGATGTTTGTTACTAACCTTAAAGCAAAAAGATCAAGCCATTCTTCAAAATCCAAGCGCTAGCTTCATGGTGAAAAGCAGCCGCAACAATGGAGGGAATGTCCCAAACGCACATGTCTGTTCTCTGGATGGAAGATAGGAGAAAGAAGAGGACGGCTGCAGCCTTTTTGTGCTGTAGGGCTTATCACCGTCGGTTCTTGGCTTAGAACCGACAGTGATAGATCCCAATCACTGTCGGCTCTTTGCTCGAACCGGTAGTGATAAGTGGTCGTCAAGCCACTGCCGGTTCAAACCACAAACCGGCAGTGATGTGGTCCTTCACTGCTGGTTTTAGTCCAGCCCCAATCATTTTCTCATTTTCAAGTTCATAACCGGCAGTGAAAGTATATCACTGCCGATTCTCACAAATCCGACAATGATGTCCAAATATATAGTAGTGCTTGCTCTCCTCCCCCATGGCTGCAGCTCCAACTCCCCCTCTTTCCTCTGCATCAAAACAGAAAGAACACGCGGCTGCGATTCCGTTTTGCCACTTCGCTCGTCATCCCGGAGGCCGAGCAAACCATCGGCGAAGAACGCTGCCGCCGATCCTTGATGCAGTAAGGTCATCCTCCCTCCATCCATCTCTTGGTGTGGCATAACCCTCAGCCCTCACCCCTCTTTCGATCCCTCTCTTGCAACACAGGAAGACCACAAAACGAAGATCGCAGCCCGGTTGTCGACATCCCGCTGGAGCATGCAAGTTGTCGCCGACAAACCCCATGGTTGCTTCATCCCCATTGCTCCAGGCCATGTCGTGGTGCTGCACCTCAGCGTGAACACCATCTTGATGTGCATCATCACCTCCTCGACTCAACCACTGCAGTCCGAACTATCGTTTACCACTACATCGACCCCAGTCAACACAGGCCGCCATCGTCATCCTTCTTTACACAACACATGGTCACTTCCATGGTGAGACCTCACCCTCCCCTCTGGTTTGATGTCATGTCTGTTGTTCATCTTGCCATTCACAACTCCTTCGCATATCGCAGATCATCCATGAAAAGAATTACCGCTGCATGACTGACAGCCACCTCGTCCCTTGTTGCCAATGCTGGCTGCCGTCGACCTCACCTCGGGTGCTGCAGACTCCCAAAGTGAGGCTCCCTTGATGTTCTCTATATATTTTATTAATTTCCACGGTGACTCATACCTGTAATGAGGATTCAATTGATTGTTGACATGATCCGCTTGTGAATTGTGTCGCTGTCCTCCATGGACAGCAGTGCCGCTGCCGGTTGGTGCGCGCGTTCCACTTGATCTAGCCCTCCGGCCATTGAGCCCTTTGTCCAAAATATGTACCTAGTTCCTGCACATAATCACACAAAATGGTTTGGCTATAGGAGATGAGACTCGAGATATATCGCCGAATTCATGGTCGCTGTCCATGCTGTCCTGGAAGATATGCCGCTCTTAATGGCAAGGTGTTCCCGTCAACCCTTTAGCCTAATAATCAAACCTTTTATACAGCATGTGTCTTATATCTACACATGTCCCTGCAAAACAGTTTGGCTAAACAATCCAAGATGAAAGAGATATAATCGTTCTTGCGTCTGCTGGCCCTGCTACCTTGCAGTCGCACAGCTGCTGGTTCATACGCATGTTCCCATTGTTTTATCACTCCAATGGTCATGCCGGTTGACCCACGCGTGTATCACATACTTGCACATGGCTCTGCAAAGTTGATCACCCATTGGATCAGCGGAGACCATGTTTTGGTCAGCTTTCACGCTCACTGCTCTGCTGTCCTAGCAGCTGTGCTGCACTAACTTGTTTTGGCGTTCCCCATCAAACCAGCATTCCTATGGTCATACCCTTTATCCAGCATATACATATTATGCTTGCACATACCTATGCAATATGGTTCGACCATTAAAGCCATGATGACCCAGATTTTGAGGCCATGGTATCCGCTACTCTTGCTGTCCTGCATCCAGCCGCCCAACACATTTTGTGCCTGCGTTCCCCAGCAAATCGTGATCCCAATTATCAAACCCTTTGACTACATGGTAGATATCATCCTTGCACATGCCTCTATAAAATTTCCTGTCCATAGGAGTTCAGATGCCGGAGATGCCATCGTCTCTGCGTTGACTGCTCTGCTGCCCTGGCTGCTGTACCGCTGTGCATTGCATTAGCGTTTCCCCGCTAATCCACTATCCAAATCACCAAACCCTTTATCTGACATGTTCATCATACCCTTGCACATGACTCTGCATGTTTTTGTGGTCATACGTGCCATCATGGTGGAGGTATCGAGTCCATAGTGTTTCCTACCCCTGCTGTCCAGACAGCACACACCTTGTTTTGCAACCGCGTTCCCCGGGCGACCGATGGTCAAAACATCATGCCCTTTTGCCATAACATAGTCCATACTATCCATAGCAGGTCCACAAAATATATCATCTATTAGTGCTACAAATACCATGCCTTTGATGATCGAAACCCTCACTGTCTACCGGCATGCACGTCTTGTGTGCACTACTGCTGTAATCGCGTCCCCCGCTGATCTAGTATGGGTCTCCATGCACTGGTAGACTATGACGTGTTCTCATATATCCTCTACACATATCCAGCAACACTTACTCATACCTCAAAGGAGTAGTTAGAACACAATATATCTATTAAACATCCTTGCTAGCCTTGTATATATCTTTCATTGTTTCACTCTCCCCTAGTCCCAGCCATCTCAACCACTACCACTATCATTGAGTCATTACTTTCTATAACTGGTAAGTCATCTCTTAGCCAAAACCTATCAAACATCCTTTCCCCCAAAGTCATGTGGTCATCGGAGCCTCAACCTCTGTATAAGTTTCCTCTCATCAAGCTTGCATAGTCGTCTTGTGTGATCTAGCCCTTAAATCTTATGCTTACTCATTCTTCATGATGTCTGGTCCATCTTGTATATAATACTTTGATCATTTACCCTTCATCTATAAATCCACATGCTCTCTAAATCTTTCAAGTTAGCCCAAATACATCATGTCTATTCTATTCCTATCATTTACCAAACCTTCAAGCTTCTATCTTTGATCTTCCATGACCGGTTAACTATTGCTTTGTTTAGTTGTTTTTGCGCTCTAAGATCATAGTTACAAGCCCACTATGTGTTTAAAAAGCTTTATATGTTGTTTTATAATGATTGATGTATTGTTCCTAGGTTTGTCTATGATGCTTGTGATTACCTGTTGCTATCGTTAGAGGAAGTTGTACAAGGATGATCCGGAAGGAAAGTTGGACAAGCTTGAGCACTATTTAAGGCAAGTGTAACATGAGTTCCATTGTTACCTAATAACCATTTAATCACCTCTTCATGTGCATGTGTCTAATATGATAAACCCCTAAGGACTTTACCTAGAACCTTTGTTATCATGAATTCCTTGTTACCTTGGGTTATGTATATGGATAGTTTGGTTAGCCTGCAATCACCAACATTATAATGTTAATTTTGACTAATGATTTATGGAATCAATATTAAAAGGTGCTTTTTAGCAACATGGATAAAAGGGGGCTAGAGCATTGGGCCTTTTTGTGTACTCTAGTTTGCCCTCCGTAAGGACTGAATCTTAAAGCGGCCACCCAGAATTTACCGTACAACCATGAGGGTTGCATGGCTCTGGCTTTAGCTCAGTAAACTGAACTTCTCTAGCTTGTTAGTGGTTACCGAAAGGCGCAAGAGGGGGGTGCCTCGTGGTGTATAGTTTTTTCCTGCCTTGGAGTGTGCAGTGCCGCGACCATATGTGCCTCATGGAGGACACCTATGCACACTTGCCACTGAAACCTAGCGGCTACTAACTCGTTATGGGGACTTTCGAAAGGCTTCATAGTGAACCCTACCGATTTACCTTGGAAGTGAGTCAAGAGGCGGATCACCTCGGGCATACGGGTAACACGACTCATAGTGAAAGTGTACAAGCTCTGCAGAGTTATTTAAAACTGATATATCAGCCGTGCTCATGGACACGAGCGGCCTAGATCCTTTTCTAGATAGATGGTTCTATGGATGGTTTGGGTGATGATTAATCTTGATGATAATTATTACACTTGTCACCTTAGGAGCTTAAGCATAACTTAGTTACTGAGGTTTAAAATAATAAAATATGACCAACTAAAAATGCTTACCGCAGTTCAGCCGTATCTATCCTTTTGAGCCTTGCATCCCCTCATGTTATACTTGTTGAGTATGGTGCGCTCACACTTGCTTTACAATCAACAAAAATTTTGGATGGGTACCAGATGGCGGTTCAAGAGATGAGTTTACCAAAGGAGTTCCAAGAGTACTAGGCAGGTATTCCTCCAGTCAACCGTCCCTGTGGAGTATGGAGACCCAAAGAGAAGATTAAGAATAGTTTCTGCTATGCTTTGTAATAGATGTAAGTCTTGTTGTAACTATGTTTTGATATGTAATAAAGCATTATCTTTGATAATCTCCATATTTATCGCTATATGTGTCGTGTGGACATCCTGGGCACACATATAGTTAGCGCTTGGTATTCTTTGGAAAACAGGGTGCGACAAAATGCAAATCACGAGATCGAAAACATGCACAAGTGCTTAAGGGTGGCTTACTCTCAATTTTGAATCTCACTCAACCCACAAGATGGATTTTGCAAATTGAATCAATCACCCACTAAGAGAGGGTTGGAGAGTGTTCTCAAGGCTCAAAAACGTGTAAGAATGTCAGCAGAATCAGCAGCCTCCAAAGGTGGATGCTAAAGGGTATTTATAGCCCCTTTGAAAAACTAGCCGTTAGGGGATATCGGACAACGGTCACTACGTCAGTGGCGCTGCGAGGCGTTGGAACTCCCAACGATTGCCGAGACTTCCGGCTTTTGGAACTCCCGACGAGTCAAACCGAGAACACCTGAAAAGGTTGCTATGGCCAGGCTGATACCGGACACGTCCGGTATTGCTGGTCACAGCAAAGGCAAGTCAGCTCTAGGCAATCTCTCTCACTTGAACCTCTCATGGGTGGGCTTGAGCACTTATGAATAAGTATCTATCAACATGATGCATCCCTCTTAATAGTACGGCATACCTATTTACTCAAGATCAAAAGAAAAATGAAATTTGAATCGCTTGAGTTGATTTCCTTCAAACCGAATGCCATAACTTTTGAGGGTGTCAACATGTCAATTTTGATTTTCTCCTTGAGCATAGCCATCTTGAGCATATGACTTGATTGCATTCAATAAATATGAGTTAACTCCAAATGAATCAAGTCACTTCAATAACTCATCGAAGATTTGATTCTCCACTTCAAGTACTTCATTCTTTACCCTAGCTAGGTTCCTTAGTCGTCAAGCCGTCGCTTGTCCTCCACCCTTGCTTAGTACCTCGAAGCCTTTCCTTGCTATCTTCACCATCTCAAGCCATCAAGTCACATCTTATGTTGAATCATCCATTAAGTTCAATTATAATTGTCTTTTAATGTGGCAAGCTTTAGAATGTGAGACCATTCCATATGCAATCTCTCATGTCTCGTTAATCATTTTTCAACATGCTTGCTTTCATATGAGTCATCGAGATTCCACAATGAATAAGCATTGCATGAGTTACATTTGCATTGTTGTCTTGTGTTTGAACTAGATTGTTTATACAACAACACATCATTTTGGCTTTCATCAAATACATGTGGCATAACCCATTTCCTGTCCAATACTTAGCAAACAGGTTCGACCTTTAATCACGTTGTCATTCAATCATCCAAAACCCACTAAAGGGCTTGATGCACTTTCACGGTTCTAGCCACAAACCGGTAGTGATGTGGACTTTCGCTGCCGGTTTTTGGCCACCCCCAATCACTTTCTGATTTTGAAGCTCAGAACCAACAGTGAAGGGTTATCACTGCCGGTTCTCCAAAAACTAGCACTAATGGTACCGACAGTGAATGTCGAATCTGTAGTAGTGCAACCAATGAGATATTTGTTAGCTGATTACACCCTACGTCCCATAATAGATGACGTTTTAGCTCTGAGACATGAGAATTAAGGAGTGAAAAATGTGTAGTGCATAGGAAACGAGAAGGAGAGACGGATAGAGATATATTGGACAAAAAAAGAAAAATATACATTGAGAAGTAAAAATGACAACTAGACAAGTGTAGAAAATTTAGAAGATCAACCATTATAAGATGGAGGGAGTATGGTGCTAACGATTAACTAGACTATTTTTTTTGAACTGTCACCGGGGAGAGCATCCCACATGAATAGTATTGATTATTATCAATAGCCTTGTTTTTAGGGAACGAGACAAAACCCTATCGTCCGGTTAATTCTGGAAAACCGAACTAAAACCAAAAACAGGAGCTCACCATAAGAGCTAGATTGTGGCATATCCACAAATACAACAAAAAGAGAGAAAAACTACAACACCAAAGCACAAAAACTCTTCAACGATGTCTCCAAGGACGTGGATGACATCGTGACGTAATCATCATCAGCCAAGCAACAAGAGGTGACGTGCAGGAGCTTGGCAAGGCTTTCGCCCGAGCCTTGTTCCAAGGGGTTGAAATGGGTTGGCCATGGAGAAGAAGCAGCAAGAGGTTCTTCAGTGACGCCTTCAAGAAGGAGATCATCATCGTCCTTTAGTCTTTTGATTAGAGTAGAGGTCGTGAGAGAGCAGAGCGTACCGCCCTGCCATAGTCGCTGGCCCAGACTGACCTGAGCTAAGCTTTTGGCCCAGAACCTTTGCCAGTGCTCCTGTTGACCCACCCGCGACGGAGGAAGGTGCACGCACTGACAAGCAACCGCGCCCGGCGGAGGGGGGGGGAGTGCCGGCCGCCGCCACACCGCACAGAGCCGTTATTGGACTCACCGCGACGGTGGAAGGTGCACACCGCCAGTTGTCCGCTTGGATGGGGGTGGTGCCGGTCGCCGCCACACCTTGCGGAGCCAATTTCGGACTCGCCCGCGGTGGTGGGAAGCGCGCACCGGCAGTTGTCCGCGCTTGGACGGGGTGGTGGTGCCGGCCGCCGCCACACCTCACGGAGCCGTTCTCGGGCTCTCGCCCGCGACGGTGGGAGGCGTGCACCGGCAACGTCCAAGGGTGCCGGTCACCGTCACACCGCGCGGAGCCATTGTCCGACCCGCCCGCTAGGGTGAGAGGCGTGCACCGGCAGTCGTTCGCACCAAGACTGTTAGTTAGGCCTATTTAGATTCAAAGAAACTAATTATTAACAGCTAACTATGGATTCTATTGACTCAAATATATCCATCCAAGATACTGCTTCCGTTTTAAATTATAAGATGTTTTGACATTTCTAGATATATAACTTTTGTTATGCACTTAAATATATACTATATCTAGATATAGTATAAAAGAAATGTATCTGGAAAGGTAAATCGTCTTATAATTTGAAAAAATACATAAGAGAGTGTATTCATCGCTCTCCTGCTTAGCGTCTGCACACCGTTGCTCGCGCGCTAGGATGCTGGGACATTGAAGCACGGAGCATCCATCACTCTGGTGGCGGTGGTGGTGCGTCCGCTGGGTCGGCAAGAACTAACGCTGGGCCTTTTTTGTTTTGCAATTTCTCGCTGGTGGTGACGGTGCGTTTCTGCTAGGACATTGAGGATTAACATCCACGTCTCAGCTTCAGATCTCTGCTTTCCAATTTGTTATAACTTACCGAAATGCTGTAGGTAGGACGTCCGTTCGTCCAGGCAGTCAGGCACCAGCGTTGGTCGGCCTTGACCCCAGCCCGAACGGCCCAACACTGTTATTCCATTCGTCCGGTCGCTCACGTCGCTCCACAGCATTCCTGAATAAAAAAAAATCTCTGATCACTTTCCTCTTGAATTGCCGCCACGACCGCACCCATTCTCGAATCACCGCCGCTCTCCACGGTGATTGTGCTGCCTCGTTGCACCGCCGCGACGGCATGCTGCACCGCCACCGCGTCCGCGCCGTGGAGCTCTCCACCACACCTGGCCGGCCACCGTCCTTCCTGTCCATCGCGCCCGAGCACCACTGCCCCGCCTCGCTCGTCGCGGCCATGGCGTGCAAAGCGCCACCACCACCACGGTGCCAGCAGGAGGAGGTCGCCGGCTGTTGCTCTCGACGTCCCCTTAAACTCGAGTTTGCTAGCTATGGTAGTCCCCCACCAAGTAGGCCATGCCGCGCGGCGACGCTGTGTTTCATGTGTTTCGAGCGTTTTCGATTAATGTTTCAAGTGTTTCATCCGGATATTGTAAAAATATATCTAGGATGTTTTATATGTTGCAATGACAATATACGCATGTTTTAAGCCTAAATTCAAAGTGTTTCAGTTGTTTTAAACGTATGTTTCAAGTGTTTTTCTCATGATGTTGCATATGTGGCTATAGCTGCACGCATCTTTTAAGTGTTTATTTTCATTTGTTTTTTAGACTTATCTTGCAAAAGTCGATCTAGATATTGCACATGTTGCTATGACTATACACGTACGTTTTAAGAGCACGTTCATCTGTTTTAATTGCATGTTGCAAATATTTTAATCTTTATGTTTTAAAAATAGATCGAGATGTTGCACATATTGCAATGCATGCTGGTGGCTAGCTGACAGTGGCCCGCCACAGCCGGTGTTGCTGCAGGGGCGCCGCCGTGGTTCACGTGCCGGCGCGGCAGGCCTAGTGCTACTGCAGGGCGCTGCCGTGGTTCACGCGCGGGCACAGGGGCACGGTTCCGGATGCTGGCGCGCGATGCGAGCAGGAACGGGGCACGGGATGCGATGCGAGCGGGAACGGGGCACGGGTGTAGGCGCGGTTTCATGGAGCTCTGGACGGAAGGAGGCTGTCTCCGGAGCAGGATTTGGCGTGGGGCGAAGGCAGTTGTGTGCGTCGGGTGCAGATGTGGGTGCTGTGTTCAGACGTGGTGCTGGGCCCTATAACTAAACGTCATGCTTGTTACGTCCGTTATTCTAAAAAAATGTCTGTATTAGCAATCCTTGATTTTCTATTGTCACGGTAGCTGAGCTGATAGACGTAGTCGTAGCCTAAGCTTTTGGCTTGTAGATAGATGGAATCGTAGCACGAGCACTGTGTAGAGAGGAAGCTGTGTGCGATATCTTAGGTGGAACTCGAATCGAAGGCAAGAAGTCGAAAATCTTGAGTGAAGTGTGAGAAACTTTTGGGCTTTTGACCATAATATGATGCCTAGGCTCGCGGCCCCTAAACCCACGGCCCACGGCCCGCGCACTTGCTCCGATCCGCCGCCTCGCCGTCCAGCTCCAACTCCAGTGCAGGAGGCAGCTGCTGCGCCGACACGCGTGGTACCGGTAGGCAGACAGAGAGCGACACCACAAGTCGCCTCCCGTGCCTGTCGCCTCTGCCTGCCTGTCAGCCTGCGCACGACTCCCTCCTGGCCTGGCTGTCAAATTGCTGGGCGTGCCTTGGCCCTGGGCCCGCACCACCCTTTGCTAGTATTACTATTAAGCCCGTGTTTAGTTTAAAAAAAACTTTCTAAAAAATACTATAGTAGTCATCACATCAAATCTTGCGATACATGTATAGAGCATTAAATGTAGAAAAAAAACTAATTACGCAGTTTGGTTGGAAATCGCGAGACGAACGTTTTGAACCTAATTAGTCCATAATTGAACACTAATTATCAAATAAAAACGAAAGTGCTACAGTAGTCAAATTCCAACTTCTCCCAACTAAACACGCCCTAAACAAGCAGGCGTGACCTGTGAGAGGCCCTGCCCACACGAGAGTAAGGTCTGTTTAGTTCCCAAAAAGTTTCCCAAAAAATGCTACAGTATCTATCGCATCGAATCTTGTGATACGTACATGGAGCATTAAATATAGATAAAAAAAAATTAATTGCACAATTTGTTTAGAAATCACGAGATGAACGTTTTAAACCTAATTAGTCCATAATTAAACACTAATTACTAAATTAAAATAAAAATACTACGATAGTCAAATTCTTAAATTTCGCGAACTAAACCCAGCCTTAAAAACAAACAGATATCCCTCCTTCCTCGCTGTCCTTCACATGGCCATGCCCCTAATTTCGTCGCCAGCGCGGGTCGCATCGCATCTCACAGCACAGCACAGGTTGGACTGTCTGACCAGAAACCACGCGCTGCCTGCCCCATCCTCCTTCCTTTCGCGCCTCATCATTCATTACCGACACTTTGAGCGCCAGTCCGTAATGAATGAGTTTACAATTGCCGCCACTAAACGTGTCACTTTCACCACCAGATGTTATTCAGCCATAGCCGGCACGTCAATGCTGCCTGGTGTACTTACTACTAGGACTCTTTAAAGCCCACCAAGTACCGCCACTTTTTGCAAGCTCAAATAAATTCGAATTACAGCGTAGGAGTACGTATAATAAGATCGCCAATTATACATCGTCCGTTCCACTCCACTAATCAATCAATCACAGAAAAAAATGTTTCAAGGGAAGGAAAAGAAAATGGATTTACACCGGCCTCGACCGACGCACGCACGTACCGTTGTTCTTTTCTTGTTCCTACAACTACAATACATACTCCTGCTCGCTCCAATATAATATAATAATGATAAATGAATTTATCACAGTATATATATATATATAAAATGATTAGCAATAAATAAAAGCCAAAACCTTTACTGAAAATCTTTTTGCGCTGCAGCCTGCAGCCCCTAATAAGAACAAGAATACCTAGAAGGTCCACTTCCAGATCTTGACGCGGACTCTGACCTTGCACGAGTGCGCGGCCGTGCTCACCGTCGTAGTCGTCGCCGGCGCCGGCGCGAGCGCGTCGGCGGTGCTGTTCTTCCCCTTGACCTTCTTGGGCGCCACCGGCGGGGGCGGGGGAGGAGTGACCTTGATGCCCTCGCAGTGCACCTGGATGCCGATCTTCTTCGTCTTGAGCCCACCCACCCGGACGCCCGCGCTGGTATCCGCGTCCACCACCACGGCGAACGCGCCGGACCTCTTGAAGTCGGATCCGGCGCCGCTGGGGTCCACGGTCACCGCGTTCGACGACACCGTCGCTGTCACCACGGTGGTGTTGCCCGCCGCGTGCGTGAACCCGGGCACGGTCGCGCTGCCCAGCGGCACGGCGTTGGCGGCCGTGGCCACGGACAGCGTCAGGTCGTCGTACAGGTACACCATCTTCTTGTTCGGGTTCCGGGCCGTCACGGTGAGAGTGATGGCGTCGGTGAGCACGGGCGCTGTTGGGGAGGACGTGAGGTTCAGCGACGTGAGGCGGACGGAGGAGACGGTGAAGGACGGGCGCTGCGGGCGGTACAGGAGGTAGAAGGCGCCCCCCGCCACGGCGGCCACGAAGGCGAGGAGGATGAGGACAAGCAGCGCCCAGCAGAAGCAGCAGCAGAAGCTGCACCGGCAGGAACGACCGCGACGGCGCTTCGCGGGAGCTTGGGGTCGGTAGATTGGCCGCTGGTACATCTGCGGCTTGGGCGCCGGGAACGAGGCAGGAGCGCCGCCGCCGTTGCCGTTGCCGTTGCCGTTGCCGTTGGCCGTCGCCTGCCTGGAGGCGGGTTCGGCTTGGCTGCGGGGTAGACGCGGTCGGCCATTGGCAGAGCCACGCACGCGGTGAGACGATGCTGGGCTTGGGCGGCTGCCGCTGGTGCTGCCGCTGTGGCTCTCTGGTGGTGGTGGTCCTGTGGATGGAGCTCTTGAATGGACGCGGAGAGATCTAATAAGGGAAGCGGGGCAGGCGAGGAGAGAGATGGACAGCGACGCGTCACCCACCTTACGCGCGCGTCGACCTCACCAAATGATTTGCCTCACTTTGCTAATGACCCATTGTGCCCACAATCCTTGATGACAAAAGGGAAAGGAAGGCTTTACTGTATCCGTTTGTGTCACCGGTAGTACTGCATTGCATGAGTGCATTTTGCATTCTTAGTAGTAAAGCATTTTTTACTGTGAACCAGTTAAGCACACACCGTAAGCATCCTTCCTTGGTAGTAGAAAAAATAAAGCACCTCGTAACGACTATAGTAATGTGTTTATTGTGTCCTAGCCGGACGTGCAGGATTCATCATGAGGTGTGTGAACCATTGCATTAACCTGCAGGCATCCGAAACACACCGTTTGCTTCGTTGAAAAAAATAAACTGAAATATTGTTCCGGTTGATTTATTGTGAAAAAAAATTATTCCAGCTGAAAATAACAAGAAAAAAAAAAGATCATAAGAGAAGCGAACATGACCACACAGGCAGCAGCATCCCATGTGTTCCTCATTTGCAATTTCATCGCCAGAGCTAGCAGAGTGAGAGTAGTTTAAACACTCCATGGCCATTGGCATCTTTTGACTTTGATCGCCCGGGGCCGCCGCTTTCCGCGAGTTAATTTGGAGTAGGTGCTGTCGTTATGCTCAAGAAGGTTACGTATCTCAGCACCTGGTGGTGCCTACAGACATCTAACAGCCATCAATCGTAACCGTGTATTTCACGCAAGCGCAAGCGCAAAATCTGGGACAAGGATCACCAATACGAGTAGTAGGTACGAGTATACTACCACGTTATACTGCCACGTCACTCGTGTCAGCGGCCGCCAGCTCAGTTGGCGTTGTGTCTTTCGAAACTACGGCACAGCTGGTTTTGTGGCCGGGCTGGAGACGTGCAGGTTCCAACCTGTGATTGTGATTAGGAGGAGTGTGTATTGGCAGCGGCGGCAAACAGCGGGAGGAGCAAATAATTGGCACGCACGACGGCGTCCCGCTGGCAGTTGTCGTGTCGTCGTGCGGCTCCGGCGGCCATCGCCTCCACTCCACCGCATGGAACACAGGCCGAATCCAACCAACCTCGCCGGGGCCCCGCCACCGCGCGCGCGCGGCGCACAACTCAACAGCTATGCAGTGGGCGGCTGGCCACCGTCGTGTCTGCCTGCCGATACACCAGCACACCAGCCAGCAGGGGATGGAATATCACATGATCAAGTTTCTTCCAACTTCTTCTGGCATCCAAAATGATTGGACAATTCAAATTATGCTAGCCTCATAGACGCATTAAGCTAGTAAACAAAAAAAAAAATTCTACTGCCTATGCACAATTTTTACCGCAAGTTTGTACTGTTGGAATATCAATGAATTACATGTTTGACCGCGCTCATTTAGGGCCACGTCACGTTGACTCTTATTTTCTTTCTCTCTTTATTTATCAATGGATCTACAGCCTGTTCGCTCGATCATATTTGGCTTATAAGTCATGGTTTATCAACCAACGAAGAGTATTTTTCTCTTACACCAAACCAGCCAACAGTACTTTCAGTCATGGCTTATAAGCCAAACCAGACCAAACAAACAGGGCGCTAAGTGGGTAAAGGAGCAGTGACAGGTCTACTTCCTCTGTCCCAAAAAGACTGCAATTTAGAGTTTGAATTTTGTCCCAAAGACACTGTGCATCTTTAGAGTTTCAGTCTAGGATACTTGGCTATATAGGACCCACTAGTAGTACAACTATACAGGATATCCATCGGAGTCATGTAAAAAATCGCCTATGTACCCACACGTTGAAGCCTTCTCCTCTACACGTTTCCTATTCCTGCGCCTCTTATCCTTTCTTGCTTGCATCTGGTTTTGGAATAATGTCTACTGGCTGGACTGCCCTACCATGTTATAGGGGCATTTGTGTAATTTCTCAACAGCATTGGTCTCTCCTCTTGGTCCTACGATTGCGGTCTTTCCATGACGGAGGGAGTAAGGTTCTGCTTGGCCATTTGGGCCAACTAGAGATTGTTAAGAATTGGCTTTGCTTTTTTAATAGTTTATTAAGAGCCGCCTTGATCCATATGCATTGTTGTGATAGGATCAAAACATTACATGGAGCTAGGAGCTTATTATGGAATATGAAATGCTGGGGAATTATTCCTATAACAAATCAATTTCTACGGACGGTTATAATTTCCAATCGTAAATATGTTATTTATAGAGACTCTTGAGTAGAGAGAGTTGTAAAAACCGTCTCTACCAAACATAGGTGGTGTTTGGTCCAGTGACTAAAAACTAAGAGGTGTGTCGAGAGGATGTTGCATGGAGTGTTCGGATACTAATAAAAAAACAAATTACATAATCCGTCAGTACTCCACGAGACGATTTTTTAAGCCTAATTAATCCGTTATTAGCACATGTTTACTGTAGCATAACATTGTCAAATCATACACTAATTAGGCTTAAAAGATTCATCTCGTAAATTAGTCGCAAACTATGTAATTAGTTTCGTAATTAGTCTATATTTAATACTTTATGCATGTGTCAAACATTCGATGGGACAATGACTAAAATTTAGAAGAGGAACCAAACACCACCCTATTCTGACTATGGTTAAAACTACTTGGCATAGTAGTGTCTCATGCGCATCCTCTAACATACATCTGGCCTCCTGTCAGCGTTCATCGTTTCGGAACTGAACGGCGGGGCCCGTGGGGTGACTGAAGAACAGACTCTGCCCACGCATGCACCGTGAGAAACAGGAAGAGGAATGTTGCATAAGAGGTTGACTGACTGGCTTTGCGAGGACACATGTAGCATGCATCAAGCACCATCGGCAGCGGCTCAGTTTTATTAACAAGTGACCGAAAGAAATCAGAAAATGGTAGCCAAGTGGCCAACCAGCCACATGGTTTTCTTCAGCTACAACGTCACGTATGCTTGCGTGCGTGTTACACTTGTACCAGGCTACCAGCAGTGGGGTGGTTGTGTTAGTATTCTATGGTCTGTAAATTAAATAAATCCATGTGAAGTCGGGTCCTGACAGTAAAAGTTTTTTTTCTTCCACGTACTGGTAATTAACTAAATCTATGGTCTGTAAATTAAATAAATCCATGTGAAATGGTTTCTCTAATCTAAAGCCGGAATGCTGACAAGTTGATGGCTGATCACGTGGCAGAGTAGCAGTTCTATTTTGACCGATAAAGAAGCGCACATCCACACTGAACGCACCAATTATATTCGCTGAAACGAGAAGGATACCGAATGTGCGTACATGTGCCAGCCTAGCAGTCAGTATATGCATGTTGCATGCATGCATACACATTACTGGCTTCGCTCCAATTCCCTCCTATCCTTCCTGGAACGGCATTGATCAACGGAACAGAACTTGTTGATTTGTGATGCATTGCACATGTGGCGTTCAGGATGCGTATATGATCAAATCATCCCAGCTACATGGCCGCTTGATCCACCTGGATTGGTATACCTGGACTTTCTAAGATTTTCAGCTATTAATAACCTTATATACCCACTTTGTGTTTCTACTGTTGCTCAGGAAATGAAATGCATGCTTTAATTTGTTGTAACGTGAACACGAGAGTTTGGCAGCGTCGGTGCAAGGTACAACCGTACAAGACCACACATATATTCGTAGCAAAGTACAGATTAATTAGCGCATCAAAATGAAAAGGTCGATCCCCATCGCAGAGGAACACCGCATGTACATGTACATGTACTACCCCCACATCTCCACATTTATATACGCGTGCACGATTAAATTTGGGCCTCCAACAAACACCTGCTTGCCCCGAAAACGGATCAGCCTGAAAATGACGGGCCACCCGAACTGCGGTGGACGTGCGAAAGCCCCTCAGCCGCGCGCGTTCTCTCGGCCGTGCGGTGCGGTACCGCGGGCACGGCACGGGCGCACGGCGGACACGGAAGGGCAAGCAACGCGCTTGCTTCCTCTTTCTCCGTGCCCGTGCTGCAGCAGCTTCCGACGGGGGACCGAACGAACGAACGGAACGGATTGGGGTCGTGGCTGGCGTATTACCGTACCGATCCGGCGGCCTGCCACGGGTTTGGTGCTCCCGGCCGCGCTGCGCACCGACACATCTGTATCTCACGCGGGGCATTTCTCCTCTGCCCGTTAACGCGTCGACTCCGCAGGACGCGCGGGAACCGGGGTGCTGTGCCGCTGGACCTAATAAAGGCCGGCCCATGTTCGGTTGCTTGCCACGCCTCGGCACGTTTCATTTTGACGTGCCGTCGCATTCCTTTTTTTTCTTTTTCTTTTTTGCACGCGACACTTTCATGTGCTCCGTACTCTGTTGCATTTGCCCGTTTTAATCGACAATCTGACAGAAAGGGTGGATGAAAAAAAGGACATGTTTGGACTACTACACCTCGTAACCAAATACTGTAGGAGTCAAATCCACGTATGCGTACAGGTGTGGTCCATTTGATTGGAATATCGGGAGGCATTTTGTAAATTCTAGGGGGACCGAGCTCAATTCCCTGTGAAAATCGCTGCATATTACATCAGTTGAGTTCTCGACATGCTAACAGCAACGATAATAACAAGCCAGAAACTGGCTAAAAGATGAGGTGGAAAAGAGAAGATAGGATAGAGAAGAAGCGAACGATAAACTTACACTCGGCTTAGGCACAAGAACGAGGAAATTTTGTCAAAGAAACAAGTGTAAATCTTACGGATACCGGGCGGCTGTATTATTAGGCAACGAATCCGCTAGGATCTTAGGGACCACCACCGGCGATTGGGTACCGGTGAACCAACAGGCGTCTGACCCGTCGGGCCTAGGCCTGTGTCACTCTCATCTCATGGTGCGACGACGATCGTCCCAGGTGCCACCGGTGCTGAGGAGTGAGGAGGGCTTTTTCTTTTCTTTTTTGCGGGTACTGCTGCCGTAGCCGATTTGGAACGTGTCTCCCTTCCGGCGTCGGCACATGCTAACAGGTCTACGACTACTAATGTTGGCTTGCTCATGCACACGCATCCTTGCACTTGCACTGCATCCGGGAAGTTCGTAGCTAAATCAGCATATCGTCGTTTTTTCGAGGGGTCTACGGGGTGTTTGGTTTAGCTTTTGGCTTCAGCTTTTGCCTCCGAAACCTCAAAAGCTAACCAAAGGGCACCTGCTGGACCAATAGCTTTTGGAGAAGCTAGCTTTTACGAAGTTTATTTTTTCACGGCTAGGGAGAGGCTGCTTTCACCGGCTGTGGGGGGTCACTTTCAACGAAATTACCCGCACTGCCACCGGTTATGAAGAAAACGCTTTGTTCTTTTCCCTTCTCTTCCCTTCCGCACGACTCCGAGCCCGTCCGTCCGCAAGTGGCGACGCCCAGGCGGAGCTAGGGTTTGGCGGCGGCGCATCTCGCCGACCATGCCCTGGCCTCCTCCGGCGCCGCCCGGTCCTCTCCTTCGTCGCCCCACTCGTCGCCGCCGCCGGGAGTCGCCGTCCCCGCCCCGTCTCAGCCGGTCGGGCTCCGCGTCAAAGCCCCTGTAGCTGCGTCGTCCGCTCCTCTCCAGCAACCAAGCAGGTCCCGGCTCCATTGATCTACGCCTCCAGTGACCGGATCTACAACGTAGGTACGTCAATCTCTGATAAATGGTTCGATGCATGCTATTCATTCAGTATAGTGTGCTGTGTGTATGATAAAAATGATGCCATGGTATTATGGTAATTAGAAAGTCTGAAAAAATTGTTTTGTTTGATTCAAGAATGGGTGATAAGGCAAATTGGAGTGATTTCTTTTTGAAGCATTCGATTGATGTATGCAAAGGGGAGATAAAAAGCAGGGAATAGGCCCCTCGGACTTTTCACTAGTACTGGATGAAAAAATCTTGTATCTAAGTTTGCAGAAAGAACTAGTGACGAGCGAACAAAGATACAGTTGAAGAACAAATTAAACAACATAAAAAAGGAATATGGATAGTTCATGGAGTTCAAGAATTATGTCATTGGACTTGGATGGGACGTGACAAAGGGAACTGTTGATTGCCCGAATGAATGGTGGACTGAACACCTTGCTGTAAAAACTAAACTTTCACTATTGATATTCTTTTTCATACTTTGATATGGTGTGCCTTGTTAAAAATTTTCATTCACATTCAGAGATGAGATAACCGTGAAAAAGGACTAAAATGCAACCATGTTGGTAAAGTACTTGTATTATTATTTGCTTATACTGATTTGATTTTATAGGAAAATATTATCTCGTGGACTCTGGTTTTTCAAACTGAATAGGGCATCTGGCCCCTTTTAAAGGAAGCACATACCATATACCAGAATTTCATAATCGTTTTGGACCACCCCAAGGGAAGTATGAGGTGTTCAATTTCTTGCATTCATTTCTTCGAAATGTCATTGAGCGGGCTTTCGGAGTATTGAAGGAGAAGTGGCGTATTTTGAAGGGCATACCAAGTTTCTCAACTCGTACTCAGAAGCATATCATCATTGCTTGTTTGGCATTGCATAATTTTATCCGTGACAATAATTTGCGTGATAAGGAGCTCGAGAGATGTGATGCTGATGAGGAATACTTGGTACAAGAAATAAGTGGCACAATACAAACACAGGGAGATGAGAGTGAAGATGTGGAGAATGAGGATACCATGAATACCATTCGTAGTAGAATAGCTTATGCTTTGGTTAGTGCGAGAGGAGGATAGTAATGGTCAGGGATGACATAAATGGATGAGCCCTTATCTTTTGATTCTATTTATGTGGATCATATGACAAAAACTTAGAATAAATTAATTTTTCCTTTTCAAAATAATTATTTACATGCGAATAAGTGAGTGCAACAGTTATTTACGAGCAATTTGCATATAAATAGTCCCTCAGGCCTTTATGGGCATTACAAACATTTCTTACGTAGCCTACGGTTTCACAGTTCCACCAACCAAACGATTTTCAACTTTTCTCACAGTTCTCAGCTTACAGTAGCTTTTCCACAGCCCACGACTTACAATAGCTTTTTCAAAATCCACGGCTCAACCAAACAGAGCCTATATTTATGGAACGTGAAACAAGAAAGACTTGGGCTCCAGGTCTTTGCAGATTTTTTACTTGGGCCTTGTTTAGATTTCAAGTTTTTTCACTCTCTCTCCATCACATCAAATCTTTGGACACATGTATGGAGTATTAAATGTAGATAAAAAAATAACTAATTACACAGTTTGATTGTAAATTACGAGACGAATCTTTTAAGCTTAGTTAGACCATGATTGGACAATAATTGTCAAATACAAACGAAGTGCTACAGTGTCGAATACTGATTTCTAACCGCGAACTAAACAAGGCCTCGGTTGTTATCGTGGCACGTACAAGACTTGATCATCTAGAGAGACGCCCACTTTGTGATTAGGAAGATGAGAATCTGATTTGCTCACTACATGTATGTTCTCAAGAGAGGTTTGGCGCTCCAGCCTGCCCTTGGTTGGTCTTCAGCAGCAAACCCTACCAGTTACAACTGGACGACTCCAAATCTGTGAGCCGAGTTGATAGACACCATCAGTCCATCACAAAGGCCTCCATTCTCTGCGAATAGTTGTGGATTCAGGTGAGGAGCTGCCGTGGATTGAAATTTTCAGTTGTTTCAGGCAGTTGCAGTGCAATACAGCAAGAGTGCCATTGGGCGCAACAGAAAACTAGATGGAGTAAAAGAACAAGGCAACAGATACAACAAGGCTAACGGTTATCTCTTTAATCAAGGAAGGAATAAATATTTACGATCATTACACATTTGCAGTGCATGACCATGACAAGAGATCGTTGTTTCAATTAGTAGTACGTCCCTAGACACAAACAAGCTAACGTAAGTTGATGCACCAGCGGAGGCATAGCAGCTTTCGCCCTTCTTCATAAACATCAAATGCTCCATCGCGCGTGTCCTCAGGGTGACAAACAACCACGGGAGTAGTGCCTTCCTCCATCGTGGCTTGCTTGGGCCGGCCAACACAGTTGACACTTGACACCACGGGGCGGCAAGTGAGGAGCCAGATCATAGCAAGTTTTAACACACGAGGCCACGGAACACACTTAGACCTTTCTCTGTTTATCGTCTCCAAACGGCATAAGAGCAAAACGAACGCGTGCACATATCAGTCTTAGAAAACAAATCGTAAGATATCCACGGTCTGATCAGCGAAGAATGAGACCGCATAGGTCACTCTGTGTACAATATATATACATACATCATCCAGCCAAGAATTTCTCTGTGCCTCGTTGGTTCCATCAATTACTAAAAGGTACATCACTTCATCTGAACCTATGTTGGTCGCTTGCTGTTTATGTTGGTCAACCAGGGTATAGACTCAAAATACTACGCTTCATGTGATGGCATCGATTCTCCACGAACTCTACAGCACCGCTATTGGAAGGAGGCCCGCAAACGATACAGCAGTATGAAAATGAGTCGATGACAAATCCAGTGATCCAATTGGAGTATCACCGTCATAACCCTTTGAAGGTCCAAAATTGTTTTGGTTCTATTCTTCCTCCTCCACCTCAGGTGGCAACGTTGGGCTCTTTGAGCACACAGTGGTGTTATGCAGCTGCTTTATTTTGTCAGCTATGTTACAAGTACCTGGAATTAGATGAGGATTTATCACAACAAATTTCCATATGCATATATTTGAGTCCAAATAATAGGAATGATGTTAATTCTTCAGTATGAGTATTAGTCCTGACACATCAAATATGCTCTTGGCAATGATGAAAAAGCATGGACATACTAGCCATTTTGCAGTAAAGTACCAATATTAGATAGCAAAATTGATTCAGACTTCCCTAATGCAATGATAATGAGACTAATATTTGAAGACAAACCTGAACATTTCTTACTGTCCCATACAGCAATGGAGGTAGGAGTGCATATTGAATCACACATTGCTCGGTTGTCTTCATGCTTTACATTCATAGCAAGCATCCATGCACCGATTGTAACATCTTCATAATCAAACATCCTTAAGCTGGAAAATGCACGGATGTATAATGATTATTTTGAATACACAAGAAACAAAGAGCAAAGAGAAGTCATAATAATGGCAAAAATGTTGTACTGAACTAATATCATGTACACTCTATTACCATGAACCCTATAGTTCTTTTTGCTTTGATAAATAACAAACCCTACAGTTCATTTGGTGCTGATAACAAATAACAACTCTAGTATAATGCAAAACATTGATATCTGGGTGTACCCTGCATATCTTTAAATTAAATGCATACAGACCATCTAACATGAAATCCTTGGATTGACACACTCCCATGTTAAGGTGAAAAGGAAGGTCAATCCAATTATTCCATGAGCGCAAGAAAAATATGAAATGTCAGTAGCATGTTGCATGTCTAAGTACAAGCATACTAAAGTTTGGGAGTAAGCTTGTTGGATGCACTTCAGTTTTCCATGTTTTAGGTGAAAAGAGAAGTCACAAAATTATAACTGACCAACCTATCACTCTTTGCAGTAGCTAGAGCTTCAACCACCTCAGACGAAAGAGCATATAGTGAACCAGAAGCATGCATGAAGTACTCGTTACCCAACAGTTCCCAAGAACTTTCGTACCTGAAATTTAAACAGGAACACTTCAAAGAATAGTATTAATGTGAAGGCCAAGGGATCAAGCAGCTGACAACATCCAGCACATCTTTTTTCTCTCGAAAAACGCAGCAGAGCTGCGCATCATTATATTAGGAAGTAACAATGGGAAAGAACCCATACAACACACCCCAGGCCAGCCAAAAGGCAAGCCCCAGGGACACAAACTCACTCACACCAACTCATGCCAGTGTGGTTTATTGTGTTACAGAAGTTGGGTTTACAGGCTCTTGTTCCTGACTATAGTTCTTGTGGATGGTGGTGCCATGCATTCAAAAGGGTGGACAAGCAGTGTAGAAAAGGCTGAAACACTTCGCTCTTTTGTTGGTTTGGGAAACATCACAATGGTTGCTTATTCAACAGGGCTTCGGGACTTGAAATTTGGTGGTAAGGGCAGTAGTGGAGCAGCATCCCTTATGGTGTGCAGCTGGGGCTAAAGACCTCCATAACATTTTCTAAGGCCTGCTATCTCAGTTGTTTGGTCATCTTCTGTTTTGCTCAGTCACATGCCTGTTCTTAGATTATGGGGGTTTGGTCGTGTTTGTTGTGTCACTTTGTGTTCAGTAAAAAAATAACAACAATGCTACGGATGCAAAAGAGACGTATGCCAATCAATTTAAAAGCCACATATGTCCCAGAATTTGAACTGACCATTTAATTTGTAATACATATTTCCTGGAATAGGAACTGATTAACTGACCATTTCATATTTGGATCATTGACAACTGGTCCCTTCTTCATGCAACCAATGTATGTCTTGTGCTGAGGTCTTTCTTTTGCAAGAAGAGCAGCAAGTCTATCTGCCTTAGAAGTATGAGTCATATAACAGGTCTAAGAAGCAACAATCGTACAATATAGTCACTAACTTCACCTGGGCGCATGTAGATATCATCATTAGCTTTGACATAGAATTCTGCATTGAACATGTGGTAAGCTGCTTTGAAAAATGCTAACCTATCAGACAGGTAACAAAAGTGGGACTGATTAGATTAACCACATGTAAGTTCACAGGTACCATACAACGGTAAAAAGTGTACACAAACTTACATCTTCTGTGGGGGCTTTGTGTCCTCATCAGCATCAATAAACAAAAAGTCATGATAAGTATCCGCCTCTTTCTGAAGATCTTCCATTTTATCTTTGTCCTTTAGCCGTCTAGTGACAAACCTAAAAGATAATCCAGTTCCATGTTCTAAACTGCAACACAGAAGAAATGGCCACAGTAAGCCCCCAAAAGCTTCAACATGATACAACAGAATTGTTCTTGCACATGAGCACAGATGTCAGAATCCAACTTGGATTCAGGTATTTGAATTGTCCAAAATACAAAAGGACACATGAACACCGAGTCCAAGAACCCTTTATTCTTGTGCATTCAAAAGCATTACAGCTTTCCCATGCATTCTTTTGTTCAGGAAATATAAGATGCACAAAACAGAACATGGAAATAAGGGGATTAATTCTGTCCATATATAGAAACTAAAAGGGCGAGAAAAGGAAAACAGAGAACATTACTAGATTTGGAAGAGATCGATCTATTTTGTCTCATAATCACACACACACACACACACTCAAGGCCAGACTAAGAAACAGTGAATTGTATCTCTGATCACTATGTTGACACTATGCCATAAATGTGATAAGAGTAAACAATAAATGGTAGAACATTTTATCCTACTTTTCTCCAGGCCAAGGAGTACAGTAACTAAATACAGAGTTATGTAATGGAACATTTCAAGACACATTGCAACACTCAGAACTCCAAAAAAGAAGAAAAAAATAAATAAAAAGAAAAAGGAAAGAAAAATAGCTAAACATACTTTCCATATAGCACATATACTTTATTTTCAATCACCCAAAAAACATAAATTTGTTTCAAGTGAACTGTTTTGGATTGAAAACCATATTTACTCAGTGGATATGGAATCTCATTTCTTCACTGAGTCTTCGTATATACTTTCTGCTATGCATTTCATGACACCTGATATACCACGATTTGTACTGTACTTCGAACACAGGACGTACTGTACTTCGAACACAGGACGCCTGCTTTGAAATGATTAGAATTGCAATACAAATTAAATTTCAGTTCTAATGATATAATTCATTAATGCCTTGTAAAATGATGGAACCAAATTTGTATGCCTATTTGAAGTTATCATCACTGCCGATATGCTCGTTACACCATAACCTCTTGTTCATGTTAGCAATCATTCATGAGAATTCAAATTATGGTAACTGGCAACTAGTGGCAGAAATCAATTAATCAAATCGGCCCAGTTAGTAAGACTCACCCCACCCTGCCCGATTGAAAAACTGTATTCTCAAATAGTGAGCATTTGCAATTGGAGCAGATGACCCAGAGATCTAAGCTACAAGCAACCTTATTAGCAGGAAAATGCAAGTAACAGCAAGCGCACAAGCAACGTCTTAACCGATCACACCATGGTAGCATCTAGATACTAAAATGCAGCTAGAAGTTTCTAGTATATACGTGACACGAGCAGCAGCAATCTAGATCATGAATCTATCCAGATCCAAAGCTTATGGAAGTGTGCGGAACCTTACGATGCCTTCGGGGTTGGGCGGGAACCAGGTAGCGCGGAGCGCAGCGCGTCGGGCAGCGGAGAAGTTGCCGTGCTCCGTGTGTACGCCAACGACGGCGAGCACCTTCTCCCTGTCGCCGGCGGAGAAGTTGCCGTGCGAGGAGGCCGCTAGGAAGGAGCGGAGCGAGTCCTCGGCGTGGCCGCAGCGGAAGGCAACAGTAGGCGGAGGCTGCGGCAGGGGCTGGCGGTTGCGGCTGGTGGAGACGGCGAAGGCGAAGGAGGCGGCGGCGAGGACGAGGCAGGCGACGGCGAAGAAGAGGAGGCGGCGGTTAGCGGAGGCGGGGGAGGAGGGGAAGGTGGGGGTGTAGGGCCGGCGTGGCTTGGCCTCATCATCGGAGCGGCGGTAGGGGAGGAGGTCGTCGTCATGGTGGCGGTGCTTGGGGTGGTGGAGCGGCATTGCTACGGTTGTTGCTTCCCGATGGTTCTAGAAGGAGAGACAAGGAACAAGCAGCAGAGGAGGTTGAGATGGTTTGATCTGATCTGACTGTCCGAGAAACGTTGCTTTGGGTTTAGGCTAAGCTTAATATGATAGCCACGCTTTTACTTGGACTGTTGTACTGCTAATCCTTTTAACTGTGCTGTGATTCGAGGATGGCAAATAGCTAATTTTTCTTTTTTAACTATTTTGTATTAAAGTCGTAGTATTATGGGAGCGACCAGCGCCGGGACGTCCACCGCGAGGACGCGTCCGGATGCCCGAGCAGCCTGTCTCCGTGCCCTGATTTTATTCTCGCCCAGCACGCGGTCGTAACGTCCACGCGTCCACACGTCTAGTCTCGCACGCATAGCCCGCCCTGTCCGTCTCGATTCGTGGTCGTTCCCTCCGTCCCGCACACGCACCCCGCCCCTCGTCGTGGCCAGACCAACGGCCCCCGCGTGCCCCGTCCGCAGGACATCGGCGCGCCACGCTCCTCATCCGTCGGCCTCCAGCTCGCCGTGCCTCATCATTATCCAGCGCCCGTACCACCGTGCCACCATCACTCCCCATGCCCCTTGACTCTCTAAATAACATGAAATATGTGCAACATAAAACACTTGAATGCAACATCCATATGAAACGGATAAAACATCTAGAACATACACTTGCAACATATGTGTGAAACATATGCAACATCAGATAAAAAAGCACTTGCAACTTGCATCATGAAAACACTTAATAGCAACATAAAACTAAAGCAGCTGAAACATTTGGAACACATTGTTCCAACATATGTGTGAAACATACATGCAACATCCAGATCGAAACGCTTGCAACATACGTCTGGAACACATGAAACGTTTTGAACAACACCTCAAAAGCAGTTGCAACATGCCTCCGAAACAGTTGCAACAAGTGCAACATCCCCGAACTACTTTTACAACATCTATATGAAGCAATTGCAACATACCTCTGAAACATCTAAAACACTTAAAATATATGCTTGCAACATGCGCTTTCATCGCAACATCTCTTTGCTGAAGTCATGCGTCACGGCGGCCACGGAGTCAACACGGCCATGACCTTCTAGTAGGGAACCACGGTGGCGGTGGCACCTCAGCAGCACCTCGGCGCGCGTGGAGGACGGGACACAGTGTGCATCAGTGGTGAAAGGTCCTAATATGGCTAAGGGGGGGGGGTGAATAGCATATTTAAAAAATCTACAAACCAATTAGAGCAATTTTGATTAGTATGACAAATAGCGAAAAACAAATTTACTCTAACTCTACAAATGTTGCAAACCACCTATCCAACAATTCTAGTTACTATGATCACTAGACACACAATTTAGTAAGTCACTACTCACTAAGAGCTCTCACACCCGCTACACTAAAGAGCACCACTAGATGAATTTAAGCTACACAGCAAGTTCTCAATTCTAAGTACACTAAAGAGCTTACTACAACTAGTTTGCAGGTATGTAAGTGAGTAAATAAGATGATTATACCACCGTGTAGAGGAGTAAACCAATCACAAGATGAATACTAAATCAATCACCAGGAGAATACCAAAGGGCAAGAGACAATCAATTTTTCTCCCGAGGTTCACGTGCTTGCCGGCACGCTAGTCCCCGTTGTGTCGACCAACACTTGGTGGTTCGGCGGCTAAGAGGTGTTGAACGAACCTCGTCCACACAATTAGACACCGTAAGAACCTACCCACAAGTGAGGTAACTTGATGACACGAGCACTCCACTAGAGTTACCTTTCAGCGCTCCGTCGGGGAAGGCACAAGACCCCTCACAATCATAGCGATCGAAGCCGGAGACAATCACCAACCTCCACTCGACGATCCTCGCTGCTCCAAACCGTCTAGGTGGCGGCAAACACCAAGAGTAACAAGTGAATCCCTCAGCGAAACACGAACACCAAGTGCCTCTAGATGCAATCACTCAAGCAATGCACTTGGATTCTCTCCCAATCTCACAAAGATGTAGAATCAATGATGGAGATGAGTGGATGAGCTTTGGCTAAGCTCACAATGTTGTTATGTGAATGCAAATGGTCAAGACTGTGAGCTTAAGCCGGCCATGGGGCTTAAATGGATAGCCTCATGAATAGAGTTGTTGTCTCTCTGTTCCCTGAAAAATTGGGGTGACCGGACGCACTGGTCGGTTTGATCGGACGTAGGACCCCAGCGTCCGGTCCTCAGATTTTCGCCACGTGTCCCTTGCTTTAAATACTGATCGCCCGATCTCAACGGTCATCAGTGCACTTAAGTTGTGACCGAGCGCACCTCTACACCACGACCGAACGCGCCACCACCTGAGTCCGATCATTTATAGAGAGCTCCTCGAGCCCCTGTATTGCGACCGGACGCGTCCACTCCTACACGACTGAACGCAGACCAGCCAGAGTCCGGTCGTTTCTAGAGAGGTTCTAGAGCCCATTTTTCGCGACCGGACGCGTCCGGTGGCCCATGACTAGACTCAGGTCAGCGTTCGGTCCACACAGTTTGTCTCTGTTGCTTGCGTCAGCGTACGTCACTAGGTGACCGGATGCACCCCCTGCGCATCCGGTCCCTTTTTCACTTCAGCATCCGATCAAGGGACCGAGGGCGGCCTTCACTATGGGCCATTGACCAGACGCAGGGTCAGAGTCCGGTCACTGCCCAAGGCAGAGTCCGGTCAATACGAAACTTCTCCTTTTGACTCCGAACTTTACCACCCTTGATCAAATGTGCCAACCACCAAGTGTATCACCTTATGCACATGTGTTAGCATATTTTCACAAATGTTTTCAAGGGTGTTAGCACTCCACTAGATCATAAATGCATATGCAATGAGTTAGAGCATCTAGTGGCACTTTGATAACCATATTTTGATACGAGTTTCACCCCTCTTAATAGTACGGCTATCGATCCTAAATGTGATCACACTCTCTAAGTGTCTCGATCACCAAACTGAAAAGCTCCTATTAATTTCACCTTTGCCTTGAGCTTTTTTGTTTTTCTCTTTATTCTTTTCTAAGTTCAAGCACTTGATCAATACCATGGCATCACCATCATCATGTCATGATCTTCATTTGCTTCACCACTTAGAGTAGTGCTACCTATCTCATAATCACTTTGATAAGCTAGGTTAGCACTAAGGGTTTCATCAATTCACCAAAACCAAACTAGAGCTTTCAATCTCCCATTTTTGGTAATTGATGACAACCTTTACACAAAGATATGATTTGAAATTTAATTGAGTCCATATTGCTTGCCCAAGCATATTTACCATGTGTAAAAGGATATTGACAAGTTTCATGAACCCCAAATGGTAGTAATTGCTCCCCCTATATATGTGCTAAGAGTTTGGATTGTAGCTTACACATATGCTTAGATAGGAAATATAGGAGACAACATCTACCAAATGATGTTAAGGTATAAGAGATGGACCTTTGAAGCGTGATACCAATCAGAGTGCACCAATATACTATCCTTAGCACCATTAGTAACTGGACATACATAAAAACTAGAATACCCCATGCGATCAATATTAGAAGCAAGGGTCTAGTTTCCATAAAATGAACATAAGTCTAGTTACTTAACCTATGTATGATAGTTTTTCATTTTATCATTCAAACCTACAACTAGCATACACCACACAAGCATGAATATTGAAATTTAAAACTTGTGCCATGAAAGCAAATATATGAAATGCACATTCAAATGCAACATACAAGTTTATGAGCTTGCTCCCCCTACTTATGTATAATTTTGATTGATCCCTTATAATATCATTTCATTTGTTTGCTCCCCCTATTTCCCCCTATTTCATTTGTTTGCTCCCCCCTATCTTACTATCTTTGTGAATTTTCCTCCCCCTTTGTCAACAATTAGCACAAAAGGTGAGTTTAAATTTTAGATAGGTTTGGGTGAAACCATGTGAAGTGAGGATCATTTTCCTAATTTTGTTCAATCTAGATCACTTGCAAAAGATATTTAACTCGGTTTGATCCAAGGGCAAGCTTCTTCACACCTCCAAAAGAGGATTATCATGCATCATGTTGAGTTAAACACTTGTAGCTCATTTTCTAGATTAAGCACTAGGTTTACAAGCCCACAAACATGTCATATGCTACCACTAGATCATTTCAAGCATACAAGCAATAGTGGTACCATACAAGCATCAAATTCATTTGATTTTCATGAATGAGCCTAAGACATGATAGGAGTGACTAGATGCACTAAACAAGTCCTTAGCAATGGATGAATGACATGTCAATCAACTTTACCTTGCTTTGCTCGAAGGAGAGAAATGTCATATAATGGGGGTGCATCAACACATATTGGAGAAGTCAAGAATGTTCAATTCATTCCTTAGCTTACAAAACCTCTTCTCTTCAAGTGGCTTGGTGAAGATATCGGCAAGTTGATCATCGGTGCCAACACTCTTAATACAAATGTCCCCTTTTTGTTGGTGATCTCTTATGAAATGATGGCGGACATCTATATACTTTGTTCTTAAATGTTGAACCGGGTTGTTGGTGACCTTTACGGCACTCTCATTGTCACATAGCAATGGCACTTGCTTGAATTTGATTTCAAAGTCACTCAAAGTAGCCTTCATCTAAAGTAATTGAGCACAACAACTACCGGCCGAAATGTACTTTGCTTCGACGGTTGAAAGTGCTACACTATTTTACTTCTTTGATGACCATGACATAAGTGATCTTCCCAATAGTTGACATATGCCCGATGTGCTCTTTCTCTCAACTTTGCATCCTGCATAATCGGAGTCTAAATATCCAATCAACTCAAATCTTGCTCCTTTGGGATACCACAATCCAACATTTTGTGTATGCTTCAAGTATCTCAATATTCTCTTTGTTGCCTTCAAATGACTTTCTCTTGGTGAGGCTTGAAATCTAGCACACATGCATACACTAAACATCACATCCGGTCTTGATGCGGTCACATAGAGTAGGCTTCCAATTATAGACCGATATATCTTTTGATCCACCATGTTGCCACAAGCATCACTATCCAAGCTTCCATTGGTCCCCATTGGTGTACTAATAGCTTTAACATCATCCATTCCAAACTTCTTGAGCATATCTTTGATGTACTTGCCTTGACTCATAAATGTGCCATTCTTTATTTGCTTGATTTGAAGACCAAGGAAGTAACTAAGCTCTCTAATCATAGACATCTCAAACTCACTTGCCATCATCTTGCTAAACTCCTCACAAAAATCTTGATTTGTTGACCCAAATATGATATCATCAACATATATTTGCAATACAAACAAGTCATTTCCAAGCTTCTTGGTGAAGAGAGTATTGTCAACCTTTCCCATCTTGAATTCCTTAGAGAGTAGAAAATCCCTCAATCTCTCATACCATGCTCTTGGTGCTTGTTTCAATCCATACAAAGCCTTTCTTAACTTGTACACATGGTCAGGCTTCTTGTTATCTTCAAAACTGGGAGGTTGCTCAACATATACTTCTTCATTGATGTAACCATTTATAAATGCACTCTTGACATCTATTTGATAGAGTTTGATGTTGTGGGTACAAGCATAGACTAGCAAGATTTTAATTGCTTCCAATTTGACAACTGTAGCATCTGGTTTTAAGAACAAAACCAGATACACACCATATGTGAGCCCAGGAAGTCAAATCTCACATATTGCTACAAATAAGGGTAATATCATAAGATAATGCTTATTACATAGCGTATTAGTATAAATAATTCAACCTCAGAGTATAGATAGCGGAAAGACAACTCCGATCTTCAGGTGAAGACTCCACTTCATAGGGACAACTGACTGGTTGATCACAAGCCTAATTCCTCCAAACTCTAGCAATCTAGTACCCATCCGGGATTTTTATCCAAATATATGAAAAATAAAGCAAGCGTAAGTACATGTCGTACTCAACAAATATAACATGGGGTTCATGAGGCTCAAAAGGCTAACACTGGTTTACTGCGATTAGCTTTTAATTATCATAATTTTAGTATAGGAGTAGCAACAAATTTATCATAAGCCCATAAACACATGATCAGGTAAACATGAATAACGAATAGCATAAACAGTAATCATTAGTGAGCATCTTGATCATTAGTATCATCCGTGTTCATCATCATTAACCATTAGTGATCATCTATTCTGTAAATGTTCCAAGGCCGCTCATGACCGTGAGCACGGCTGATATACCAGTTTTACACTCTGCAGAGGTTGTACACTTTCTCTATGAGTCGTGATTTACCCTTTCGCCCGAGGTAGCTAATCTCTTGACCCACTTCCAAGGAAGGTCGATAGGGTTCACTATGAAGCCTTTCAAAGGTTCGTCTAATAAGTTAGGGCCGCTAAGTTTCTGTGGCATGTGAATGTAGAGCTCCCCTTTCGATAGGCAAAATGACGTGCAGCCTATACACTGACGGACAGAGGCCCACTATATCCAACCCAGAACACACCCTTCTTGCGCCATAAAGGTAACCTCTAACAAGCTAGAAAAGGTCCTCATACTGAGCTAAAGTCAGAGCCATATAGCCCTCACAGCTATAATGTAAGTCCCAAATGATCACTTACAGATAAGTCCTTAGGGAGAGGAATCTAGAGCACCATAAACACAGCCCAATTGTCTAGCCCCCTGGTCCCATGTTGCTAAAAAGCATCTTTTAGTGTTTATTGCATATTACATTAGTCAAGTTATAAGATCATGGCTTTAGTTGAGCACTAGCATCATACTACCCAATGCAATAATCCAAATGTATCAAGGTACAGGGTAACAAAGTACCAAAAAATCCTTAGTGGTAGTCAAGGTAGACACATGCAGTATGAATTAAATGATTAAAGGTGTATAGGACAACAAGGATGATCCCATGCTATACTTGCCTTAAACACCATCCTTCGGTAAGCTTTAATCTTCAACGTTCTTCTTCTTCTTCTTGATCACCATATATATCTCACCGATTGAACGTAATCATAAAGCACCATACAAGCATCCATACAATCATACATGAAGCAAACAATAGATCTAAATTAGAACAATACACCAAACATAAAATCAAAATGAAAAGTTTATGAAACGAATCTGCGTCTCGCTACGAAACACAAAGACACGAAAAGCACGCTAATCGAAGCTACGGTTGAAAAGATACAACTACCGAGAGATTTGCTTTATACGTGGAAAAGAAAACTATAGGCTTCATTTATTTTAACTATATAAATTCATTTATATAAGATATTTTATAAATATTATAAATTGAATTAAGTCAAATTCAGATTTGATTTATAAAACTAAAATAAAACAAGTCATATTTTATTTATAAAATCCAGTTGCATAATTATTAATCAAGATATGATTTAAACCATGAAATTCCAGAAATAGTAATATGATAAACATTGTTACTAACGCGTAGATCTCATCGCTATGAATCTAACGTAACTTGAATGAGTCAAAACGGAGCTAAAACGCAGAAGATATGAAATAAACAAGATTTCCTTTATTAAAATAATAGATTAAATCTAACCTCGAATTTTAAAAGTTAAAAACATATTTAACAGTAGTTTGAACATGTAAATTATGAAATTTTGAACCTAATGCAAGTTGAATGGGTCAAATCGGAGTTAAAACAGAGAAGTTATGGCTAAAACAAAATCAGTGGCAAATCTATAAATAAGTGAAAACGTATTTTGGATCTAAACCAAGGAAAATACGCTTTGCAAAGAATAAAATGTAATCTGGGATTGCGTTTTGGACCGCGGGTTGAGATCTAAATAGTTATAAGGGTCTTTTTGCAAAATTCGCAGCGAAGGGGTATCTTCTAATCTGGATCGTTGATCTCAGATCGGACGGCTGTGATTGGTTGGGGAGGGGACAGGCATGGCCAGCGCTGTAGACGACGACGGCGCCATTGCCAGAAAACAGAGAAGATCGCCGGCATTTTGAAGAGGAGCCTACGAGACACTATAGCCTGAAGCAAGGGCACCGGAAGACATATAATACCACTACGAACTCGACTCCGTGATCTATTGCATCTATTGGCTGGCAGAGACGGCGGGCTACAAGCTAGGGTGGCGGCGGAACTGCTACGACACAAGGAGACCAAGATAGCATGAGAGAGAGGGAGAAAAGGGACTAGGCATGCTCGCAACTTCAATGTGAACCTCGGGAACAAGCTTACCGTGATGGAGGGGCGTCTAATCGGTTCGGCGACGTCGGCTCCTCCCGGTGGGATCCAGGCAGCGGCGCTGGCTAGCTCGGGGCGAGGCAATGCGAGATAGGGTGCAGGGATAGGTGGCACGACACGGGGCTCACTATTTAAGGGTCGACATTCGTAGGGCGCAAGGCAACAGCGGCGTGGCCGCAACGGAGTCGGGCGGCGGCGGTGGAGTCCGGTTCGGCGACGGCACGAGGAAGAAGACGGCTGCTAGGTGGGCCAACGCGGTCAGCGCGAGGGAGGGGAGGAGAGACACGTGGTGTGGCTGCTGGGCTGAGAAGCTGGGCCGCTGCGGGACTAGGCTGACGCGGGAAATGGGCCACGCGGACAGAGCTGGAACGGGCCACGAGAAGTGAAGTCGAGCTAGGCCAGCGGAAGAAAAAGAGAGGGATGAGAAGGAGCAGTGGGCCGGGAGGGAGAAGGAAATGGAGAGCCGGGTCGGCTTAACAGAGAGAAGAAGGAGGCCAACAGCAGGCTTTGGGCCGAATAGGAGGGGAGAGTAATGAAAAATACTTTTCCAAATTTTCTTTTCTATTTTCATTTTCAAAACCGATTCAAATGTAAACCAAATCAAATTTGAATAGGATTTCAAATACACTTTTCAATTCAAACATAAATGAGAAATTTTGATAAGTTTTCAAAAATAAATTTTACAACTTTTTAAATTCTTTTATTTTCTAATTCTCTTTTCTTTCTTTTTCTTTTACCTCAAAGCCATTTTTAATTTTATTTGAAAAAACAATTTAAACCATTTTGAATTTTCAATCAAAACCACTCAATCAAATACATCAAATGCAAGGGCATGTATGCATGAACATGTTGCTAAACTTTATGATGAATTTTAATTTAATGAAAATTTTTATTTTCCTATATTTTATTAGCACAAAAATTCAGAATTAAATTATTTTAATCCTATTTTCAAAAGTGGCAAATTTTAGGGTGTTACAGCAACCGAGGCATATGTTTCTCCAAAGTCAAGACCTTCAACTTGAGTGTAACCTTGAGCCACTTATCTTACTTTGTTCCTTATTACTATCCCATCTTGATATGGCTTGTTCCGAAAAATCCACTTGGTTCCAATTACATTATGATCCACAGGCCTCTCAACTAACTCCCATACTTGATTTCTGTTGAAGTTGTTTAGCTCTTCATGCATAACATTGACCCAATCAACATCCTTCAAAGTTTCATCTATCTTCTTAGGTTCAATGGATAACACAAATGAGAAATATTCATAAAATGATGCCAATCTAGATCTTGTTTGTACACCTCTAGAAATATCACCAATTATAGTATCCAAAGGATGATCTCTTGTGACATTGGTTGGTTAGAGCACTTGCACTTGATTGCTTGCATTTGATCGATCATTTTGTTGGGATGATGAGCTACCCACTTGTTGTTGATCTTGCACTTTGTCAACACTAGCACTTGCTTAACTTTGATCTTGAGAACCACTAACTTGTACATTTGAGTTTGAGAGCACTTGATTCTTGTCATCTTTAACATCAATCACGTCTCTATGTCTTGTGTCACCAATGTCTATGTTCTTCATTGCATTGACTAATTGAGGGCCTCTCACATTATCTAGATTCTCATCTTCCTCTTGGGAACCATTTGTTTCATCAAATTCCACATCATGAACCTCCTCAAGAGTACCACTATCCAAATTTCAAACTCTATATGCTTTTCTAGTAGTTGAGTATCCAAGTAGGAATCCTTCTTCACATTTTTGTCAAACTTGCCCAATCTAGTTCCTTTCTTCAAGATATAGCATTTGCAACCAAAAACTCAAAAGTATGCTATGTTGGGCTTTCTTCCATTCAATAGCTCATAAGGTGTCTTCTCCATCATGGGAAGACAATAGAGTCGATTGCTATAGTAGCAAGCTGTGTTGATTGTTTCGGCTCAAAATCACATTGTACTCACTCAACATTGATCTTGCCATGTCAATCAAAGTTCTATTCTTTCTTTCAACTAGGCCATTTGATTATGGAGTGTACTTGGCCAAAAATTGATGCCTAATTCCAAATTCATCGCATAAATCATCCACTCTTGTGTTCTTGAACTCACTCCCATTGTCATTTCTCACTTTCATGATGGTTGTTTCAAACTCATTATGAATTCTCTTGATGAATGTCTTGAAGATTGCAAACACATCACTATTGTCAACAAAAAAGAACACTTATGTGTATCTGGTGAAATCATCCATAATCACAAATCCATATTTGTTTTCACCAATTCTAGTGTATGTGGTTGGTCCAAATAAGTCTATGTGCACCAACTCAAATGCCTTAGATGTGCTTATCATACTCTTCTTAGGATGTGTGTTACCAACTTGCTTTCTGGCTTGACATGCACTACATAGCTTATCTTTCTCAAATGTGACATCTTTCAAGCCTCTAACTAAGTCATGCTTGATCACTTTGTTCAATTGTTTCATTCCAACATGACCAAGCCTTCTATGCCATAATAACCCATGCTAGACTTAGTGAGCAAACATATTGACATTTGAGCTTCTCTAGTATTGAAATCAACCAAGTATAGATTCTCATATCTAAATCCTTTAAATATCAAGTTTGATCCATCTACACTTATGATCTCTACATCATCCACACCAAATATGCACTTGAAACCAAGATCACACAATTGAGCTACCGATAATGGGTTGAAGTTCAAGCTCTCTACTAGTAGCACATTGGAAATGCTCAAGTCATTGGATATTGTAATCTTACCAAGCCCTTTGACCTTGCCTTTGCCATTGTCTCCAAATGTGATACTATAAATCCCATTACTCTTATTTTCATTGATTGAATTGAACATTCTTGGATCACCGGTCATGTGTTGTGTGCACCCACTATCAAGCACCCAATGCCTTTCTTCGGCTTTATAATTGACCTACAAAAAAGGATCAATTCCTTTTAGCTACCCAAACTTGCTTGGGTCCTTGAAGGTTAGCTACCATGGTCTTTGGTACCCAAATGGTCTTCTTCTTTGAGCCCACAATTGGTGTACCAATGAACTTAGCCTTCACACCATTCGCACCCTTAACAAGCATGTAACAAGAATCAAATCTAATTGAGGATACATTAGGTAGCTTGTTCTTGTTAGTCTTGCAATATTGCTCTATATGCCCAACTTGCTTGCATCTATTGTAAAACCGACCATTGCCCTTCATAAAGCTAGCTTTGGGAGTGAGAAAGGCCGTCTTGCCTTTCTTGGGGTATAGCCTGATCCCTCTTTGTTGAGAGAAAACCTTTGGCTTACCAAGCACTTTAGCAAGCGGGCATCTCCACCATAGGCATTGCCTAAGACACGAGTGAGCTCATTTACTTCCTTCTTGAGAGTCTCATTTTCCACCATTAGCGAGGCATCACAAGTAAGACCATTGCTCAAAGGTGAAGTTGAAGTAGAAGTGCTACAAGAAGGGTTAGTGGGAGCAACTACAATGGGCTTATAAAAAGATTCATCAATAATATCACATGTTAGTCCCACATCACAAGACACAATTACTTGCTCCTTCTTGGCTTCCTCCATTTTGACTTACTCAATGAGAGAGGAGTAAGCCTTTTCAAGTCTAGAGTGAGCTTTGCCAAGCTTCTTATGAGTGACATTTAGCTCATCAATGGATTGCTCAAGAAATTTGACTTTCTTGCTCAATTCTTTGCACTCCTTTCTCTTCATCTCAAAGCAAATGTGCACTTGCTCACACATGTCCATGAGCTCCTCCTTGGTGTGCTCATCATCATCATCATCACTCCTACAAGCATCACTTTCACATTTATCATCATCACTCACATCATATTTTATCTTGGTAGGCTTTGCCATGAGACATGTCGATGGAGTATCGAAGATGGAAGGCTTGTTGATGGCGATGCTTGCTAGTGCTTTCTTGATAGATTTCTTGCCATCATCACTAGAGCTATCACTATCCAAAGAACCATCACTATCCCAAGTGATCACATAGCCTCCACCCTTCTTCTTTTAGAAGGTCATCTTCTTCTCCTTCTTCTCCTTGTGCTTCTTCTTCTTATCCTCATCATTGTCACTATTGTAGGGACAATCCGCTACAATGTGATTGGGGCTCTTGCAATTGTAGCATCTTCTCACATATTCTTTGCTTTTGGTGTGATCTTTTCTCTTTTTAGCACCATAGCCCTTCTTCTTCATGAATTTGCCCATCTTGCGTACAAATATAGCCTTGGCTTCATCATCAATGTCACTAAGATCCTCATCATCACTTGATTCTTTCTTGGACTTGCCCTTGTTCTTGGATGATGAGCTAGCCTTGAATACTACACTCTTCTTCTTCTTGTCTTCATCTTCCTTCTTGTCATCCTTGTCAACCCCTTCCCTTTCCATACGGTAAGTCTCTTGTGTCATGACATCACCTAGTACTTGGTTAGGGGTAATCTCCTTCAATTCTCCTCTTATGATAAGCAATCTCAACATCTGAAGTCTTGGAGGTAAGCACATCAAGAACTGCTGAGAGACATCATAATCATTGATCTTCTCTCCTAAGGCCTTTAAGTCATTGATAATCACTTGCAATTGATGGAACATCTCCAGAATGCTCTCATCTTTCTTCATCTTGAAGCTTGTCAACTTGTCCTTGAGGATGTACAACTTGGCACTCTTCACCGCCAGTGTGCCCTCATATGTTTCCTCCAATCTCTTCCACACCTCATTAGCTCTCTCACAATCCTTGATTTGCTCAAACACCTAGAAATCAATGGCATTGTATATGGTGTTGAGAACCATTGTATTGCATTACTTGTTGGTCTTGTCTTGGTTGGTAAGATTATCAGGATCAATGATAGCATAGTCACTCTCGGTCACATCCCATACTTGATCATTGATTGAACCAAGTTACATCCTCATCTTTCTCTTCAAATAATCATAGCATGTGCCATCAAAGAACGGTTGTTTGCCCCCCACATTGTTGAACACAACTTGAGCCATAATTTGACACTGAGGTTGTTAAGCCTTCAATCAAATGGTAACTGGCCCCGATACCACTTGAAAGGTCCTAATATGGCTAGAGAGGGGAGGGGGGTGAATACCCTATTTAAAAAATATCTACAAACCAACTAGAGCAATTTTGATTAGTGTGATAAATAGCGAAAAGCAAATTTGCTCTAGCCCTACAAGGGTTGCAAGCCACCTATCCAACAATTCTAGTTACTATGATCACTAGACACACAATTTAGTAAGTCACTACTCACTAAGAGCTCTCACACTTGCTACACTAAAGAGCTCCACTAGATGAACTTAAGCTACACAGCAAGCTCTCAATTCTAGCTACACTAAAGAGCTTACTACAACTAGTTTGCGGGTATGTAAGTGAGTAAGTAAGGTGATTATACCATTGTGTAGAGGATTGAACCAATCACAAGATGAATACTAAATCAATCACCAGGAGAATACCAAAGGGCAAGAGACAACCAATCTCATGAGGTTCACGTGCTTGCTGGCACGCTAGTACCTGTTGTGTCGACCAACACTTGGTGGTTCGGCGGCTAAGAGGTGTTGCATGAACCTCGTCCACACAATTGGACACTGCAAGAACCTACCCACAAGTGAGGTAACTCAATGACATGAGCACTCCACTAGAGTTACCTTTCGGCGCTCCGTCGGGGAAGGCACAAGACCCCTCACAATCACAGTGATCGAAGCCAGAGACAATCACCAACCTCCGCTCGATGATTCTCGATGCTCCAAACCATCTAGGTGGCGGCAAACACCAAGAGTAACAAGTGAATCCCGTAGTGAAAGATGAACACCAAGTGCCTCTAGATGCAATCACTCAAGCAATGCACTTGGATTCTCTCCCAATCTCACAAAGATGTAGAATCAATGATGGAGATGAGTGGGAGGGCTCTGGCTAAGCTCACAAGGTTGCTATGTGAATGCAAATGGCCAAGAGTGTGAGCTTGAGCCGGCCCTGGGGCTCAAATGGAGAGCCCTCACGAATAGAGCCATTGGCTCTCTGTTCCCTAAAAAATCGGGGCGACCAGACCTTTTGATCAGTTTTGACCGGACGCAGACCCCAGTCAGTCTCAGTCCTTTGCATTTGCCCCTCAGATTAAATGCCGACCCCGATTTGCCCATCAATGCATTAAATGCTGATCGCCTGATCTCAAGCGGTCATCAGAGAGCTCCCAAGCACTTAGACGTGTTAGGACGCACCACCGCACTGAGTCCGGTCATTTATAGAAGCTCCCAAGCCCAGTGTATTGCGGACGGATGTCCCTATAGCTCTATAGGACCGCCCGGTGGCAACGTGACTAGCTTAGCTTATCTCTAGCTCTCAGTTGTTTCGAGAGAGGTTCGAGCAGATTTTTTGCCAGCAATCAGGTCAATCACAAACGTCCGGTGGCCCATGACCGGACTTAGGTCAAATGTCATGAACCACAAGTCTCATCTATCTCTTTAGCATTGCATCAATGTTTTTCAAGGTGTTAGCACTCACTAGGTGACCGGGAATGCCCCCCCCCTGTACTTAAAAGCTCTAGGTTGATTTTATGAATTTGAAACCCCCTCTCTAACCTAAGTTTATCAAAGTGATTAAGAGATAGGTAGCACTACTCTCGAGTGGTGAAGCAAATGAAGATCATGACATGATGATGGTGATGCAATTTGATGATCACCCTTTGGCTTGAGCAGAAGAAAGAGAAAACAAAAGCTCAAGGCAAAGGTGAAATTGATAGATTTTGGGGTTTACTCGAGACACTTAGCTAGTGTGATCACATTTAGGATCGAGTGTCAATATCAAGAGGGGTGAAACTCAGTCAAATCACCAAAACCAAACTTCTCTCAGATGACCCAAACTTGCACCACCCTTGATCAAATGTAAACATTTGTGACCACCAAGTGTATCACCTTGTGAACATGTGTTAGCATATAAGTCAACTTGGTGTCAAATGGAGAAGTTTCAGATGACAAATGGAGCAAGTTAACAGACTCGCTTTTAAGCAAAGGACTGATTCTCGACCCCCCGTGTCCCAAGTGTTTTCCCATGAGTGGTGAAGAGAAAGAGCACTCCACTACCTAGTGATGTGGGCTTGACGCCTAAATGCATGTGCAATGAGTTACCGATCATAGGCCTAGTGGCATCATGAGCCACCCCACATTTCAATCGTGAATTTCACCTCTAGAACCTTACTAGAAGTGACCAGACGCCATTGATGAAAATGTGATCCTACACTTTATCAAAGTCTAACATGTCTCAAAGCTAACTAGCCATTAAGATCGGGCGCGCTCAACATTAGAGGTTGATTACACATGGTGAGCATCGAGCGATCGGATGCTTGGGTCTGGTCGATGCCATATTCCGGTCTGTTTCAAGTCTTGGCCAATGACTCTATTCAGAGAGGCTCTATTTAAGCCCCATAAAGGTCAAGCTCACTCTCTTGGCTATTTGCATTGACATAGCAACCTTGTGAGCTTAGCCAAAGCCGTCCCACTCATCTCCATCATTGATTCATTATCTTTGTGAGATTGGGAGAGAAACCAAGTGCATTGCTTGAGTAATTGCATCTAGAGCCGTACTATTAAGAGGGGTGAAACTCGTATCAAAATGCAGTTATCAAAGTGCTACTACATGCTCTAACTCATTGCATATGCATTTAGGATCTAGTGGAGTGCTAACACCCTTGAAAACATTTGTGAAAATATGCTAACACATGTGCACAAGGTGATACACTTGGTAGTTGGCACATTTGATCAAGGGTGGTGAAGTTCGCGGTCAAATGGAGAAGTTTCGTATTGACCGGACTCTACCTTGGGCAGTGACCAGATTCTAACCCTACATCTGGTCAGTGGCGCGCAATGAAGGCCGCCCTCGGTCCCTTGACCGAATGCTGAAGAGAAAGAGGGACCGGACGCGCAGGGGGTGCGTCCAGTCACCTAGTGACGTACGCTGATGCAAGCAATAGAGATAGGCTGAGTTGATCGGATGCAGGCCTGGGTCCGGTCATGAGCCACCGGACACGTCCGGTCGTGAATTTCTGCCTCTAGAACCTTACTGGAAGTGACCGGACGCCAGGCGACAGTGCATCCGGTCGTACACTGCAGTGCATCCGGTCACAACTTAACACATGGCGTGAAGCTGACTAGCCATTAAGATCTGGTGCTCAGCATTTGAGGCTGATGACATGTGGCGAGCATCGGGCGACTGGACGCTGGGGTCCTGCGTCCGATCAACCTGACCGGCATGTCCTATCAGCCCGTGTTTCACTGGATAGAGGAGCCAACGACTCTATTCATGGGGGCTCTCTATTTAAGCCCCATGGCCGGCTCAAGCTCACTCTCTTGGCCATTTGCATTGACATAGCAACCTTGTGAGCTTAGCCAAAGCTCTCCCACTCATCTCCATCATTGATTCATCATCTTTGTGAGATTGGGAGAGAAATCAAGTGCATTGCTTGAGTAATTGCATCTAGAGGCACTTGGTATTTGTGTTTCGTTGCGGGATTCATTTGTTACTCTTGGTGGTTGCCATCACCTAGACGGCTTGGAGCAGCGAGGATCATTGAGCGGAGGTTGGTGATTGTCTCTGGCTCCGATCGTGGTTATTGTGAGGGGTTCTTGACCTTTCCTCGGTGGAGAGCCAAAAGGTACTCTAGTAAATTGCTCGTGGCTTGTATGATTCTCATCTTGTGTTGGTTGTGTGGCACCCTATTAAGGGTTTGGTGTGTGATGTCAATTAGCGCAAGAACCTCCAAGTGATTGAATCGCCACAATGAGGACTAGCTTACCAGCAAGCAAGTGAACCTCGGTAAAAATCATTGTGTCATCATTTGATTCCGAGGTGATTGGTCTTCATTGGTATTCATTCTTGTGATTGATTGGTTCATTACTCGACTCAGCGGTATAACCATCTTGCTCTCTCTCTTTACATTACCGCAAACTAGTTGTCAAGCTCTTTAGTGTAGCTAGTCGTGAGAGCTTGTTATTTTGGTTAGTGTGGCTCTTTAGTTAGCCTTTGAGAGCACACTAACTTAGTGTAGTAACATAGCCATTTTGTGTATAGAGACTATAGAAACTAGAATTATGGTAGGTGACTTGATTTTTAGTAGGCTAGCACAACACTCGCTTCATCTCATATTTGTCTAACTGGTTTGCTAAGTGTTGTTGTAGAAATTTTTAATAGGCTATTCACCTCCCCTCTAGCCATTAGGACCTTTCAAGTGGTATCAGAGCTGTGGTCACCGTGATTTGAGGCTTAACAACCTTCGGTGTCAAAATGGCTCAAATCAACAACAGCAAGAAGCCACCCCAATTTGATGGCTCAAACTATCCCTATTGGAAGGCTAAGGTGACAACATATATCAAGTGAATCAATAGGAAGGTTTGAAAAGTGGTGGAGACCAAGATTGAGATAGAAGTCCAGAGAATCCCACCGCCACCGAAGAATTGCTTCACCAAAATAATGACATTGCTCTTGGTGCCATTCATGATGCCATTGATGAGAGAACATTTGAGCAAATCAAGAACATTGAGATGGCTCATGAAGCATGGAAGAAGTTGGAGGAATCATTTGAGGGCACTCAAGCCATGAAGGGTGCCAAAGCATATATCCTCAAGGAGAAGTTTGCTAGTTTCAAGATGAAGGAGGATGAAAGTGTGCCGGAGATGTTCCATAGGTTACAAGTGCTTGTCAATGATCTCAAAGCACTTGGTGAGAAGGTGGAGGACAAGGACTTCTCCCATAAGTTCTTGAGATGCTTATCCTCAAGATTTGGCACATTGGTCACTATTCTAGTGAGGAGTGGTTTGGACACCATGACACCAAACCAAGAGTTGGGAGATATAATGACCGATGATACAAATAGAGATGATGATAAGAAGAAAGAAAAGAGGGATAAGAAGGATGACAAGAAGAAGAGTGTGGCATTCAAGGCCACATCATCCAAGGGCAAGGCAAAGCAAGAATCATCAAGTGAAGACGAAGACTTGAGCTTTGATGAGATGGATGATGAGAAGATGGCTCTCTTTGTCAATAGATTTGGCAAGTTCATGATGAAGAAGGGCTACTGTGCTAGAAGAAAGAAGACTTCATCCAAGAACAAGGAAGAATCAAGAAGGTGCTTCAATTGTGGAAGCAAAGATCATCTTGTTGCTCAATGCCCATACAATAGCGATAATAGTGATGACAACAAGAAGAACAAGAAGAAGGACAAGAAGGAAAAGAAAGAGAAGAAGGACAAGATGACCTTTAAGAAGAAGAATAAGGGTGGTTCATATGTAGTCACTTGGGATAGTGATGCTTCCTCAAGTGATGACGATGATAGTGAAGATGACAAGACCACCAAGAAGAAGGCACTTGCAAGCATTGCTATCAATGAGAAGCTTTCTCTCTTCGACATTTCTTCATGCTTCATGGCTAAGGCCACTAAGGTACAAACTTGTGATGATGGAAGTGATGAGGAACATGATAATGAAAATGAAAATGAAAATGAAAATAAAAATGAAAGTGATAGTGATGATGATGAACCAACTAAGGATGAATTACTTGACATGCTAGATGATGCTAAAGAACACTTTGACTTTAAGAGAAGGGAATGCAAAAGGTTGCGTAAGGAACTAAAAGCCCTTAAGCAAGCCTTTGATGAGCTAAATGCATCTCATGAGAGGCTAGAGAAAGCCCATGAGAAGCTTGGCAAGGTTCACAAGAAGCTTGAAAAAGCTCATTCCTCTTTGCTTAATGAACAAAATGAGAAGAAGCATGTTGAGACATGTGATGTAGGCTTAAATTGTGATATAATTGATGAAACATTCTATAAGCCTATCATTGTTGCTCCCACTAACCCTTCTTGTAGCACTTCTACTTCCACCTCATCTAGTAGTGATAGTTTCACATGTGATGCCTCACTAATGGTTGAGAATGAGACCCTCAAGAAGGAGGTCAATGAGCTCACTCACACCTTGGCTAAGGTCTATGGTGGTGAGGACCGCTTGCTTATTTGCTTGTGTAGCCAAAGAGCCTCTCTCTATAAAGAGGGATTGTGCTATACCCCCAAGAAAGGTAAGGTGGCCTTTGCTCCTCACAAGACTAGTTTTGTGAAGAACAATGGTTGGTTTTGCACTAGTTGCAAGCAAGTTGGTCATAAAAGAGCATGAGTGCAAGAACAAGAGCAAAAATGGTAATGTATCCTCAATTAAGATTAATTCTTTCTATGTGCTTACTAAGGGTACAAATGGTGTGAAAGCTAAGTTCATTGGTACACCATGGATGGGCTCAAAGAAGAAAGCCATTTGGGTGCTAAAGAGCTTGGTCACTAACCTTCAAAGATCAAAGCAAGTTTGGGTACCTAAAAGGAATTGATCTTCTTTTATAGGTTAATTACAAAGCCGGAGGAAGGCATTGGGTTCTTGATAGTGGGTGCACTCGACACATGACTAGTGATGCAAGAATGTTCAACTCAATCAATACCAATGGCAATGATGGTTATGATAGTATCACATTTGGTGACAATGGCAAATGCAAGGTCAAAGGGCTTGGTAAGATTGCAATATCCAATGACATGAGCATTTCCAATATGTTGCTTGTTGAGATATTGAACTTTAATTTGCTATGCGTGGCTCAATTGTGTGATCTTGGATTCAAATGCATATTTGGGGTAGATGATGTAGAAATCATAAGTGTAGATGGCTCTAACTTGATCTTCAGAGGCTTTAGATATGAGAATCTATACTTTGTGTGAGCATTTCTCATTTGTGTGATCTAGATTGGATTCATTTTATGAGCATTTCTCATTTGTGTGATCCATTGAACCAAAGAAGATAAATGAAGCATTGAAGGATGTTGATTGGGTGAATGCTATGCATGAAGAATTGAATAACTTCACAAGAAATCAAGTATGTGAATTAGTAGAGACCAAAGGGACAAAATGTGATTAGAACCAAATGGGTTTTTAGAAACAAGCAAGATCAAGATGGGATAGTAGTAATGAACAAAGCAAGATTGGTAGCACAAGGATATACACAAATTGAAGGTCTTGACTTTGGAGAAACATATGCCCCAGTTGCTAGATTAGAAGCAATTAGAATCTTATTAGCCTATGCTTGTGCCCACAACATCAAGCTCTATCAAATGGATGTTAAGAGTGCATTTCTCAATGGTTACATCAATGAAGAAGTATATGTTGAGCAACCTCTCAGTTTTGAAGATGACAAGAAGCCTGATCATGTGTACAAGTTGAAGAAGGCATTGTATGGCTTGAAGCAAGCACCTAGAGCATGGTATGAGAGATTGAGGGACTTCCTACTCTCTAAAGGGTTCATGATGGGCAAGGTTGACACCACTCTTTTCACCAAGAAGATTGGTAAAGACTTATTTGTGTTGCAAATCTATGTTGATAACATCCTATTTGGATCAACCAATCAGGATTTTTGTGAAGAGTTTGGAAAGATGATGGCTAATGAGTTTGAAATGTCTATGATTGGGGAGCTAAGTTACTTCCTTGGTCTTTAAATCAAGCAATTGAAGAATGATACATTTGTGAGTCAAGGCAAGTACATCAAAGACATGCTCAAGAAGTTTGGCATGAGTGATAGCAAAGCCATTAGCACACCAATGGGGGCAAATGACAATTTGGATAGTGATGCAAGAGGCAATATGGTGGATCAAAAATTGTATTGGTCTATGATTTAAGCCTACTCTATGTGACCGCATCAAGACCGGATGTCATGTTTAGTGTATGCATGTGTGCAAGATTTCAAGCCTCACCAAGAGAAAGTCATTTGAAAGGTACAAAGAGAATTTTGAGGTACTTAAAGCATACACAAAATGTTGTTTTGTGGTATCCCAAAGGAGCAAAGTTTGAGCTAGTTGGTTACTCCGACTTGGATTATGCAGGATGCAAGGTTGAAAGGAAGAGCACCTCGGGCATATGTCAATTGTTGGGAAGATCACTTGTTTCATGGTCATCAAAGAAGTAAAATAGTATTGCATTATCAACCACCGAAACCGAATACATATCTGCCGGTAGTTGTTGTGCACAAATACTTTGGATGAAGGCCACCTTGAATGATTTTGGAATCAAGTTCAAGAAAGCGCAATTGTTATGTGACAATGAGAGTGCAATCAAGTTAACCAACAATCCGGTTCAACATGCAAGAACAAAGCACATTGATGTCCGACACCATTTCATAAGAGATCACCAACAAAAAAGAGACATTTGCATTGAGAGTGTGGGCACCGAAGATCAACTTGCCAATATATTCACCAAGCCATTGGATGAGAAAAAGGTTTTGCAAGCTAAGAAATGAGTTGAACATATTAGATTTCTCAAATATGTGTTGATGCACCCCCACTTATATGACATGCCTCTCCTTCGAGCAATCCAAGGTAAAAGTTGATTGGCATCACTACTATAGGAATCAATTTGCGCAGCGTGGCCAAAATGGGCTCCGTGGTGGGCACCTCTTTTGCCCACCACGGTTAACCGGTGGCCGGCCAGCGAGGCCAGCCACCGAGGCGCCCGCTGCGGGAAAAGGGTTTACCGTGGTGGGCCACCTTACTTGCCCGCCGCAGGAAATCGCCTGCCGCGGTTAATACGATTTACCGTGGCGGGCGCTTTAAACTGCCCGCCGCGTTAAAGAGTTGATTTACCAAGACGGGCGCTTTATCTTGCCCGCCGCAGTACCGTGGCGGGCTCTTTAAACTGCCCGCCACGGTTAAGAGTTGATTTACCGAGGCGGGCGCTTTATCTTGCCCGCCGCGATAAAGCCTATACAAATACACAGCACCACCCCTTCATCTTCTCCATGGGTCTTCCTCTCTCAAACTCATGGGGGGAGGCTTTGCCCTAAAATTTGAGGAAACTTTTGATTTGAGTTGAAGGGCTTGGATTTGAGGGAGGAGGACATCATAAGAGGTTCATAAAGGCTCTCCCTCTCTCCTTCCATCCTCTCTCTCTATTTCCATCACCTAGAGTTTTCTCTAGATCTAGATCTAGATCTAGATCAATTTTAATGGAAAAAATGATGTCATGTATTTCTTTAACTTTAGATTCATCATAGATGCATGCTTCATCTTTCACATCGTCATTTCCTCTCTTTTTCATGATTTTGGACGTAAAAATCATCAATTTCTCCTAATTCTTCTTTATTTAATGTTGATTGTGATGGATAATGTTCGCAGGTATGATGGATAGGTCAGAATGGATGTACCAGATCGATAGAGTGAATGATCCGTGGTACCTCTTTGAATTAAGGAAGTTTATTGCTGCTGGTAAAGCTCACCGTGAGAGACTGAAGCAGATGACAACCATATGTCCATGTTCTCGTTGCAAGAATATGAAAGCCCACCGAGACAGCGAGGTGCAAACTCATTTGATCATGTATGGTTTCGTCGAGGGCTACACAGTCTGGACATTTCACGGCGAAAGAGTTGGTGCGAGTGGCGGTGCATCTAAAGTGAGCTCTTCGATGCCGACGATGACAGCACCACCGGTGAATAAAGATCCTTTAGGAGCACCCGGCTCCTCATCATCTTCAGCAGCAGCTGCGCCAGCCGACAGTGACAATAGTTGTCGTGATTACATCATGGTGGATGATCTAATGCAAGACATGGCCGACGAAGCCGGCAATGGTGGGGATGGTCAGGATACTATGAGCCAACCCAAGGATGTGCAGCTTGTTGAAGATCTAGTCAAACACTTCAATGAAGACGACGTTGTGTTGGGTTGCCCAAAGTGGTTGGAGAATTTCAGAGAGTTGAAGCAGGAGGCAGTTGATCCTCTCTATAAGGATGGCGGCGATTGTCCGAAGGAGTGCACGGCGCTCCGTTTTAACCTCCATATGTTGATGTTGAAGGCTCGTCATGGTTGGTCTGACACTAGCTTCAATGAGTTGTTAAGCTACCTTGCCACCACGTACCCAACGGCTAACAAGGTGCCCGCCAATACTTATCGGGCCAAGAAGCTGATCCGGCCAGTGGCGATGAAGCTTAGAAAGTTTGATGCATGCCCTAACCACTGCATCCTGTATTGGGGCAATGAGTATGAGAATTTGACGAGTTGTCCGCACTGTGGCTTTAGTCGGTACAAGAAAAATGCTAGTTGTCGCGTGGATGTAGAAGACGAGGGAGGCTTGCGGGGTGGTCAGAAGAAGAACAAGAAGGGGGCAAAGAAGAGCAGTGCGGCCAAATAGATCTCGGCTCAGCAGGACAATGAAGAAGAGGGTTACACGCACAGGAAAAGTCCAGCACTGTCGGTGTGGTACCTGCCCGTGACCGATCACCTCTGTGTAATATTCGGGAACCCGGACGATGCCAAGCTCATGTCCTGGCATGCATCAGCTGACCGCCTGAAAGACGATGGCAAGCTATGACACCCATCCGATGGCAAGCAGTGGAAGGATTTCGACGAGGCCTACCCGGAGTTTGGCAAGGAGCCCAGGCATGTTATGTTCGCGCTGAGTACCGATGGGATGAACCCATTCGGTGAGCTAAGCAGCTCGCACAACACTTGGCCCATCGTACTCACCATGTACAACCTACCTCCCCATCTATGTCAGAAGCGTAGGTACCTTATGCTGACCATGCTTATCTCCAGACCGAAGCAGCCCGACAATGATATAGATGTGTTCCTAGAGCCGTTCATGGAGGAAATGAAGATACTATTTGATGTTGGGGTCTAGATGGTGGATGCATCCCGCAAGGAGAAGTTCACACTAAAAGCAATCATCTTTGTCACCATCACCGATTACCCCGGTCTCTTCTCACTATCGGGGCAGATCAAAGGGAAGATCGGCTGCGTAATTTGCATCGACGGGACCTACTACACTTACCTTAAGGGATCCAATAAGATGGTGTACACGAGGCACAGACAGTTCCTTGCCAAAAATCATAGGTATAGAAGAAGTATTATGAACAAATACTTTGACAATCAGGACGAGCCGCAGCGTGATCAACCGACGTAGACTAGTTGGGGGACAAAGGTGTATGAGATGGTCAAGGACATGGATCAGGTGGAGTTTGGAAAGAAGAAGCCGCCTGAAGAGGGGACCAAGCAGACAAGGAAGCGAAAGTGGGACCAGACGGAGGAAGTCCCCACCGCCGTTCCTTTCAAGAAGAAGTCAATTTTCTTCAAGTACCTGTCATATTGGAAAACACTGAATACACCCCATGCCATCGACTGCATGCACCTAGAGAAAAATGTCTTCGCAAGCATGATCGGTGTCCTGCTGGACATCAAGGGCAAGACAAAGGATGGTATCAAGTCACGGACGGATCTTGTCAATCTGGGCATCTGGCCGAACCTTCACCCGGGACCGCCTCAGAACGGTAAAGTCGATATCCCGGGTGTGGCCTGCAACCTAACGCAAGACGAGAGGATGGATTTTCTTAAGTTGCTTAGGGGTATCAAGGTGCCAACTAGTTTCTCTTCCAGCATCAAGAGCCTGGTCTCCATGAAAGACCTCATAATGACCGGCTACAACTCACACGACTACCACGTCATGCTGATGGTGTTCCTATCAATTGCGATTAGGGCTATCCATCCAGAGTACATGAAGATGGTCATCACACGGATGTCATACTTCTTTAACCGCATCACCTAGAAGGTCATTGATAAGGCTGAGCTGCCTGCCCTGAAGGAGTTCATCGCGGAGACCCTTTGCTAGATCGAGATGTGCTTTCCACCATCTTACTTTGATATTATGCCACACCTAATGATGCATATGGTCGATCAGATCCATCAACTGGGCCCCATGCACCTACACCAGATGTGGACGTACGAGCGGTTCATGTCCACCCTCAACAGATACGTCCATAACCGCACTTACCCGGATGGCTCTATGATCGAGGCATACACAACGGAGGAGGCCGTGAACTGGTGTATGTGGTACATAAGAGATGGGAGGGTGATTGGGCTGCCTGTCCATCACCACGAAGGCAAAACCTCATGGATGGGGTGCATAGGTCGAAAAGTACGGACTGATGTGGCAAACTGAACGGTGCAAGAAGCTCATTACAACATCCTTCATCAGTTAGTGAGCATGGAGAAATACATTGAAAAGCACCTAGAAGAGATCCGTGCCGCTAATGACGGACAGCACACGGAGGCATGGGTCCAGAACCATCACAAGAGCAATTTCATAGAGTGGCTCAAAGAGCAACACATACCCCTTGAAGGATGCCCTGATGAAGATACGGAGACCGTTAAGAGGCTTGTGTTAGGCCCATCCAACCAAATCAACACGTGGCAAGGGTATGATGTCTAGGGCTATAGGTTCCACACAAAAGACAAGGACAAGAAGAGCTCGGCACAGAACTATGGTGTTCGATACAAGGGCAAAGAAGAGTCCACGGGCCAGAGGAGGCAATACTATGGGCAAGTCGAAGAAATATGGGAACTTGACTACGGCTAAAACCTACGCATAACCATCTTCCGTTGCCAGTGGGTCAAATCGAATGCAGTTGCAGTGGACAGTTATGGGCTAACCACCGTGGACCTCAAAAGTATTGGCTACAAAGATGACCCGTGGGTACTAGCAACCAATGTCACGCAAGTGGCCTACTATATATATGTAGAGGACCCAAAAAGGCATGTGGTTGTGTCCAGAAAGCAGCGGATTGTGGGAGCTGATGGGGTGCAGATTCCCAAACAATACAACAACTACGCAGAGCTCGAGCTTTTTACCGATCATCCAAAGAAGATCAAGGCCATCGAGGATCGATTCAACAAGTCCAGGATGATGCCGTGGGCCTGCCCCGACGGTGAGAAGAGGACGGTGAAAGCACCTGCACCAAAATGATATATGTATCCCAGAGACATATATATAATAATATAGCTCGATCTATTGAACACAACACTACTCTACTACTACTACTACACAGCACTACTCTACTACTACACAACACTACTCTCTACTTACACACTACTACTCTCTATTAATAATAAATATCAGTGCCCGCTGTAGTATAAAAGTTTTAGATTAATAATAAATTTTAGATTAATAAGTTTTAGATTGATAATAAATATCAGTGTTAGATTGAATGAGCAAATGCAAAAATATTAACCGTGGCGAGCACGTAACAGCGCCCGCTGCGGTTAATCGATTAATCGCGGCGGGCAGTCTAAGGTGCCCGCTGCAGTAAACATTTACCGTGGCGGGCGGCTTATATTACCCGCCGCGGTTAATCCGTGGCTTTATATGTGCCGCTGCTCGCCCAAATTTTCTAAATCTTTCACGCCCTTGAATTCGACCCTGAAGGGCTGCCAAAACTTAGCACTGCCGCCACCATCCCCGCCGCCGAGCTCCTCCGCGGTGACCCCCGCCCCCGTCCTCCTCCCCCGTGCCCGTGCCCCGCCCCTGCCCCTCTCCTCTCGGTTGCCCCTCGCCCGCCCGTGCTCCTCTGGTGCCCCGCCACCACCGCCATCCCCACCGTCGAGCTCCTCCGCGGTGACCCCCGCCCCTGTCCTCCTCCCCTATGCCCGTGCCCCGCCCCCGTCCTCCTCTCCCTTGCCCGCACCCTGCCCCTGTGCTTGGTGCCCCGTCCCCGCTGACCTTGGTCGACCACACCGACGCCAAGGGCCGCCGCCTCCTTCCGCGCGCCGGAACCCTAGCACCGTGCTCGCTCCTTTCTTCCCTGGCTCCATCTCCGAGGTTTGAAACTGTATGTGATTTCTCCCTTCTATGTCCATTTCTGAGCAATGCCTATTTCTACACGTGGAACTGTGATGAATTGGAATTGTCTGTGATGAATTCGAACTGCTGCCGGTGATGCAATTAATTGAGAACTGAGCAGATGCCACTGCCAATGATGCCACTGCCAATGTTCAGCTACTGCTCCTATTGTGCATGTTGTCTGTGATGCCTTCTATTTCCTAATTTGAACTGAGCAGTGCCTACTCTTTTTCCTAATTTGAACTAAGCAGTGCATGTGATGCCTTCTATTTCCTAATTTGAACTGAGCAAATGGCTGTCTACTATTGCTGCCTACTTGAGATGAATGGCATATGTGATGCCCTTACTGCCTGTGATGCCTAACTTCAATAGTAATCTGAGCAATGCCACTGCCTATATGCTGCCTGTGATGATTTTTTCAACTTGTAGCTACCTGTGATGCTTTTTTTTTGACTGAGCATAATGCCTGGATGAATTGGGATGAATTTTGATAAATTGGGATGGATTTGGGATCTATTTTTTGACACTGTCTTATCTGTGTGGCATTTGCGATGATGATTTTTTGTTAAACTTATAAAAACATGTGCTGAGGCATGTATAGTGTATGATGATTTTTTTGATAAATTGCTATGATGCCTCTAATAGGTTATGATGCCTATGATGCGATTTTGCATTCCCTTGCTTCCTTCTACAACAATGTGAGTGCTCAGTTTGATGGTCGAAGACTTAGCCCTACCACTGTGTGCTCAGTGTCCTTCTACTATAGAATACTACTACTACTACTATACAATCTACTACTAAACTCTACTCAATCTTCTACTAAACTCTGCTAACACTGCTACTACTGAACTCTACTACTACTGTCTTGCTGGCTGCTATCTTGCTGACTAAATTGAGCAGCCCTCTACTACTCTTACTCTTCTTGACTAAATTTGATTGAGCTATGATGGGGTTTATTGCTGCCTATGATGCCAAACAAACTTTTGAGTCAGTATGCCTCTTTACTCTACTCCTCTTACTCTACTCTCTACTCTACTCTCACCTCCTCTAGTGTTCTACTCTATCTTGATGGCCGAAGGACAGCCCTTTGGGGCCGAATTTTGAAACTATCTTGATGGCTTTTGTTTGGTATTTGTAATGATGATTCTTTTCACACTTCTAAGCTGAGGCAGTGGCATATGCAATGATGTGAACCCTTTTATGCTGAGGCAGCGGCGATGATGATCGAGTGCCCCCGCTAAACTAGGATGGCTTGTATACCAGATACAAGCAACCAGTTTAAAAGCGATGTGATGACAATGGGGCAAATCTGAGCCAACTACTACTACTTTACTACTCTAGTACTACTCTACTTTACTACTCTAGTACTACTCTACTTTACTACTCTATAACTGTGCCTATACAACTGAAATATGTATTCATTGTAGCTTTCCAATGGTGGAGGAACCGATAAGCGAATGGCGCGACCCTACCCCTAGTGCATCATCATCAACTAGCCTCGAGAGCCAAGTGTCCGTGACCTCGAGGCCAACAAAGAAACGTCGTACAGAGGAGGAAGATGATCTGACCTACCAACCGAGGGACGACGAAGTTGAAAGTGGGCGGTCTCCAAACCCTGAACAGATGCTGGTGGTGCCTTGAGAATTGAATTTCAAGGAGGAACAAGTCAGGGACAAAGAACCCCCCGCTCCATCTCCAACCACTTCTGGCAAGTCTAGGGGTCAGAGGACAAAGCTAAGAAGGGGGGAACACGGGAGGCACCGGAGGGAAACCCATGGCGAAGTCCATGTGATCCATGAGGTGGGACTAGAGGGAAACCCGTTGTCGCCACCCATGGTCCTTGCCAAGTTCAGCAACCAGGTGGCATGTATAGTCAAGGACAAGGTGGAGATCACTTGGGAGGAGTGGAACAATGTCCCGGTCGACTATAAGACACATATATGGGGTGAGGTGACGAGGAGCTTCCATTATCCCGAGGACGCCGATCTGAACAAGTGCAGGGAGTGGGTCATGCACATGGCAGGAAGAGCCTTTAGAAACTTCAAGTCCATGCTGACCAGGTACTACCTGAAGCTAGGCAAGTCACCCTGTGTCAAATACACTATGGTGAAGGAACATCACTAGGAAGAGTTCTGCAAACAAAGAACAACAGAACAAGCAAAGGCAAAGAGCGCCAAGTTCAGCGCACTCACGAAGAAGAACCTGCACCCCCACCACTTGGGCATGACTGGGTTTGTTGGTAAGAGGCCCTAGTGGTGGGAGGAAGAAAGGGCTAGAGCTACCGCCGAGCTTCCCGATCCGTACGATGGTGTAGACTTGAGGGCTAAGGACTTCATCTATGCCCGCAAGCCAAAGAAGCTCAAGGAGGGCGCGAGCAAGTTCAATGAGCCCAAGTTCGAGGAGGTGGAGAGGGCTCTCATCGAGGCCGCTAAATCCAAGGACAACTTTGAGGTTCGCAGGGGCCAGGACTTGCTAACCCTGGTGCTGGTAACCCCTGAGCACCGTGGCCGCATCCGTGGCATGTCGTCGAAGATGAGCTGGAACTCAGTGGAGTCATGGCAATCCGACGCTGCCACATACCGGTCAAGGCAGAGGTACAAGGAGGGCATCTTTTAGAAGGGCTATGATCAAGGCATGGCCGAAATGATCAGCCGGTCCATAAAAGAAGCCTTCACGAGCAATGACCTAGATATGGTGTCGATGAGGTCACAGATGCTTCGCCAGGCTGGCGTGGCCATGCCTCAAGTTCCATAAGGGCAGACACAAGGGCAGCCACTGCCGATGATCGAGGATCGCCCAAGGCACCCCGTCGACAACATCCGGGAACCCATGCGTGTCCACCTCACGACCCCGTTCGGCAGGGCAAAAAAGTTGATCGTGGGTGAGGGTTACATGCACCCCAAAGAAGATATCAAAGATTTCAACCAAGAGCAGATCCCTGCCAACTATGCTGCCATGATACTTACATGGTATGCGACCGAATACGAAGAATTTGAAATGGAATATCCAACTGCAGAAGGGGTAATGATCCTTGGAGCTGCCATGGGTTCCGAAGTCCTGTGGAACAAGGACGACATAGAGATCATTCTCTCGACGCCGACTTCTACGCTGACGGCGACACCAACATCACAACCATCCATTGCCGGATCTTGTCCCCCCGATGATCCAGATCACGACGACGGCGATGACAAAGGCAATGGTGGGGTTGACAAGGGAAGGAACTCACCCTGAGGCACAAGCCCTCACCCTCATTCTCCTCCTCCAACAACAAGTCCACCTCCACCTCCCGGCAGTCCGTCTAAGGGCACGAGCAAAGGACCGGGAGGCATGGTGGAACCGGGGGCAAAGACACCGCCTGCTGCCATTGCGAGCACAAGCCACTGTCCTCCACCACCGGCGAAGACTAAAGGCGACCAAGGGCAGCTCACATACTCACTTGAGTTCAAAAGGTATGGTAGCGGCGAGCATAATTTGCTAATAACTTTTCTTTGCCACAATACGGTACTAACATTTCTATCCTAGGCCGAGATCACCTTTTCATCTATTTCCTAAATCGGATGACTGCCCCGGCCATTACGAGCATGGGAAGTTCATGATAACCAAGGCCCAGCTCGTCGACGAGGAAAGGTGGGAGACAAGGAGGTTTCATCTCTGGTACATGGAAGCGGCAAAAGCTGGCCTGCATGGTTTTCTAGTCAAGGTTGTGGCAGAGTACTTCCACTTGCCCGGCAACGATGTAGAACTCCCCGTGGACTTCCATGACATGTACAAACTACTACGGGAACAAGACCTTGACATCACCCAAGTCACCTTATTCTCTATGTAAGTGATGAATTGCGAGTTTCACATATCACCTGCCTTTGAATCGGTCAAGACTACTTATATATGCCACGATGGCTTGTCCTTACAGGTTGACGGCCTATATATCCAAGGAACTAAAACTTGATGTTATCTATCTATCTCCAATGCATATTGCTCAAAGAATCATCATTGGTTACCACATAGATGACAATCATCCAACCATGAAAGACTTGACCAAGCGATAGAGAGAGGCACACAGGAAGAAACTGATGGATAATGAGAAGTTGAACATTTCAAGGTACATACTAGGAGCAATGAAGAAGATCAGGGGAAATGGGTGTATCCTAGCTGCCTACCACTTTGGGTAAGTCGAAGACATGCCTATAGAGATAAGTGGGTAGCTAGCTAGTATTATTATTTCTCGTCGTAACCTGTATTTTGTTTCAATGGCGCAGCCAAGGCCTCGAGGGTCACTGGGTTGCATTTATCATCTACCCTCAGGATGGCAGGGCCTGCGTATTTGATTCGTTGACAGTGCCAAACTTAAAAGGGTACAAGGCCTTTAAAGATTGCCTCAGAGTGTAAGTGACTGAACTGTCTTCTCATATGCGTTCTAATGCCCTGCCTAATACTAGTACATTTCGTATAGCACTTATAAGGAGTACGTGAAGGATCCTGAATGCTATGATCGAAGAACAAAGAATTTTAAGGCTAAGCATAAGAACCGCATCAAAATCAGACGCAACTTTCCGGTAAGTATTTGAAAGGTTTAATTGTGCTTTCCGTTCATATGCGTTCTAATGCCTGTGTTGTAATGCTTGTGTATCGATCATGCAGTGTGCCAAACAACCGGTAAGATCACAAACCTGTGGCTTCTACGCCTGTGAGTTCCTGGGGGCATGCAAGCAGTACAACAGCAGTTGGAGGGTGCTCAAGAATGGATTGAACTGGTCGAGAGATGTGCAGAGCACCCAACACTCCTTCAAGCAGACAAAGGCAGACATATGTAAGTTTGTCTTAGACAAATGCGTACTTGAAGGGGGCACGTTCTTCAATGAGAACAGCCCGCTAGCGATTTTACCGGAGTACGAGAGGCTGAGGAAATGGCCCACGATGATGCGTCCGCAGGATTACTCCTTAGCGCATGTATAACGACTTTAATATGTAAATGTAATGAATTAACGATGACAAGAATGACTAAGTGAATGTATATAATCTCATGTGTAATGCCTGCATACTTTTTAAGTTTAATCTGTGAAATCTGGATGTGATTTGAATTTGAATTTATATGCATGCTGTATTTTTTTAATTCAGGAAATAGTTTACCGAGGCGGACAAATAATAAAGCCCGCCACGGCTAATGAACATAACCTCGGCGGGCCATAAAAGGTGTCCGCCATGTAAATAATAATTTATCAGGAGTGGCGGTATAATAGCGTCCGCCGTGGTAAAAGTATATTTACCACAGCCGGGCACGTTACATACGCCTGCGCCACGGTAGAATCGATTAACCATGGCGTGCAAAGCCGCCCGCCGCGGTTAAGCCACAATTTACCGTGGCCTCTAGGCCGCGGCGGACGGCTTTGCCCGCCGTGGGAAACCGAAAACGCCCGCCTCCAGTAAAGTTTGTGTAGTAGTGCATGACATACATCCTTGCTAAGGACATGTTTAGTGCATCTAGTCATCTTTCACATTTAATAGGCTCATTCATGAAAATCAAATGATTTTGATGTTTGTATGGTACCACTTTGCTTCTATGCTTAATTTGGTCTAGTGGTAGCATATGACACGTTTGTGGGCTTGTAAACCTAATGTTTGATCTAGAAAATGAGCTCTAAGTGTTTAACTCAACATGGTACAAGATAACCCTTCTGTGGAGGTGTGAAGAAGCTTGTCCTTGGATCAAACCGAGTTAAATATCTTTGGCAAATGTTCTAGATTGAACCCCCCATTGATTGACATTGATAATCTCAACCTATCTACATTTTGAACCTTTGTGGTCATTGATGACAAAGGGGGATAAATAGTGTACAAAGATAGTGAATTTGACGTAGGGGGAGAGATATGACAAAGGAAAGGGATCAATTAAAATTTTAGCACACAAGTAGGTGGAGCAAGTTCATGAACTTGTATGGTGCATTTGAATGTGCATTTCATATATTTGCTTGCATGGCACAAGTTTTAAATTTCAATATCCATGATTGTGTGGTGTGTGATAGTTGTAGGTTTAAATGATGAAATGAAAAACTAGCATGCATAGGTTAAGAAACTAGACTTATGTTCATTTTATGAAAACTAGACCCTTACTTCTAATGTTGATCTCATGGGGTATTCTAGTTTTTGTGTATGTCTAGTTACTAATTGTGCTAAGGATGGTATATTGGTGCACTCTGATTGGTATCACGCTTCAAAGGTCTGTCTTTTATACCTTAACATCATTTGGTAGACATTGTCTCCTATATTTCCTATCTAAGCATATGTGCAAGCTACAATCCAAACTCTTAGCACATATGTAGGGGGAGCAATTGCTATCATATGGGGTTCATGAAACTTGTCCATACCCTTTTACACATGGTAAATATGCTTGGGAAAGCAACATGAATTCAATTAAATTTCAATTCATATCTTTGTGTAAGGGTTGTCATCAATTATCAAAAAGGGAGAGATTAAAAGCTCTAGTTTGGTTTTGGTGCATTGATGAAATCCTAAGTGCTAACCTAGTTTATCAAAGTGATTAAGAGATAGGTAGCACTACTCCGAGTGGTGAAGCAAATGAAGATCATGACATGATGATGGTGATGCCATGGTGATGATCAAGTGCTTGGACTTGGAAAAGAAGAAAGAGAAAAACAAAAAGCTCAAGGCAAAGGTGAAATTGATAGGAGATTTTGGGTTTAAGTGATCGAGACACTTAGCGAGTGTGATCACATTTAGGATCGATAGCCGTACTATTAAGAGGGGTGAAACTCGCATCGAAATGCGGTTATCAAAGTGCCCCTAGATGCTCTAACTCATTGCATATGCATTTAGGATCTAGTGGAGTGCTAACACCCTTGAAAACATTTGTGAAAATATGCTAACACATGTGCACAAGGTGATACACTTGGTGGTTGGCACATTTGATGAAGGCTGGTGAAGTTTGGTGTCAAATGGAGAAGTTTCGTATTGACCAGACTCTGCCTTGGGCAGTGACCGGATTCTGACCCCGTGTCCGGTTAGTGGCGCGTAGTGAAGGCCGCCCTCGGTCCCATGACCGGACGCTGAAGAGAAAGAGGGACCGAATGCGCAGGGAGTGCCTTCGGTCACCTAGTGATGTGCGCTGACGCAAGCAACATAGAGAGGCTGAGTTGACCGGACATAGGCCTAGGTCCGATCATGAGCCACCCGACGCGTTTGGTCGTGAATTTCCGCCTCTAGAACCTTACTAGAAGTGACCAGACGCCAGGTGACAGTGCGTCCGGTCCTACACTGTAGTGCGTCCGGTCGCAACTTAACATGTGGCGCAAAGCTAACTAGCCATTAAGATCGGGCGCTCAACATTAGAGGTTGATTACACATGGTGAGCATCGGGCGATCGGATGCTGGGGTCCTGCGTCCGGTCGACCTGACCGGCGCGTCCGGTCAGCCCGTGTTTCACTGGACAGAGGAGCCAATGACTCTATTCGTAGAGGCTCTCTATTTAAGCCCCATGGCCAGCTCAAGCTCACTCTCTTGGCTATTTGCATTGACATAGCAACCTTGTGAGCTTAGCCAAAGCCGTCCCACTCATCTCCATCATTGATTCATTATCTTTGTGAGATTGGGAGAGAAACCAAGTGCATTGCTTGAGTAATTGCATCTAGAGGCACTTGGTGTTTGTGTTTCGCTACGGGATTCGCTTGTTACTCTTGGTGGTTGCCACCACCTAGACAGCTTGGAGCAGCAAGGATCGTCGAGTGGAGGTTGGTGATTGTCTCCAACTCCGATCGTGGTGATTGTGAGGGGTTCGTGACCTTTCCCCGGCGGAGAGCCAAAATGTACTCTAGTAAATTGCTCGTGGCTTGTGTGATTCTCATCTTGTGTTGGTTGTTCGGCACCCTATTAAGGGTTTGGCGTGTGATGCCAATTAGCACGAGAACCTCCAAGTGAGTGAATCGGCACAACCAGGACTAGCTTGCCGGCAAGCAAGTGAACCTCGGTAAAAATCATTGTGTCATCATTTGATTCTGAGGTGATTGTTCTTCATTCTTGTGATTGATCGGTCATTCCTCGACTTGGCGGTATAATCATCTTGCTCTCTCTCTTTACATTCCCTTAAACTAGTTGTCAAGCTCTTTAGTGTAGTTAGTCATGAGAACTTGTTAGTTTGGTTAGTGTGGCTCTTTAGTTAGTCTTTGAGAGCACACTAACTTAGTGTAGTAACATAGCCATTGTGTGGATCGAGACTATAGAAACTAGAATTGTGGTAGGTGGTTTGCTTTTTAGTAGGCTAGCGCAACACTCGCTTCACCTCATATTTATCTAACCGGTTTGCTAAGTATTGTTGTAGAAATTTTGAATAGGCTATTCACCCCCCTCTAGCCATTAGGATCTTTCGACAGCAAGCTAGAGCGGGCGTGGTGGGGATGGAGCATGGCGCGACATGGGATGGGAGCACGACGCTGGATGGGGGAGCCATGCGGCGCGAGATGGGGTGCACGGCAGGGAACACGGCAGCAGCCGAGCAGCAAGTGCACGCGCAGCCGCATGCGATGGGTGAGCATGGTGGTGGGAGATATTTTGAGAGAGTGATGGGGAGATGCAAGGAAGCAGGCCTGTTAGACCGCGCAGGCCCAGAAAGCGATGTCTAGATGGACGGACGCACGCTCCTAAGCATTATCATAGTATTATGCCTATTTTTTCATTTAAAATACATCCTGCAAAATTGATTATTTACAAAAATAAGTCTTCACTGCCCCTATAGAACTATATCATATTAGGTTAAGTTTACATAGTATGATATTATCAAGGGCGTTGGATTCCTTGACTACAACTATAAGAAGTTGCTAAACTTTAACCTTTAGGATCCAAACAGATGACTAATCGGTGGGCTAACGTTTAGCCAAGGTCTATCTAGTTGTTAGCCAACTAGTCTATCAAACCTACCCAGGGCTAAACTTTCTGTCGATTGAAAAAAGATACCATATACGCCACGCAACCGCTCAAGCATCTGCTCACCGCTTCATTTCGCTCTGTCCCTCCCGCGTTCACTCGACGCTCAGCCTGCGACCCCGCAGCCGCCCGGAATCCTTTCGGTCCGAACGGCCGGACCAGAAGCGTCCGCCGAACGAGAGCGCGGGAGCGTGCTAAATATTTTGACGGAGCAGCCTACGTCGCACGGAGGCACGGAGCAGCACACCTTATTAGCGTGCGGCCTGCTAACGCTCAGCGTCCCATTATTGTTTCTCTTTTTCTTTTCATATTATTTTCCTTTTGCTTTTCTTTTTATTTTCCTGTGGTTTTCTTCTCTTTTTTATCTTTTGTTTTTATCTTTTTTTTTATTTCGTCTTTCTTTTCTTATGTTTTTCTTTGATTAATGTTGTTTACATTTTTATTTTTCTTTATTTTTCCTTGTCCTTTTTTCTTTTTCCTTTTTCTGCTTCATTTATTTTTTATTTTTATTTTAGTTTTATGTGTTATTACTATTCTTTTCATTTTAATATTCCTTTTTCTTTTATTTCCTTTCCTTTTCGTATTGTTTTTTCTTTCCATATTTTTTGTTTTTTGTTTTCATTATTCTTTTCATTATTTATACTTTTTTTATTTTTTTATTTTACTATAATTAGTTATTTTGTTTAATTTTTTTTATTTTTTTATTTTTTCCCTTTCCTTTTCTATATTTTTAGTATAGTGTAATGTTCTATGATGTATTTTGTGATGTTCATATAATATATATGTGATGTTCGCGTAGTATACATGTAATATTATGTGATATATTGTATGATGTTTTTTGTGATGTTTACATAGTATACATGTGATGTTCTGTGTTATATTTTGTGATGTTCGCATAGTATATATATGATGTTCTAGATGTATTTTTTTAATGTTCACATGATATACATGTGATGTTATATGTTGTATTTTTTGATATTCACGTGGTATACATGTGATGCTGTACATGTGATGTTCACGTAGTGTAAAATGATGTTTTATGATGTATTTTATGATGTTCACGTAATATACATGTGATATTCTGTGTTATATTTTGTGATGTTCACATACTATATATGTGATATTCTAGATGTATTTTTTTGATGTTCAAATGGTATACATGTGATGTTCTATGTTGTATTTTGTCATATTCTTAAAGGCATATATGTGATGTTCTACGATATATTTTGGACGTGAACATAGTATAAGTTTAATGTTTCGTGATTGTCTTTCGAGTGTTCATATAGTACTTATGAAGTGGTGTGTGATATTTTTTTTGATTTGTTATAATAATAATTTTTTTTCATATTTATCACTAACATTAACATGTTGTACTGATAGGAGAATGACATCTTAGACCATCGGGTCTTGAGTTCAATTCCTTGCATCCTCACAATTTTTACTATTTTATTTCTTATTTTCTTTATTAGTTGGAGAAAGAAGCGTGCATGAAAAGAACTTGCAAAAAAATTATCAGTGCGGACGGGGCGTTGGACCGAGGTGGGCGGGAAATGGGGTGTGGACGGGCGGGAAACAGGGCGCGGGAAATCATCGGACCGAGTTTATGGTCCGAACGGGTAGACTGTAGCACGCCCCGCCGCCGCCGGCGTGTTTCCCAGCTACTCAATCCATTCCAAATTGTAAGACGTTTGACTTTTTTGACACCAAATTTGACCACTCGTCTTATTCAAAAATTTATGTAAAATATCACTTCTTTCGTCATGGTTTGGTTTATTAATAAAAATTCTTCAAGAATGATTTAAATTTGACTATATTTACATAAATTTTTTGAATAAGACGAGTGATCAAACTTGAAACAAAAAAAGTCAAACGTCTTACAATTTAGGATGGAGGGAGTACTCCGCAACTACCCGAGCTGCCCCATCTGCAGCTTTCCCGCCACCGGCAGGTTTGCCCTCACTTCCGCAGCCGCCCACGCTGTATCCTTTGCTGCTGCTCGCCCAATGTCAGGAGGGTACGTGTATGAACAAATTTTTTTATGTACTTTGAATATTCCCGTTTGATTGGCAGCGTGTCCTGGTTTCTTATGAGCATTATTTTAATTCAATATTTCGTTAACCGTGGCGTAACAAAAAAAAAAATACTTGCTGCTATGGCGTACATGGCGGGAACTACACGCAGTGTCCGCAACTGCATGGCGGCGTGAGGTACCTGCAAAAACAAACTAAAGGGCATAATAGTCTTTATATTGAGATAGTACAGCTTATTAGCTAGTGAATCCAAATAGGGTTGGGCTAATCACTAGTCAGCTAATTACTAGTTCTAGCTAATCACTAGTCCTAATTTATCCAAACTAGCCGTTAATATCTATGACTCTAAATAAGTATACAATGAAAATATATAGTACAAAATATTTATGACTATAAATTAGTTTAGGCCCTGTTTAGTTCATCCAAAATACCAATTTTGATACTATGCAAAAAGAAGATTCCCCGTCATATTAAACTTGTGATATATGTATGGAGTACTAAATGTTGACGAAATAAAAAACTAATTGCACAGTTTGGTTGTACTTTACGAGACGAACGTTTTGAGCCTAATTAGTCAATGTTTGGACAATTATTACCAATTAAAAACGAACAAGCACTGTAGCTACAGTGCTTCACGAAATCAGTCGGCGCCAACTTGGTGACCAACTAAACGTGGCCTTAGACAGGATAACATCAACCTAGGCTGCCACATATAAATGTATACAATGTGTATTGATGTTTAGTGGTCTTGCATATGCAATGTGCATTTTGTAAGATTGTGTTTGCTTGTTTACACAGCGTTACACGTGGTTATCTGCATATTCTAGTAGTTGGAGGAGAGGAGGTTTCATTTTTTTAGTAACATTTGGCTTATGTAAGCCGGTATTGCCTAATAAGGCTAAATCTGGCACGCTTATTGTTGGTTCATATATCAATGTGTATCTTGGGGTAGCTTAAAAGGTGAAGTAAGGAAAGGGCTTGGATGGACCAAGCAAGGGTGAAGGCTTGGGCACCGATGGACCGAGGTTGTGGTGAATAAAAGAGTACTTGCATTGAGTCTTGACTGGGTAGAGCTATGGGAAGTCATAGAGCGAGGAGGATAAAATCATCGTTGAATCAATCAATGGAAGTGACTTGAACTGTATGGTTGAAATTCAAATGTGGTGGATTGTTCCGGGTCATATGCTTAAGGAAGACATGCTCAAAGTGTGTAAGTGATGAAGGCCCTCAAGTACTCATGATCAATGTGGCAAGCAAAGGCTAGAAGAAGGCTCAAGATGAGGTTTAAAGGTTGCTATATTTTATTCTTGAAGTATAGGTGTGCCACACTATTAACTATTAAGATGGATGCATCACTGAGTTTTAGATAAATAAAAAGTGCTCAAGTTAACCCATGTGAAGAAGCTTGAGAGTGTGTGTGAGAGAAAGGGAGAGCTAGTGTTGTTTTGGGGCTGCTTAGGGCCTCTTTGGCACGGCTTATGCCGGCTTCGGCTTCATCTATTTTGCGCAAATCGAGGCACTATAGCGTGAAGCCGTCTTGTAAGCCAGAGTTAAAATGAACTAGAAGCCGGGAAAAGCCAGTTTTTCTGGCTTCACCGGTGAAGCCATTTTGGATGAGCCGTGCCAAAGGGGGCTTTAGTAGAAACAGGTTAGGCCAGGTTGGAAAACCATCTAGGTCAGGTTTGGCCTAATGACTAGTTGGTTTGAAAATTCGGCTAAGCCAGGTTCTAAAGCTGGTTAGGCCAGGTTTCTGTTATAGATTACCAAAGGCTAGTTTGTGAGTATGGTTTATATATATAGCTCTCCTCTCCCCTTGTGGTGAATGTTGATGCTATCTACTTGAAAACCATAGCCAAAAGCCTTTCGCTACTCCCAAACCTCCCTTTGTGGGTGAGAGTGATTAGAGAAGTAAAATCCTTAGTGTGGGGAGTGTGCCTTGTTTCGTGAGAAGGTTAAGTGGCATTAGAGAGCTTGTGAAACAATGTGTGACCTGTCAATCACCTTGAGCACTTGAGCAAGCCAAGATTTTGTTTGGTGTATTTGTTACTCTTGGAGCTTGGCTCCTAGGTGGCTAGGCATCACCGACAAGCACCTAAGGTTATTGGTGGCTGCAAGAAGTTTGTGAGGGCTACGATCTTGCCCTCGAAAGGGAAAAGATCACCTAGTAGAAGTGTGGAAAGTGGTTGAAACAAACCCAGTAGAGCTCGTACACGGAGGTCGCTCACGGCTTTCATAAGAAGACGCATGATCTAGTGGGGATTTCAACTCCATTAAATACACTGTGTCTCCCCTTGGTTTGATTTACATTGTATATTTATGTTTTGCATCCGCTTGTGTGTGCTTGTTTGTAACTACAAGATTTGTGTGAATTAGTCAAAGAGCCTAATTAGAAGTCACACGTCAAGTGGTACTCTATTTAGAAGAGGGGAGGAGATCTAACTTGTTTGTGCAGGTTTCCAGAGAAAACTGGCTAAGCCGGTATAGGAACTCGGTTTAGCTGGGTTTGAACATTGTAGTGTGTTAGACACTTAGAAGTCAGAACTCCCTAGGTTAGGTTGCAAAGTCGGGTTTGACTGTGTGCTAATTATATTGTTTTAATTTTTAATATTTTTTAACAAAGTTTTGTAGATTCACCCCCTCTAGGCACCAAGTTAGTCTTTCAGTTAGACATATTAAAAATCCTAAACATCCTAAAAAATAGAAAGATCTGATAATCAATTCGGTAGACCATTATTATGCAAAGGATTTTAAGAGACATGCCCGTTGATACAGATGTGGACATTTTCGGTACCGCCTCTAAAAATGGTGAGATGGGCTCTAGGCAAATGTCCACCTATAGGGTCGAGATGAAAGACTAGAGGGAGTGAATAGTCCTTTCTAAAATTAATTGCGCCGGCTAATCGAAACAAATGCGGACTAAAAACTATCGGTCTAGCCAAGACTATACCCCTCTATCTAAGTTCCCAAGCACCTTAAAAGGATCCAAATTAGGCAATAAAGGTGTCGGGCAAGCTTGAGCTCACCTAAACAATTCTAGTAGCAAGGTTACACAAACCTATGCAACTAGTACTTTGGTAAGCGGGGGAGCTCCTATACAATCTAGTAAGAAAAAGCACAAAGCCCCTAAGCTCACTAGTGTTGATGATCGTTAACATCAATCATAAAATGTCAACATATCCTGCATATGTACTTAATTCCATTGCCAAACATAGGTCTAGGGGTTTTAATTAATAAATTTCACGAGTTTAGATGAATTTGTGAATGCAGGAGGATTTAATCAGAAAACCATCAAGGAGGACCTATTCGTCAAAGCAAATCACCTTTATCCACGATGGTACCGACTTGGAAAGACTCTAGAACACTCCATAAGACTCTCCACCAAAGATGGGGCCCACCTATCATAGAGACAGGCCGGCCAGCCCACCTGTAGGCCGACTGGCCTAGTAGGGCCACATGTTAGTCTCTCCTTCGTACGTTGGTTTCCCACCGCCTTGAAGATCAAATCTACGCCGTTGTTTCAAGTCGATTTGATCTGAGGGTCAAGAATTGATGCTACCCCCTATATATAGCAGCCCCTACACCCCTCCCTGAAGCCATCCTGAAACCATAATTCATATCCTCATCTCAGGATCAGGGCATCACATTCAAGAGAGATTAGTCCTCTAGTTAGGATCTATTCTTTGTACACAATAGAGAGAGAGTAAGGGAAGAGTTTGGAGGAAGTACCGGTCTATCGGTGCTACCTCTATGGCTTGTACTTTAGTGGATCTAGGCTTATCCAAGTCTACATCTAACATACTTCTGGTAACTAATTTCTATTAGAGTAAGTTTTGTGCTCTTTTGTTCGTGGGTTCACAGTTCTTTTGAGTACTCTAGTTCTTGCTAGCTGGATTAGAGTAGTAATCATTAGCATAAGCATGGTGCTTAGGCTATCAGCTACCAGTGTTTGCTCCCTACTCCTTGGTTGCGTGTTAGTAGTGGGAGGTGATAGCCCCATCTATCCTTTGTAGTGCACTCCGAATTGAGCAGGTTCTTAAATTAGTAGGACCGTAGTCGCGTCGGCATAGTTATCTATCAGCGGTGCTTTACCATCTAAGCGGTGTCCCGAAGTGAACACTAGAATCATAACCAAAGGGTCATAACCATAGGAATCCTCTCTACTCATACCTTAAACCTTGATTGCTATCCCTGGATAAACTAATTGTTAGACAACACACATGTTTTCCTGTGGATACGATACTCGATAGTACTCCGGGTGAAAACTACTTCGATACTCGTGCGCTTGCAGATTTTGTCTCTGTGTGCCACCACAGGTGTCAACAAGTTTTCTGGCGCCGTTGTCCAAGAAACGGTTGCTGTGATTTCATCAAACTAGGTTTGTCCTTATATCTTTTATTATATTTATTTTTTATGGATAACATCACGCCTATCAATCAATTCGCTGCTCCTACAGGAGCACAAGTAGAGCCACCAGAATCATCGAAACCTATTCTTACACCTAGCTATGAGTTGCGTCTGAGTTTAATAAATTTGTCCAGGAACAATCATTCTTAGGAGAAGGCGATGAAAACCCATATACCCACCTACGAGAGTTTGAGAAAACTTGTGCATGCTTGCATATCGCGGGCATGTCACTTGAAACTTTAAAGTGGAAGCTATTTCCGTTCTCTTTAACGGGCACAACTAAACACTAGTATACCCAAACCATGGGGAGTGTACAAGGAGATTGGGAAGCCTTATGTTCTAGCTTTTGCTTATCTTTCTTTCCCATCTCTGGAGTGGTTAGCCTTCGAAGAGAGGTTCTATCTTTCAAACAGAAAGAAAAAGAATCTCTTGGTGCGGCATGGGCGTGTTTTAATGACCTAGTCAATTTTGGCCCTAACCTTGCCATCCAGGACCCTATACTTTTACAACACTTTTATATGGGTCTTAGTGGGGAGACTGCATAGTTTCTTGATACAACTTCTGGAGGTGCTTTCTTATATTGCTCTGCTAGTGAAGGGATAAAAATCCTTGATAACACCCCCTACACCAACGTTCACAACGATAGCCTAGAAGACGTAGTTGAGAAAACTCCTGAGGAAGAATCTATAATAGTTGAGCTTGAGCCTTTAGCTACTCCACTTGAAGCCTCAACTGTCCTCCAAGTTCCCGAACCACCGAAGAAGGAAGAAATTCAGCCTTTGGAAAATATGTTTGAATATGAGGAAGATCTTTTCTCTGACTTTGAAAATACCTTGAATTATTATGCAATAAGGAAATCTTCAGCACCATCAGCACCTAACCAGCATCTTCCTGACCCTACCGAAGAGAAGTTCCTTAAAAAGACTGTGAAGGAGTTGATAACGATCGTAAGCAATGAGTGGTTGGGAAAATCCAAGCTTTCTCCTGAAGTTATTCGTTTAGATTCTCCTTCTACCTCTATTTGTTGTCAGATTCGTAAAACCTCCTTCAATGTTTTTATAATCCAGTTATAGGAGTAAATCTTATGTCTAATTCTTTTGCACATACGCTTCCTGGAAATATGCAATTAACTCCAACAACCAAACTCTTAAAAAGTCTCTCAGGGCAAATCCTTCCTAGTGAAGGAATTTTTCACCTCATCCCTATCAAAGTCGATGAAACCAAGGTGTATCTTAGTTTTTATGTATTCGATATCTGGGAGTTTGACCTTTAATAGGGCATCCAATAGAGAGACTCCTTCATGAAGGAAGAAAGGGGAGTATAAATGTAACTCTCGGGAAAGATAGAGTTGAGTCCCGAGCAAGATCCAATGGAGAAGATTATGGCATCATCTCTCTTGGAAGCCTCCAACAAAGATCTTGAAGAAGACGCCTAGGATTTCATCCAAGATGAAGAAGAACCGCAAGATCCTTTCCTTTTGGATGAAACTCAAGAGCCGCCAAAACCCCCCATTGTGCTCAAACCCCTTCCTTCAGGTTTGAAGTATGCTTTTCTAAACAACAATAGGGAGTCTCCTGTGATTATTAGCGATAAACTCTCTGAGGACGAGACCCTTCGGCTCCTTACCATTTTAGAAAAGCATCGCTCTACCTTCGGTTACTCACTCGAAGACCTCAAGGGGATTAGTCTTGCTCTTTGCACCCATCGCATTCCCACAGATCCAGCATATACACCTTCTAGGGAGCCCCAACGTAGGCTTAACAATGCGATGAGAGAAGTTGTTAAGAAAGAGGTTTTGTAACTTTTGCATGCAGGGATAATCTATCCTGTGCCATATAGTGAGTGGGTAAGCCCGGTACAAGTTGTACCGAAGAAAGGAGGCATGACTATGGTAAAAAAATAAAAAAATGAATTAATCTCACAACAAATAGTCACAGGATGATGGATGTGTATTTATTTATAAAAAACTTAACAAGGCAACAAAGAAAGATCACTTCCCGTGACCCTTCGTCGATGAGATGTTGGAACGGCTTGCAAAGCATTCTTTCTTCTGTTTCCTTGATGGGTATTCTGGGTATCATCAAATCCCAATGCATCCTGATGACCAAAGCAAAACTACCTTTACTTGTCCCTATGGAACATATGCTTATCGCAGGATGTCTTTTGGATTGTGCAATGCTCCAGCTTCGTTCCAAAGGTGCATGACGTCTATTTTTTCAGATATGATAGAAGAAATCATGGAAGTTTTTATGGATGATTTTTCTATTTATGGAAAAACTTTCAATGATTGCTTAGAAAATTTAGACAAAGTTTTGCAAAGATATGAAGAAAAGCACTTAGTCTTTAATTGGGAAAATGTCATTTCATGGTTAGAGAAGGCATAGTGCTTGGACACTTGATGTCCGAACGTGGGATTGAGTTAGACCAAGCTAAGATAGAAGTAATAGAACAGTTACCTCCTCCTACAAACGTCAAAGGGGTACAAAGTTTTCTTGGTCATGTGGGGTTCTATCATCGTTTTATAAAATATTTTTCTCATATTGCTGGACCCCTTACAAGTTTGTTATCCAAGGATGTTCCCTTTGAATTTGATGATGAGTGTTTAAATGCTTTTCAAATCCTTAAGAAAGTACTCATCTCTACACCAATCATTCAACCCCCTGATTGGTCGCTACCTTTTAAAATCATGTGTGATGCTAGTGATTATGCTGTGGGGGTAGTTTTGGGTCAAATGAAAGATAGAAAGCATCATGCAATTTCTTATGCGAGTAAAACTCTATCAGGACCTCAACTTAATTATGCAACAATTGAAAAAGAGATTCTGGTTGTTGTTTTTGCTATTAACAAGTTTAGATCTTACTTAGTAGGAGCAAATGTTATTGTTTACACTAATCATGCTGCTCTTAAATATCTCCTTACTAAGAAAGATGCTAAGCCTCGGCTTATAGGATGGATCCTTTTGCTTTAAGAATTTGATTTAGAAATTAAAGATAAGAAAGGAATAGAAAATTCTATAGCCAATCACTTGTCAAGAATGCAATTCGAGAATCCACAAGAGTTGTCCATCAAAGATTTTCTACGGGACAACATGCTCCCGAAGGTCGCAGGATCTGACCCCTGATATGCAAATATTGTTAATTTTATGGTTGTAGGTTATGTACCACCAGGGGAGAACAGGAGCAAGCTCATCTATGAAAGTTGCCTCCACTATGGGATGAACCATACCTCTACCGAGTCTTCTCCAATGGACTACTCAGGAGGTATGTTCTAGCTGAGGAAGCAACCAAGATCATCGAGAGATGCCACTCGGCACCATATGGAGGACATTATGGGGCATTCTGCATGCATTCAAGATCTGGCAAAGTGGATTCTTCTGTCCAACCATGTACGATGACACCAAAGACTTCATATGGAGGTGTACTCCATGTCAAAAACAAGGGAGTATCAATGCAAGAGATGCCAAGCCACTCACCACCAACCTCCTGCTAGAGCTCTTTGATGTCTGAGGAATCGACTACATGGGACCATTTTCAAAATCTCGGCAGTGTGAATACATCATGGTGCTAGTGGACTACGTTTCAAAGTGGGTTGAAGCTCTACCATGTCGAGCTACAGACTCCAATAACGCCAAGAGGATGTTTTCTGAGACCATCTTTCCATGCTTTAGAGTTCCGTGCATGGTAATTAGTGATGGAGGTCCTCACTTCGTTGATAGGAAGTTTCAACACTTCTTATCCAATCAAGGAGTCCGTCATAACATTGCGACACCATATCATCCTCAAACTAGCGGACAAGCAGAAACATCGAACAAGCAAATCAAGAACATTCTATAGAAGACCGTTAATGAAATAGGGATAGCATGGAAAGATAAGTTATCTAGAGCACTATGGGCCTATAGAACAGCCTACAAAACAACTCTTAGAATGTCGCCATACCAACTCGTCTATGGGAAGACATGCCATTTACCTATCGAGTTGGAATTCAAAGCTCATTGGGCCATAAAAAGGTGGAACATGGACTTTAAAGCAGCTGGGAAGAAAAGAGAAATGCAACTCTCTGAATTAGAGGAATGGTGAGAAAAGGCATATCAGAATGCAAAACTCTACAAAGAGAGGACAAAAAGGTGGCATGACAAAAGATTGAAAAAGAAGGAATTCAAACTAGGTGACAAGGTGTTTCTTTTCAACTCTAGAGTAAAGTTGTTTAGACATGGGAAACTACGAAGCAAATGGGAGGGACCTAACAAGGTAATTAGCGCATTGTGTCATGGAGCGGTCACACTTCAAAATGACTAAGGTACGCTTTTTAAGGTAAATGATCACCGTTTAAAAGTTTTCCATGACACACAATTGCCAGAAGAAGAATTGGATATAATTAACTTTATAGAATTTAAATAACATTTTCAATTCAACTCTTCTTTTTTACTCTGTGAAAAACTGTAACACCCTAAAATTTGAATTTTTGGAAATAGAGCTAAAATGATTTAATTTAGAATTTATGCGCTCATGAAAACATAGGAAAATAAAAATTTTCATTAATTTAAAATTTATCATAAGATAGCAACATGTTTGTGCATACATGCCCTTGCATTTAATTCATTGAGTTGAATGGTTGAATTCAAAATTCAAAATGAATTCAAATTCGCTTGTGAAATGCTTTTGAAATTAGCTTTGAAATAAAAGAAAAGAAAAAATTGAAAATAAAAGAGTTTAAAAAGTTGTAAAATTTATTTTTGAGAACTTACCAAAATTGCTCATTTATGTTTGAATTGAAAAGTGTATTTGAAATCCTATTCAAATTTGATTTGGTTTACATTTCAATTTGGTTTTGAAAACAAAATAGAAAAGGAAAAAAATTTCTCCCTTTTGGATTTGGCCCGAAAGCTTGGCCTGCTCCGCTCCCTTCCCCATTCCGTGGTCCATCTCGCGCCCCGACCTAGCTGCTCTATTTCCCCAGTCGGCCCAGCTCCTTCTCTTCCATGTTTGGCCCAGTAGAAGCCGCGCAGTCGCACACCGGCCCAGCGCAGACACCACCCGCTCCCGTTCTCTTCTCTCTCGTTGACGCCGTGACCCTGACTCATCTCTCGTTGACCGATGGGACCCATATATCAGCCTCTCTTCCCTTTCTTCCCCGTCGTGACCGACACGGACTCCGCCACTATCGAGAGCTTATGTCGCCTATGACTCCGTCGTAGCTGTGCGACGCAAGCTCCTCTGTGCTCATAAATACGGGCCAGGACCCCACACCGCTTCTCTACCCCAACCCTAGAGCGTTGTAGCCCCTACCCTTGCCCTAGCCCTACGCTGCCTCTAGCTTTAGATCTTGTTGAGCTCAGAAGCACACCCACCACTGCTGTTGACGCCATCTGCTGCCTCGCCATCGTTAGAGTTGCTTCCCGGTCTACGCCGCTCGCTAGGTCACCATCGTAAACCGAGCTGCTGCTCCTAGCCTCGGATAGCCTCTGCTAGCTTGTTGCCCTTCAGAACCCCTAGACGAGTTCGCCGTGCCTTCCTCTCTCCGCTCATGCCCTACCCATTGAAAACCAAGCCCAGAATCACTGTTCTGGCGAAGCTCCATCGCCGGTAATGGCCGACCACCGTGCCGGCTACTATTTCGGCCGGCAGCCTCCTCTTTCTCCCTTCTCGATCTAATCTGAGCCATCCATCTTGGATCCAAGGGCCCAAATTCTCCGATACCCCTTCGCGCGGCTTAATTGCATAAGAACCCCTCTAGTTTCTATGTTATAACCCGCCGTCCCTGGTTAAATATGTTTTCAACTTTTAAAATTCAAGGGTAGATTTAATATATTATTTTACTAAAGGAAATCTTGTTTAATTCATATCTTCTACATTTTAGCTCTGATTTGACTTGTTCAAGTTGCGCTAGATTCATTACAATGAGATCTACGCATTAGTAACAATGTTTATCATATCACTACTTCTAGAATTTCATGGTTTAAACTCTAATTTAAATAATAATTATGCAACTAGATTTTATAAATAAAATATGATTTGTTTTACTTTAGTTTTATAATTCGAATCTAAATTTGACTTGATTCAATTGATATTATTTATAAAATATCTTATATATATGAATTTATGTAGTTAAAATAAATGAAGCCTATAGTTTTCTTTTTCACGTAGAAAGCAAATCTTTTGGTAGTTGTATCTTTTCAACTGTAGCTCCAATTAGAGTGATTTTCGCGTCTGTGTGTTCGTAGTGAGACATAGATTCATTTTACAAGCTCTTCATCTTGATTTTATGTTTGGTGTACTATTCTAATTTAGATCTATTGGTTGCTTCGTCTATGCTTGCATGGATGCTTGTGTGGTGCTTTATGATTTTGTCCAGTTGGTGAGCTTTACGTGTTGATCAAGAAGGAGTTCCTTTGAAGTTTTGGACTTGAAGAAGGATTAGAGTTTTAAGGCAAGTATAGCATGGGATCTTCCTTGTTGTCCTATACACCTTTAATCATTTAATTCATACTGCATGCGTCAATCTTGATAACCACTAAGGATTTCCTAGTACTTTGTTACCTTGTACCTTGTTACCTATCAGGTATTGCATTGGGTAGTATGATGCTAGTGATCAACTAATGCCATAATCTTGTAACTTGACTAATGGTATATGCAATAAACATTAAAAGATGTTTTTAGCAACATGGAACAAGGGGGCTAGAGCATTGGGCTATTTTTATGGTGCTCTAGATTCCTCTCCCGAAGGACTTATCGGTACGTGATCATCCAAGACTTACAGTACAGCTATGAGAGCTATATGGCTCTGCCTTTAGCTCAGTATGAGGACCTTTTCTAGCTTGTTAGTGGTTACCTTTATCGGGTATAGTGCGGCCTCTGTCCCTTGTGTATAGGCTGCGCGTCATTGTGCCATCGGGAAGGGAGGCTCTATATCTGTTTGTTGAGTGAATCTAATGGCCCTAACTTTTTAGATGAACCTTTGAAAGGCTTCATAGTGAACCCTGTCGACCTTCCTAGGTAGTGGGTCAAGAGGCTGATCACCTCGGGCGAAAGGGTAAATCATGACTCACAGTGAAAGTGTACAACCTCTGCAGAGTGTAAAACTGGTATATCAGCCGTGCTCACGGTCACGAGCGGCCTTGAAACCCTTACGGAATAGATGATGAACACTGATGATACCGATGATAAAGATGCTCATTAATGGTTAATTGTTTATGCTATTCATTATTCATGTTTACCTGATCATGTGTTTACATGGGTTTGTGATAAACTTGTTGTCATCTAATTGCTAAAAGATGACTCAATAAAAGCTAATCGCAGTTAAACAAGTGTCAGCCTTTTGAGCCTCATGAACTCCATGTTATATTTGTTGAGTACGACATGTACTTACGCTTGCTTTACTTTTTAAATCTTTGGAAAAATCCCAGATGGGTACTAGATTGCTAGAGTTTGGAGGAATTAGGCTTGTGATCAACCAGTCAGTTGTCCCTGTAGAATTGGAGTCTTCACCCGAAGATCAAAGTTATCTTTCGCTATTTGCTGTCTAAGGTTATATCCTTTATACTAAGTATATTATATATTAAGCATTGTCTATTGATATTACCTTTATTTGTAGCTATATGTGAGATTTGACTTCCTGGGCTCACATATGGTGTGTATCTGGTTTTGTCCTTAAAATCAGGTGCTACAAAGTGGTATCAGAGCAATGCTGACTGTAGGACACAAGCCTAGTTAAAACTGGACGTTCTAGTATGCTTTCATCTATGCTTACTTCTTGTTTTCCCCCTAACCTTGTTATTCGCTAAAAGTTATGTTCACTTTGGCCTCTGTTCTGTTATGAAAACCTTGTCTCTATTCTCAATCCTCTCTCTTCGTCTAAATAGATGGGTCGTAATGAGGAGACTACTAGCATCAAAGGTCAGGAGGACCAGGCTACATTGTCCTTGATTGCGTTCGACAAGGAGAAGCTTTTAGCTATGCAACAACAAGTATTAGAAGGAATGACTTAACATGGGAGTTCTCAACAGTGCTTGCCATAAGGTCAAACCAACATACCAAAGGGACCAGTGAAGAGACAAGTGGCAGAAGCTTGGAAGAAAATGAAGTCCAATGAAGGTGTTGGTAGCAAGACTCTCGAAAGTCAGTATCAATGTCAATGCTGCAAACATTATGGTTTCCCCTATCTTTAGAACAAGTCTAATAAGAAGGAAGTCAAGGTGAACCTGAGTGGTGAAGCTAATGTGGATAAGAAGAGGAAGGCGGTCTCACTAGAGCCAGAATTGGGAAGTAATAAGCATTTGAGTTCTACTATATTGTTACATCCAGCTCCAAACCCTGGTCAGATAAACTCAGACTCTAAAGAGTCAAAAGTTTCTCAAGCTAAGAATACTCGACTCTTTCCACATGAGGTATGCATAGATGGGTGGACGATCACCTATAAGGAGTTTCAACCCCGAAAGATCAAGCGAGCTAGAAAGCGGTCCAGTCTAGCAAAGATGAACCTTCAGAGTCAGCAAGCTGGCAGTACTCTAAGCAACAATTCTATGGAGTATGACATCACAAAATATCTAGCTAGGAGAAAGTGTTATCATTGACAGTAGGAAGGACATTATGTTAAACTTTGCCCACAGGAGAATCAACAATTGTATCCTGGAAGTGGCCAGAGTCGGATCACTACAAAGATGCTACCAGAAAGTGTCAGTGATGCCCAACCCGAAAGAAGCATTTGGTAAGAGTGATGAATGAAGAAGTCATGCAAGGGATGCTACCCTAGATGCCCTTACAGCCACACCTTAGTGAAGGAAAAGGAGTTTGTGCCCTTTATGTAATAAAAATGATAGTATCGCAGGTTGAGTCAATGATTGAGTTGTGCACTTTTACTGCTTTGTTGAATTGTCATTATGCTTATGATTGTTTTGCATCTTTGTAATGACTGCAATGATCTTGTTGGGTGTTCCCACAATTTCATTTAGCTTATAGGCCTAAGGTATAAGGATTAATGAGATAAATAGTCAGCTTTTGGTTTTCTTCTGTTTTCCCTGTCCTGCCTTTTAGAGTAGTCTACACTCTTTGGCTTCTATCTCTGATTTTGGAAGATCAGAAATCATGAGAAAATTCTGGACAATAGTAGACATCGATATCTTCCTATGACCACAAGAATCACTTTGATAGCTATTTCGGTTATGGAGTTATGAAAATCACAAGACGATGCAACCACGCTGTTTAGAACCTGGAGCAGTTTCTATTGTGGACTATTTTCGGCTACATAACTGTAGAATTTGGAAAAGTATTCTATAAGGAAGTTGTGGAGGATTTTATAAGCTTTCCAACGGTATAAGCTACAACTTTATTGGATTAATAGAATGAGAGTTACAGCTGTTTTATTACGCTATTGTTTTTCTGCTCGCGAGGAATTTCAGATTTCTTGTTCTTACCCATACATGAGAGTGTCATTGGGATGTCAGAACATCTTGATACTAGTTAGCTCATCTGGAAGAAGGTGGAAGCTATGCTTGGTGTCTCCTAGTGGAACTTTTCTTAAGGGGGGTAGCCAAGTTAAAGAAGTTGCAAGATGAAGTTTCATACGTCCTAGTTATTCATTTGGAAGCATCGATTATCTCTGTGATGGTTGCTACCATGAGAAGGTGCTTGTTGCGTCTGGCCAACTCTGGGGTGTAGCACAAGACTGGTGGTTGTCTACATGCAAAGGAGTGATTAAAGATGCCCAATGTTCGGTGCTTCTAACAACACCGTCAGGAGAAAGAATTGAGTATGAGGGTATTAAACCTGCACCCGAGAAATATGAGAATGATCTATTAGAAGGTGGTACCTAGAGGATGTATACCACTTAAGGGCTTCATCATCCAGAGTAGGTAACCTTTGTTTGGTTGATAATCTATTGGATCATCTTCGAGGAATTGATGAATTCGACAATATGGCTCTGTAGTTTGAGCTATCCTCAGTTGGGAGTCCAACCTTCAACATACCCAGGATAAGTTGGCATGTATGACGTAGGAAGGAGATGTTGGACATCTATAGCTGATTTAATGGAGACTTAGAACATCTCAATGTCGCACCAAGTTAGCAAGTGAGTTTTGCTGAAGGAAGTTCTCTTCTTGGGATATGTTATTTTTAATGGTAAAAAATAGGGAGAAGGACTCGAGAAAAGCTAATGATGAGTTTGGGTGTAACTCACCCAATTATGTAAGAGTGAAGTGGAGTTCCTTCGAATAGTAAAATTCTATTAGAGGTTCAAGGAAGGTTTATCCAAGACCATCAAGATATTGATAGAGTTACTAGAGAAGGTTTCAAGTTAGTTGGGATCAAGAAAACCTTATGTAGGTACTTGAAGGAGTCCAAGAAGAGGTTGAAGTAAAACCTATGTATTAGCTTTGTTAGATCAAGACAAGAGCTTTATAGCCACTATGATGCACCCTGTCAAGGTGTGGGATGTGTCTTTATGCAAAAAGAAAAAGTAGAGGATTATGCAAGAAAACATGAGATGGAACATCTGACGTATGATATGGAGTTGTCTATTGTAGAGCATGGAAGTGCTATCTCCTAGGTGCAAATGTGACATCCAAGTGGATCATAAGAATCTGCAGGACATCTTCACTAAGTTGGCCTTGAGCTTGTGATATCTTCGTTGGAATGAGATTGATTATGACTTGGAAAAGTGCTATCACCTAGAGAAGTAAAAGTCATAGCCGAGGCCCTTAGCAACAGAGAATTGTGCTAAGAAGGTTCGGGTGACACCAAGGACCAATAATTGTATTGCAGGTTCGAGCAACCTAACCGGAATCATTAAGGTTTTGAAGATTGGTGGTGAATTCTCCTTCTGACCTAGAGATTTGTAAGGTTCTATTGGAAGGTGAATATTTTAAGAAGAAGAATTGATATTATGGACTAAAAAGAAAAGGTGGCCTAGTGATTGGAGTTACCTGAGTATGGTTTGGAGTATTTGTCAGAATTTTGGAATCAGTTTTGCAAGATACTTGGAGTAAGGTTAATAGGTATGAGAAGTGGGATCCTTGTCAAGACAATGGAACTACACGAGGAAGTAAAGAAGAATCCAAAGATGGAGTATCCCTATCCACTAGTCGACGTCTTCCGAATCTCGAGGACGAGATTCATCTTACGGGGGGTAGAATTGTAACACCCTAAAATTTGAATTTTTGGAAATAGAGCTAAAATGATTAAATTTGGAATTTATGCGCTCATGAAAACATTGGAAAATAAAAATTTTCATTAATTTAAAATTTATCATAAGGTAGCAACATGTTTGTGCATACATGCCCTTGCATTTAATTCATTGAGTTGAATGGTTGAATTCAAAATTCAAAATGAATTCAAATTCGCTTTTGAAATGCTTTTGAAATTAGCTTTGAAATAAAAGAAAAGAAAATTTTGAAAATAAAAGAGTTTAAAAAGTTGTAAAATTTATTTTTGAGAACTTACCAAAATTGCTCATTTATGTTTGAATTGAAATGTGTATTTGAAATCCTATTCAAATTTGATTTGGTTTTGAAAACAAAATAGAAAAGGAAAAAATTTCAACCTTTTGGATTTGGCCCGAAGGCTTGGCCTACTCCGCTCCCTTCCCCATTCTGTGGTCCATCTCATGCCCTAGCCTAGCTGCTCTATTTCCCCGGTCGGCCCAGCTCCATCTCTTCCGCGTTTAGCCTAGCAGAAGCCACGTAGTCGCACACCGGCCCAGCGCAGACGCCGCCCGCTCCCCTTCTCCTCTTCTCTCTCGCTGATGCCGTGACCCTGACTCATCTCTTGCTGACCGATGGGACCCGCCTGTCAGCCTCTCTTCACTTTCTTTCCCGCCATGACCGACGCGGACTCCGTCACCACCGAGAGCCTATGCCGCCTACGACTCCACCATATCCGTGCGCCGCAAGCACCTCCGTGCTCATAAATACGGGATAGGACCTTGCGCTGCCTCTCTACCCCAACCCTAGAGTGTTGTAGCAGCTGCCCTTGCCCTAGCCCTGTGCTGCCTCTGGCTTTGGATCTCGTTGAGCTCAGAAGCACACCCACCGCTGCTATTGACGCCGTCTGCCGCCTCGCCATCGCTAGAGTTGCTTCTTGGTCTTCGTTGGGAGGTAAGTAGGCATCAAGGGTCTCTCGTTTGATCTCTCGCTCTCTCTGCGCCGCTCACTATGTCGCCATAGTAAACCGAGCCGCTGCTCTGAGCCTAGAATAGCCCCTGCTAGCTTGTTGCCCTTCATAACCCCTAGACGAGTTCGTCGTGCCTTCCTCTCTCCGCTCATGCCCTTCCCGTTGAAAACCGAGCCCGGAATCGCTATTTCGGCAAAGCTCCATCACCGGCAATGGTCAACCATCATGCCGGCTACTATTTTGGTCGACAACCTCCTCTCTCTCCCTTCTCGATCTAATCTGAGCCATCCATCTTGGATCAAACGGCCCAAATTCTCCGATACCCCTTCGTGTGGCTTAATTGCATAAGAACCCCTCTGGTTTCTATGTTATAACCCGCCGTCCTTGGTTTCTTTCAAAAGAGCCCCTCAGTTTTATCTAAATATAACCCATAGTCCCTCCGTCATTTTAAAATCAGAATTTGATTTATTTTATTTCAAAAATCAAGTTCCACTTATTTACAGTTTTGCCATTAGATTTATTTAGGCCATAACTTCTTTGTTTTAGCTACGATTTGACCCGTTCAACTTGTGTTAGGTTCGTAATTCTATAATCTACATGTTGATACTACTATTAAATATGTTTCAACTTTTAAAATTCAAGGTTAGATTTAATCTATTATTTTACTAAAGGAAATATTATTTAATTCATATCTTCTACGTTTTAGCTCTGATTTGACCTGTTCAAGTTGCGCTAGATTCATTACAATGAGATCTATGCGTTAGTAACAATGTTTATCATGTCACTACTTCTGGAATTTCATGGTTTAAACTCTAATTTGAATAATAATTATGCAACTAGATTTTATAAATAAAATATGATTTGTTTTTCTTTAGTTTTATAATTCAAATCTAAATTTGACTTGATTCAATTTATATTATTTATAAAATATCTTATATATATATGAATTTATATAGTTAAAATAAATGAAGCCTATAGTTTTCTTTTCCACGTATAAAGCAAATCTTTCGGTAGTTGTATCTTTTCAACCGTAGCTTCGATTAGAGTGATTTTCACGTTTGTGTGTTCGTGGCGAGACGTAGATTCGTTTTACAAACTTTTCATCTTGATTTTATGTTTGGTGTATTATTCTAGTTTAGATCTATTATTTGCTTTGTGTATGATTGCATGGATGCTTGTGTGGTGCTTTATGATTTTGTCCAGTCGGTGAGCTTTACGTGTTGATCAAAAAGGAGTTCCTTTGAAGTTTTGGACTTGAAGAAGGATCAGAGTTTTAAGTCAAGTATAGCATGGGATCTTCCTTGTTGTCCTATACACCTTTAATCATTTAATTCATACTGCATGCGTCTACCTTGATTACCACTAAGGATTTCCTAGTACTTTGTTACCTTGTACCTTGTTACCTATCGGGTATTGCATTGGGTAGTATGATGCTAGTGCTCAACTAAAGCCATGATCTTGTAACTTGACTAATGGTATATGCAATAAACATTAAAAGATGCTTTTTAGCAACATAGAACAAGGGGGCTAGAGCATTGGACTATTTTTATGGTGTTCTAGATTGCTGTCCCTAAGGACTTATCTGTAAGTGATCATCCAGGACTTACAGTATAGCTGTGAGGGCTATATGGCTCTGGCTTTAGCTCCGTATGAGGACCTTTTCTAGGTTGTTAGTGGTTACCTTTATTGGCATAAGAATGGCTTGACAAATTGGGTATAGTGCGGACTCTGTCCCCTTGTGTATAGGCTGCACATCATTGTGCCATCAGGAAGGGGGGCTCTACATCTGTTTGCCGATTGAATCTAATGGCCCTAACTTGTTAGACAAACCTTTGAAAGGCTTCATTGTGAACCCTGCCGACCTTCCTAGGTAGTGGGTCAAGAGGATGATCACCTCGGGCGAAAGGGTAAATCACGACTCACAGTGAGAGTGTACAACCTCTATAGAGTGTAAAACTGGTATATCAGCTGTGCTCACGGTCATGAGCGGCCTTGGAACCCTTACGGAATAGATGATGAACACTGATGATACCGATGATAAAGATGCTCATTAATGGTTAATTGTTTATGCTATTCATTATTCATGTTTACCTGATCATGTGTTTACATGGGCTTGTGATAAACTTGTCACCCAATTGCTAAAAGATGACTCAATAAAAGCTAATCACAGTTAAACCAGTGTCAGCCTTTTGAGCCTCATGAACCCCATGTTATATTGTTGAGTACGATATGTACTTACGCTTGCTTTACTTTTTAAATATTTGGAAAAATCTCGGATGGGTACCAGATTGCTAGAGTTTGGAGGAATTAGGCTTGTGATCAATCAGTCAGTTGTCCCTATGGAATTGGAGTCTTCACTCGAAGATCAGAGTTGTCTTTTGCTGTTTGCTGTCTAAGGTTATATCCTTTATAGTAAGTATGTTATATATTAAGCAATGTCTATTGATATTACCTTTATTTATAGCTATATGTGAGATTTGACTTTCTAGGCTCACATATGGTGTGTATCTGGTTTTGTCCTTAAAACCGGGTGCTACAAAAACCTTAAAAAACATGTTTACCTGCTAAGCTATCTATACATTCGAATAAAATATTGCCAGGATCTCTCTAGTCTTTTGTTGATGCTTGTCTCCACATGTTGTTTATGCAAGATAACAGAATTCAAGTGTGGGGGAGGCAAACCTCCCAAGAAAAGCATGGCATCGACAAATGACGAAAGAACCACGAGAAAGGTAAGCCGACCTGTCTTGGGTCTGCTAGCCTTGCACTTTGTCCTTGGCCAAGTTTACCATCAACCAGCTTAGGGAGAGGCACCCCCGTGTGTCCAGCTAAGTGTCTCTCTTCCTTTGTTTTATTTAGTTTGCTTTATAAAAAATGTAAAACTAAAAACAAAATAAATAGTTATCCCTATAATAGTAAAAAATGAAAACAAAATAATAAGAGTGTGTTTAGTTTGCTTTAATTTCTTTTAAGAGTTAAAAAATAAAATGGGACTCTGAGGATAATCTCTTAAAATGAAAATGATGAATAGTTGCTATGTTGTAATTCCTTTCAAGTACCTAGTTTTCAGCCTGGAATTCTCCCGAGTTTTGCATAAATTGTTTTGATATAAGGATTTACTCTAAACTTGAAACTTGTAGGTAGCATATGCTTGATCTAAATCTAGATAATTGATGGATATGATATGAGAAGGTCTGAGCTACTATTTATCTTGTTCCAAGTGATACTAAAGTTCTAGAGGTTTATCTTTTGAAAAACATAAAAATGCTTCATGATGAATTCCTCTATGATAAAGCTTGAATTCCCGCCAGACCATACATGTTATTTAGGCTAGGAAAGCTTTCACATATATACTGCTTGCCTTTGTATTGAGTTTTGTCAAGCTTTGTGACCTTATGAGAGATTTGTCATGCTCTTAAAATCAAAATCACGAACACACCACCCACATATGCACTACTGCTACATTGGGGGTAGGCGCAAAAACATGCCATTCCATTTAGATCCACCCAAAAATATTTTGCTCCTACATTGGGAGTGAACACAAAAAAACATGCTTGTTAGATTTTCCATCCATCAAATCAATGCTCCAAGTTCTTGTTGCTATATCTCAAAATTTTTGTTGTAGAAAAAAGACATGGGCTATGCAAAAGTTATTCATAAAAAAAGTGAGAAAAGAAAAAAAGAGTTGAGAAAAAATGGACAAGTGTCTGAGATATTAAAAACCATGGGTAAGATGACCGCCTGAAAAGAAAAAAAGAGAGATGAATAAGATAGCCCCTGTTCTCTCACAAAGATATTTCTAAGTTTCAAAAGAGAGATATGTTTTCAAGGAGCAAAGTAGAATTAGGTTAGCCACCATATATATCCACCACATATATCCACACACATGCATATATTGATTTGATTGTATGACTCAACTCTCTTTGGATCCAAGATTTGAGTTTATAATATATGCATTGCAAGGATGCTCTAGCTCTCTCCCTACCTATGAGCTCCACATAAGCATTAGTTGTAGGAAAGAAAAAAAGGCATAACATCATTATTGCTTTGGTGAGGATCCACAAATACCACATATATTAAGATACTTGAGAGTGTTATACAATGGAATCTCTGAGTTTTATTTTGGAAACTTATAAAAACTCCAGAGCAATGGTGGAACAAAGAACTTGAGACATAGTGCTTGACTCAATTGTTTTGTCTTTCAATTGCTCAAGACCCAAGTGAAGGTTAAGAAGCCCCATGGTTGAAGGTAATATGGGTAAGTTTGAAAGTTGGATCAGTTTATTCTAATCCGAAGAAGAATTCTTGATTGAACGCATATGTACTTTTGAGGCGTGAAAGCACTGTAGCAACTCCTGATCCATTGCTGAGTTTAGCTTTGCCTAGGGACGAGCAAAGGTTAAGTGTGGGGGAGCTTGTTGATGGTCATTAACATGAATCATAAACCATCAACATATCCTGCATATGTACTTAATTCCATCGCCAAACATAGGTCTAGGGGTTTAAATTAATAAATTCCATGAGTTTTGCTGAATCTGTGAATGCAAGAGGATTTAATCATAAAACCATCAAGGAGGACCTATTCTTCAAAGCAAATCATGTTTATCCATGACAGTATTGACTTGGGAAGACTCTAGAACACTCTAGAAGACTCTCCACCGAAGATAGGGCCCACCGGTCATAGAGACAGGCCAGCCGACCCCACCTGTAGGCCGGCCGGCCTAGTGGGGCCACATGTCAGTCTCTCCTTCGTACGTCAGTTTCTCACCGCCTTGAAGATCAAATCTACGCCGTTGTTTCAAGTTGGTTTGATCCAAGGGTCCAGAATTGATGCTACCCCCTATATATAGCAGCCCCTACCCCCCTCACTGAAGCCATCCTAAAACCCTAATTCATATCCTCATCTCAGGATTAGGGCATCGCATTCAAGAGAGATTAGTCCTCTAGTTAGGATCTATTATTTGTACACAATAGAGAGAGAGAGAGTAAAGGAAGAGTTTGGAGGAAGTACCGGCCTGTCGGTGCTACCTCTACGACTTGTACTTTGGCAGATCTAGGCTTCTTCAAGTCAACATCTGAGATACTTCTGGTAACTGATTTCTATTTAGATTAAGTTTTGTGCTCTTTTGTTCACGGGTTCACAGTTCTTTTAAGTACTCTAGTTCTTGCTAGCTGGATTAAAGTAGTAATCGTTATCATAAGCGTGGTGCTTAGGCTATTGGCTACCTGTGTTTGCTCCCTGCTCCTTGGTTGCATGGTAGTAGTGGAAGGTGACAGCCCCATCTATCATTTGTAGTCCACTCTGAATTGAGTAGGTTCTTAAATTAGTAGGACCATAGCCACGTCGGTGGAGTTATCTATTAGCGGTGCTTTACCATCTAAGCGGCGTGCCGAAGTGAACACTAGAATCATAAGCCTTATTTTGCATAGGGTCATAACCATAGGAATCCTCTCTACTCATACCTTAAACCTTGATTGCTATCCCTAGATAAACTAATTGTTAGACAACACACATGTTTTTTCGTGGATACGATACTCGATAGTACTCTGGGTGAAAACTACTTCGATACCTATGCGCTTATGGATTTTGCCTCTATATGCCACCACAGGTGTCAACAACTAGCAATGCTCAATAACAAAGCTACATGAGCCAAATTAGAGAGCTCATATTACTTAGCTACACAAACCAAGCAATGTGACTAACAGGTCTACTCAAGCCAATTAGTCACGCAAGGGAGCTACTTCTATGCTACACAAGCAAGAAGGTAACTAGCAAGATACACAAGCTAACTAATTGCAAGAGCAACTACACAAGCACAATATACAATAAGTAAATGCAAGCTTGTGTAAGGGAATTGCAAACCAACGGGATGAACAAGGTTGACATGATCATTTTTATCCCGAGGTTCACTTGTTTGCCAACAAGCTAGTCCCTGTTGAGACAAGCTCCAAGGTTGCCGCTGGTCCTCTTGCTAGTGGTGACCCACAAGTCACACTCTCCCATGTAGAGTGCTTACCACAAGCTCTAGCACTTGACCTAGTCAGACCACTTGTCACTCTTCGTGTCTCGCTCTACTAGAGTTGCTCTTCGCAGCTCCCACGGGGTGAGCACAATACCCCTCACAATCACGTCTCCGAAGCACCGCACAATCTTCCTTGCATGCTTCGATGGAGACCACCACCAAGCCATTTAGGAGGTGGCAATATCCAAGAGTAACAAGCACCACCGGCTTACAACTCGAACACCTAGTGTCACTCGATGCAATCTCACAATGCAATCACACTAGAATCACTCACTCGCAATCGATTCGCACTCTTGCAAGTACAAGTGAGTTAGAGGCTCTCCTAGCACTCCCCAAGCATGAACACTAAGTTCCAAGGGTGCCAAGCATGTGCCAAGGCCGGCCACACACTCCTTTTATAGCCCCAAGGGCTAAAATAGCCGTTACACCCTGCATCCTGATTTCTGCGCACTGACCGGACTCGTTGCTACAGTGATCGGACATGCCTGATCGCAGAGTCTAGTCACACAAGATGTGTTTGGTTGTAGAGTCCAGTCACTTTTCCGAGCACCACATGTTTCGACCATTTGAATATTACTATTGGGCACCAATGGCTCCCAACATATGCAAATGAACTCCGCGTCCGGTCACATGACCATACTCCCCTTTCTCCCGCAACCGGACTTGACTCTCCTAGAGTCTGGTCACTTCCAAAGAGGTTCTAGAGAGCTCTTGTGTTGATCGGACACTTCGGTCACTACTGACCGGACTCTGCCAGCGTCCGGTCGTAGCGTCCTATCGCAGATTGTTCGTCGCTAGATTGACTATAACTTTTAGCTCTGAAGTCCGATTTCAATGATCTTGGATATTTTGGAAAGCTTATGAAGAGGGCTACACATCCCACATGCATATTTGATCCATAGAAAAATGGATCAACACAAAATTCCAATCCAAGAACCATCATATAGCTCGGAGCACACCAAAAATCCTTTTTCCAAAGGATGCTAACTCCAGGAGATCTTCCAACTTCTTCTCCTTTGCAAATGTGCCAACACTACCAAGTGTACACCACCAAGTGCAAGTGTGTTAGCATTTTCACAAACATTTTTCAAAGGATTAGTCACTCAATTCACCACGCCACTCGATCCTAGCAATGATGCAAAGTTAGATTACTCGAGTGGCACTAGATGACCGATATATAAACAAGTTTGCCCCTCTAGATAGTACGGCCATCTATTCTAAACCTGGTCATGCACTTCTCTACATAACCTTTGACTGGTGAAATGAAATGCCCTATGGGTTATACCATTGCCTTGTGCATTTCATTCCATCTCCTCCAATGTTGATGCAACACATACGCCAATCTCGATCAACAAATGATATGATCCACTTTATATCATCACGTAACCTTCTTGGTTCATCGATCTTGACCTCACTTGCTTTTCACCATTGCCTTTGTCCATCGGTACCAAGTCTTGCTCAAGCTTCGCCGCCACGTGGTCCATTGCTCCGAAGCCTCTAACTTGCCCTTCACGCTTACAACTGGTCCATCAAGCCAAGTCTTGTCTTGATCTTCTCCACCTTAGTCACATGACTCGATGTCATGTCTCATATGCAATGAGCTCCTTCATCACATGTGTGAGCCTTGCAACAAATCCAAGCCATCTTCACCGTCATGGCATGAGTTGCTCACACAAGTGTACCTGTGGACTAATCACTTGTGTATCTCACATTTAAACACATTAGTCCACCTAGGATATATTGTTACTCAATTACCAAAACCAAACAAGGACCTTTCACCACCTCTGTTAATCATTTACATAGATGGTGTTCTAAGGTGGCCACCTCTATTAATCGTTATTTTACTAAATATGGGCATCCTAAGGCAATCGCCTTTGCTAATCGATATTAATAGAGATGGTATTCTTATGATCCATCTCTAAAAGAATTGATTAATAGATGTGGACATCTTAAGAAGCCTACCTCTCTAGATATAGTTGCATCAAAATTAATTCATAACTTTTCCATATGAACTCAGACGAAGACAAACTTTATATCAAAATTGTAGCTCTTGATGCGATCTAGAACTCTATAGTTGAGAAGCTTTTGATTTGAAACTTTTTAGAGTCCCAAAATATTGCTTTAGGTTCTCTGATTTTGAATAGAATTAGAATTTTGAAATTTCGAACATCCTTGGATATCGGCATTATATATACCAAAACGGTAGTTCATAATGCAATCTACGATTTGTAATTGAAAAGTTACTTATTCAAAGTTGTTTAGAGTCTGAATAAGTAACTTTTCAATTACAAATCGCAAAGTTATTCAGAGTTGTTTCTTCAAAAAGTTGTTTAGAGTCCCAAATATGCGTTTTAAGTTCTTAAGTTTTGAAATTCAAAATTTAGAATTTTCAAACAACCTTGAATATTCACATGGTTAATATCAAAGTTATATTGGTAAACCCGATCTACTCGTTTGTTGTTAATAAGTTTTTGATTTGATGTTATTTAGAGTCTCAAATATTTATTTTAAATTAAAATATTTTGATATTCAAATTTTTGGCCAACTCTGCCTGAGTTACACTAGGTAGACCATTGAAGTCTGAGGTCAAGAAACTCCTATCATCAGTCCAGGTTCGAAGGCCAGCACAAACTTTTTAAGGGCAAAAATCAAGGGACGTCTCTCCCTTTGTCAAGTTTTTTACAGATTCAAAATTTTGAATTTTTCAATCAATCTTAGATGGAGACATGTTCTATACCAAAATTATAGTACTTAACAAAATTTAAAACTTCGTAGTCGAAACATTTTTCATCTGAGTTCGTTTACTAGCAGAAATATTAAATACAAGATTAGAAAATGTTAATGAAGATAGCACATTTTATATATCCTCTCCAATCTCCTGTACTACAGCACAACTAAAAAGAATGAAACTAAGACACCCATGGTGCGACAAAAAATTGGGGTCATCGGTCTGCCGCTTGCTGCGATACCGCGTCCCCATGCACTCGCTCCCACATCCTCCCTGCGCGCTCCGTGCGACTTCCTCCCCACGGGCTCGCTCCCACATCCTCCAATCACGCTCGCGAGATCACACCCAGCTCGCCCTTCCCTACCCCATGCTCTCATCCGTGGCTCGCCCTTCCCTACCGCCCTCAAAACCGCCCTTCTCTGCCCCGCGAGGCCACCTTCCCGATGGCATAGGCGGCGCGGCATCCCGGTGCTGGAGGTGGCGAGGCATACCGGAGGCAGAGGCGGTGCAGGTGTCCGTGCGTGGCATCCTGGTGGCGTAGGCGGTCCATGCGCGGCCTCCAACCAGCCAACTAGGGGCGGCGGCCAGCCAGCCAGCTCGCAGTGGCTATTCGGGGCGGTGCCCGGCCGGGCTAACCAGCCCGCGGCGGTGCGGGGCTGACACGGCCGCCATGCCTCCAGGGTGCAGCCCCTCCCGTGCGAAGCCGACAGGTATGCCCACCCCTTCCCTGCTCTCCCTTCTGTGCAAAGCCGAGGACCTAGATGATGCGGACATGTGCACACCCAGACGTTAATTTACTTTGTGCTGTTAACTTCACACCATGCAACTTGCAAAACTTGATGTTGTTTTAGGATATAGTCCAAGCTTATTTGTTCATTTTAGAGACTTTGGTTTCCGATAGACCACCTTGATGAAACCTATGTGCAATACTGCAGTTAAGTTTGCCATGCTATGGTCTCTACTGAATAGTAAGTAAGTCAAGTAGCCTAATGATGCAGGGAACAATCTCTGTATTTTCTATTGATGAGGGGGTGTTTTGTTTTTCTCATTTGCAAATTCATGACTTTACTCTTGCTGAGCTGAAAGAATTCTATATTTTGTCCCTTGGTACTGTAGTGATATCAAAGTTGCAGGATGGTGGGCATCTTCATGTTTGCATTTTTCCAGAGTACCAAATTAGCTTCCCCACACAGTTAGCATACTCGTACCTTGCAAACACCAACCATTTATTTAACATATCTCATGTATATGTTTAATCTCATGGGCTTTTATTTGTCCTATCAGCAGTTCAGTCAGCCTGCAGATGACTCTGTATTTCTCAAAAGAAAAAGAAATCTCTTTACTTCAATGACTGTCTCTATTTCTCAAAGAAATCAGCAGATCTAAATTCACTTCAACCTGCAGCTATATTCTCTTCTTAAGAGTGTTCAGTAGCAATTATGTCACACTAACTATCAATCTCCTATCTCATGCAGAGTTACTTTGTTGCTTGTCTGACTGCATCAACCTGAAACTAAGAACTCAAGTTACTTTGGTGATTTTCTAGTAAATAGATCTGCACCCTGATTTTCACATGGTTTTTTATACCGGTCAATTTATTTGCTGAGTTAGCAAACTGTGATACTACAACCTATTCAGGAGCTTCTATTCTTTGTAGCCAAGTCAAAATCAGGACTGTTTAGATGCTAATAAGAGCATGGACATGGGTAAAATAAATTCAGTGTATCCTATAGTTCCTAAACTTGTAGGAACAATTGACGGACATTCTGTTTTTTATTCATGAGACATCTGTGTTTTCAAATTTCACTACCTTTAATCAATTTCAAATGTTTAGTGAGTTCAAATTGACTGACCAATGCTCTTGATTTGGAGACATGCTTTGTTGTTTTGTCGAATCAGTCTTTTCGGACACTGAATCCTATTGTTCCAGCATAGCTGACATAATTCATATGCCTGAACCAGGTGATGCCCAGTAGTTATTCTAAGCACTCTTGTTTATACATTGAATGCTTGCATGCTGTGATGTTTGACAACTATCAAACGATTTCAGTAGATAAGGTTTTGGCTATGCATTTGTTCCTCTTGAGGAATCGATGTTTGTTTCCTTGGTGACAGTAGAAACGTAAAATAATAACAAGGTGTTGAGTATGTCAGGTTCTTGCTATTCTGCATGGCCATCTCAATAATTTAAAGTCATGATAAGAAAATTTCCCCTTGAAGCATCAAAATTTCTCCAAGTCTAACAACATTGTTTCTCTACATAGGTTTTATAGACTAATTCAACAATACCAGTCACAATATTAGCTTAAATGTATGGTTTTAAAATAAACATTTATTTACATATATCATTTTAATCCCTTCACTAATTTACTAATGCAATACTCTGTGATAATGATTCTTAGAAACAAGTCGTATATTATTCTTTTATGAATTGTATATCAGTCTTCATGGTTGGGTGACGGGCTATGCGCAGGTGGGCTCCAACCTTGCGCCGCTTGACCCCGCCACTGTCTGCAGCCACATCCGCCTCCGCAGCCTGCGCCCGGCCACACGCTACTACATCACGTCTTCGTTGGCCATCTCTTCTCCCTTCCTGCTGTGTACGGATTTTTATTTCCAAGCAGGTATGCTAACTCTTGTTCTTTCCTGCTGTATATGGATTTTGAATGGTTGTCCAATTCCAATCTGCTCCCCGTCATCACAGCCCACTAACATCGAACTCTTAAGTAGACCGTTTGTGGTTGTAGGAATCTCTTAAGCAAGAACTTAAAAAAAGCCATGGAAAAGTAGAAAATAGTAATGTATGGTTGTCACTTACTATGGAAAAGAGGCTTTCGCTGTCGCAGAACCGACCAATTTATAAGAATACAAGTACAATGGCAATCCGCAAGCGGTCGCACTGTCATACTTGAACCCATATAAATCCGGTAGTCCATCGAGTACCACGACGGGTCTCGATAAACGATTTACAACAACCAAGATCGTACAGGATTCAACATACATGCCACATATTACATAATGTTCATAGATACTTTTCATCATCAGAGTACGAATAAAAGTTATTACAAACCGAGTTTGATAAATAAAGCGGAAGCAAATAAGTTCGAATATAAAGTTTCCAACATAGTTTGATATAGTGCCAAGCTAGATCACGGTCCACAAAAGCAAGGATAGGAATTACTAAAGAAGCCTGCCCAAGGCTTACTCTTCATCCACAGTGGGATAGAAGCAACTCTTGCAATAACCATGATACACAGTGCCATCTGCAACAATGGGAAAATAAACCCTGAGTACGAGAAGGTACTCAGCTAGACTTACCCGTCATGAACCAGAAATAAAATGACTCCAAGGATTATGCAAGGCTGTATAAGTGGACGTAACTTGACAACATTTTGCGAAAAAGGCAATTGATCCGTTGTACAATTATGATTTCTTTACCAAGTTAATTATAACTATCCATTAATAGATCAGCAACTATCCTGTGCCAAACATGTGGTATATCATTTAGAAGCATACAATAGTAACCATAGCAGGTATTGAAATTCCATTTTTCATCCGAACCATCATGTTCCATAACACAGTTACTACGATGTTGGAGCTAGCCAAGTTTCTCACTAACCAGGAGAGACAGCGATTCGAATCGATTTCAACCAGCTGGGAATTTATTCCTAACACAAACCCAGGTCTACCAGCCACGATAGCCTTAGGTCACCTTTGATACAACTCAGGTACACATTTCGCGGGTACGTACCGCGCCACACAATCTGGAACACCAGATGCCAGGATGCTCAGGCCAAGCCTGCCCTTGGGCTCAGTCTGATCATTCCCCGGAAGGAGCGCACAACAGAACGATTCCCGGCCTGAGTTGAATTACTCGGCTTCGCGGTCGGAACGAATTATCCGGCCAGCTAATTGAGAGGCATGCGTTCAATCTTGTCAGAAGTTCCAACAACGGTACGGTCCTTGATCGACACAGACGGGGATAGATCCACACCCAAGATCTCCATGTCTTGTTGCTTCTCTATCGACATCTCGCCCGGTCTCCATTTACATTAACCATGGTTCTTTTCCACGTGAGCAATTATAACCAACCGTGCTCCGGTATCCACCTATATCTTGCAGGTGACAAGAAATCACCCGACTTCTACCGGTCTAAGCATGACTAAGCATATATTCGATCCTGGACCTATACCGGTTAAAGGTGTAATATCTGGACAAGGAATGTACATGCATCAAGTGGTTTCATTCAACTCTTATAACCTAATGCATCAATCATAAGTACTTAAGTAAACATTTGTAAATTACTGGGAGACTTATAATGCTCCGGGGCTTGCCTCGTAGAAAGGAAGTAGGGCGGTGGTCAGGACACTCCGGAAGCTCTTCAGGGTTCTGCTCCACGCCTTCGGGAGCTGCGGCTTGCGGATCCTCCTGCTGGTTCCCTTCCTCTGCTTCTTCGAATTCCAGCAACGTGATCTCTTCCTCCGATCCTAGATGCATGAGTATGGCATAAGTATTATGAATGCATATATGTTAACAAGTGCATCATGTTTATTGAGTAGGTGCATATCTCTTCTCGGTTATTTAATTATCTTTCCATAATGCATCGCTTATACCATAAAACAGCAGCTACTTGTTTCACTCATAACTGGAGTTCTACAAATCCAAATCTAGTGATCCTAGACTTTCTGGAAATCTTATCAAATTCTCTACAACTTTGTTATTAACCATTTTTACAGTACACATCATTTTTAACATGCAACTCATCAAACTCTAGAATCAGTCCGGAAACTATTCAACATGCAATATAAAGTAACGATACTTCTACTTCATGTAATCATTCAAAATTTGACAACATAGAATCCACCAACAGTTTAAGCATACCAATTACATTTAGAATCATATAATGGTGAAGCCTAAACTATTTATTAAATTGCCTTTATTATTTTATTTAGATATCTAGGTTAAATAATAAATATATACCATATGTGCTTCATAAATTCTCAAAATTTTATAGTGCCTTACTAATGCTATCAAAGGACTACTACAAAAATTTCATGTCATTTTACCAAGTAGAACCTCCTATGCAAAAATGACAAGGCAGCAAGGCTTGAAATAGCATAAATGGAAAACCCTATTGAAAAGTGTCAAGCAACAGATTTCTTATTTTTCTTAGCATCCATATGGTACTAGGATTACCTCCAACAAATTTCATTAATTTTGGACTCATAAATAATTTATAAAAATTTATGCAAGGATTGACTATCCATAAAAGAAAAATCTATAACTCTAAATCTACCCATGCACTGGTCCCCAAATTTTTACCAGAGCTCATATATGCTAAGACTAACTTACCACAAAAATTTCATAATTTTTGGAGCACAGGAACTCTAGATATAAATTAAACAAATTTGAATGCATTCAAAAGCACATTTCAAATCCCTATTTAAATCTCCAGAAATTTCTACTGTTGAAACCAAGAACATATTTTTCTTAAATACTACACTTCCTAAGGAACACAACCATATTTATTTCACAAATTTAGGAGCTAGCAAACTGAAGATACAAAAATAACAAAACACGCTTGAATCTGGAATTTTTGAACTGGCCTATTCTACTTTTGTCGCTGACCGGTGGGACCCGTAAGACAGACGACCCCACACGCCAGTGACCCGAAACAGGGCAGCGGCGCTGCTTCGTCACGGCGCGGCCAAGTTCGCCGGCGGCGAGCTTTACCGGCGATGGCACCTAGTCTACGGTGACCCTCTAGACCTTGCGCACCCATAGAGCTATCTAGGCAGGCGAATCATCGGCGCGAAGGACGACGGCGTCGGCCATGGCGGCACGACGGTGCTGCACGGCGTGTGCCGGCCGTCTCCGGCCACAGCGAGGCCAAGCAGGGCGAGCAACAGGACCACGGCGACCAAGCGAACCACACTACATGACCTAGGAGGCTTGAGGCGCTCCGACGAAGTACGGCCACGGCAACAGCCATGGCGGCACTCCGGCGAGAGTGCTCCCACGGCGGCGCAAAAGCGCAAAGCTCACCTAAGGTACAATCTCGGCGAGGCAAGGTGGAAACGATGGGGAAGGTTGAGGCGGTTTGAGAGCGACTAATTGGCGGATGCGTGGTGGCTAACGCACAGGCGAGCTCGGCGGAGCGTCTGCAATGGCGATGGCGAGGTAGAACGAGCACGACTGACGCTACGACGAGCAAGGAGGAGGCGAAATGCAAAAAAAGAGCACGGCGGGAGTGGGCGGGTCTTTGGCGTGTTGAAGGCGCTTCTTGCCTGCCTTGGCCTGCTACTGGCAGGCGAGCGCCCGGCGACGCGGGTACCACGCTTTTCGCGCATACGCGGTGACCACGGCTGAACCGGTCGGCCCACTCAAGGTTTTTTGATTCGGTTAAATCGATCATAGCGATGCGATTGCTGACGACGTACTTTCGTGGAGCTTGATCTTCTAATCCACGAGGTATTAGTGCACACAATCTACACAAAAGTTGTAGCTCTAAGTACCATCTGTAATTCGTCTTAAACGATCAAGACCTAATTCACAACGGTTAAGGAGTAACGTCATCCCAAAGATCGGCTGTCAGGCTGTCAGTGTTCACGACTTAGCAAAAATTTGGTAAGTGTAGAAATTGTGATTTCTCTGATTTTTGAAACCCAAATTCACACATGTTAGGAGCTGAATCAGTCAAGGACCCAAAAATCAAAGTTGTTCCTTATGTCAAACACTACAACATTGCTTTAGTGAACTCCTCCATGCAAGGTCTCTAACACCTAGTTCAACTTTAGTCAAACATGCTACATTTAAAAGATGAAACCCATCAAAGCAGGGCTTAATGACCAAACTAGCCCTAGCCTTAAATACCAAAGTTGTTCATGATGATACTCTAAGCATGTTTAAACAATTTGCAAGGTCATTTAATCACTTTATGCAGTAGTCACTCATAGGGTTATTTAAATTAATCACATGAAATATGCCTTAAAGGCTTGATTATGAAAAATGACATTCATGATCTATGTTCCATTTGTGAACCTAAGCATTGCCAAACATTTTGGTGACTCAAATCTACCAAGTACATGTTTACATTCATGACCATTTGCATATGTACAAGGAAACATGCAATAACAAGCAACGTTTCATATGTTTCGATCACATGTTTCAATTGTAAATGATGATTTATGAATGCTTGATGCTCATGCTCATGTTATGCAAGTCAAGTTATGCAAGGCTAACACCCGAGGTGTTACAGCCCCTCCCCCTTATAAAAATCTCGCCCTGAGATTTGCAAGACCTACCATTCTTGGAAAAAGGTGGGATAAACTTCTCATAGATAATCTTCTCTTTCCCACGTAGCATCCTGTTCACTATGATTGTTCCACACCACCTTATGGAACTTAATAATCTTACTCCTTGTTACTCTCTCCATCTCTTCTAATACTCGAATTGGCTTTTCTTCATAGGTCAAATCCGATTGAAGCTGCACGTTGGTGGGTGCAATAGCTTCTTCTGGTACTCGAAGACATTTCTTTAGCTGAGAAACATGGAACACATCAAAGATTGCACTCATCTCTGGTGGAAGTTGTAACTTATATGCAACCTTCCCTTTTCGTTCCAAAATTTTGTATGGCCCTACATATCTTGGTGAAAGCTTCTTTTTCATCCCAAATCTTTTCACGCCTTTCATGGGTGATACTCTCAAGTATACATGGTCACCCACTTCAAAAGTTAGTGGTCTTCTTCTTCTGTCGGCATAACTCTTCTATCTTGATTGAGCTGCCTTCATATGTTGTTGGATGATACGTACTTGCTCTTCGGCTTCATTTACAAAATCAATACCAAAGTACCTCCTTTCACCGGGCTCAATCCTGTTCAAGGGAGTTCTGCACTTTCTGCCATACAAGGCTTCAAATGGGGCCATTTTGATACTCGCTTGATAACTGTTGTTATAGGAGAATTCAGCTAAAGGTAACCATTTCTCCCATGAACCTTTTGAGGATATAACACAAGCTCTAAGTAAATCTTCTAGGATTTGGTTCACTCGCTCTGCTCTGTCATCACGAAGTTTGCGGATGATAAGCTAAACTTGATTAGCTTGGTTCCCAAAGCCTTGGTGTAAGTGCTCCCGAAACGAGCTATGAATCATGGTCCTCGATCCGAGATTATAGTCCGGGGTACTCCATATCTCTCATGATCCGGGAAACATATAACTCGAGTATTTCCCACGTGATATGTGGTGTGAACTGGTACAAAATGTGCGGATTTGGTGAGACGATCAATAATAACCCATATTGAATCATGACCTTGTGGCGTCGTTGGAAGGCTGTGATAAAGTCCATGCTTGATTTCCTCCCATTTCCATCCCGAATAGGCAATGGTTTGAAGTAATCCAAAGAGCTTTTCATGTGGACGGCCTTTACTCTACTACGATTATCACACCTAGCAACATAGGCTCGATCTCTTTCTTCATCTTAGTCCACCAAAACGGGTTCTTAAATCTTGATACATTTTACTACTACCCGGATGGATAGACAATTTTGATGAGTGAGCTTCTTCTAAAATTTGATTCCTTAGCTCACGGTCTTTTGGTACCACTAGTCGGTCCTCGAACCATAATACACCTCTTTCGTCCAATCTAAAATGTTTGGTTTCTTGCTCTTGCATTTTCTCTTGATGTGACTTATTCCCACATCTCATCTGCAGAGCTCTATGATTTTGCCCTCAAGTGAACAACCCGATTGTGATATTGTGTAGTACAATGAGGATGTAACAAGTTGAATCCATCTTCCAAAGAATGCTTCCATAGTGTTGCAATGGGACTTCCGACTAAGTGCATCGGCTACTACATTTGCTTTACCCGATGGTAATGCACTTCTAAATTATAGTCCTTAATCAATTCTAACCATCTTCGTTGTCTCATGTTCGATTCTGGTGGGTAAAGATATACTTGAGACTTTTGTGGTCAGTATAGATATGACATACATTGCCCAACAAGTAATGTCTCCATATCTTTAATGCATGAACAACGGCTGCAAGTTCCAAATCATGTGTAGGGTAGTTGACTTCATGTTTTCTCAATTGCCGAGAGGCATATGCAATTACTCTCCCTTCTTGCATAAGTACACATCCCAAACCTATTCCTGATGCATCACAAAATACATCAAAAGGCTTTTCAATGTCTGGTTGTGCTAACACAGGTGCTGTAGTCAACAAGGTTCTGAGGGTGTGAAAAGTTGTTTCACATTCTGGTGTCCATTTGTACTTCTCCTCTTTCTGAAGTAGTCTGGTCATAGGCTTAGCTATCTTTGAGAAATCTGGAATAAACCGACGATAGTATCCTGCTAACCCTAGAAAACTCCGAACTTCATGAACCGAAGTTGGGGCTTTCCAATCCATGACCTCTTGTACTTTGGATGGGTCTACTGAGATTCCATCTCTTGATAAAATGTGACCTAAGAAAGGTACTTTGCTCATCCAAAATTCACATTTGCTAAACTTGGCATATAGCTTATGCTCCCTCAGTCTGGATAGGACAATCCTCAGATGCTCTTCATGATCGGTCTCATTTTCTGAATAAATCAATATATCATCAATAAACACGACCATGAACTTGTCAAGTTCGGGCATGAATACCGAGTTCATCAGGTACATGAAATAGGCTAGAGCATTTGTTAGTCCGAAAGACATAACCAAATACTCGTATAAGCCATACCTAGTAGAGAAAGCAGTTTTAGGTATATCCTCCGGTCTGATCTTTATCTGATGATAACCTGATCTCAAATCAATTTTGGAGAATACCTTTGCCTTCGCTAACTGATCGAACAAGATGTCGATGCGGGGCAATGGATATTTGTTTTTGATGGTCACAGCATTGAGTGGTCTGTAATCTACACACATTCTCGGTGACATATCCTTCTTTTCACAAACAAAATTTGGACATCCCCACGGGGATGAGCTAGGTTGGATAAGACCTTTGTCCAATAGATCTTGCAATTGAACCTTAAGTTACGCTAACTCATTGGGTGGCATTCTATAGGGCCTTACGGATATGGGTGCGGTACACGGCACTAATTCAATCTTAAATTCCACGTCCCTATCCGGTGGTAGACCAGTAATTCCTCTGAAATACATCCGGAAACTCACAAACCAATCGATATCACATATTGTGGTGGCTTGGATAGCACAAAGCTAAATGTTGGGGTTCAAATCGGCGGAGAGTGGGACTAGAAAAGCATTCCCTCCCATGGGTTCTCTCAACATAATGGTATGGGTGCTAGTGTCAATAAGAACACCATGATCCTTCATCCAATTCATGCCTAAGATTACACTTATTGACAACCCGGGCAATATTATCAAATCCGTGGTGTACTCCCTCCCTTGTATCACGATGAGTACATTTTTTACTATCTTTTTGGTAGTAACAGTACCCCTATTTGAACTTATGTTAAAACCCCCTTTGTTTACTTCAATTATTTCTTGACCATGTCTAGATGCAAATGCTTGACTCATAAATGAATGAGAAGCTCCCGAATCAAATAAAACAACAGCAGGATACTTGTTGACAAGAAACATACCAGCCATGACAACTTCTCCGGTGGGCACTTCCTCTACAGCAGTATAATGCACTTGTCCTTGACGTGCCCTGGCATTCACCTGCCTCTGATTGTTCTGATTTGGGTTGCCATTCCTCTTGGGGTGGGGACATTCCTTGGACCAATGACCCAGTTGGTTGCAGTTGAAACATGGTTGATTACTTCTGAATCCTGTGGAGCTGTCCTGATTGCCATTTCCTTTTGGTAAGGCAATAGTGAATGCCTTACGGAATGGTTTCTGTGGCCTGTTATTCTGAGCTTTCGGTGGTGGAGGCCTAAACTTGGGTGCAGGTGGATGGAATTGTGGCCTAGCTGTGATAGGAGCCTTTGATTGGAAGGATCCGGAAGCACCGGCCTCATATGTCCTCTTGCGATCCTTAGCAACTGCATGCATGTTGTTGTGGTTTTCTTGGGTCAAGGCATCACTAATAAACTCGTTGTACGTGGTACATCGAGAATTGGCCATGGTCTTCATCAGTTTAGTACCCAAACCTCGTTTGAAACTCTCTATCTTTTTCTCCTCGGTATCCACAAAACCTGGAGCATATCTGGACAAGTTGTTGAATGCGTGCATATACTCTGTGAGTGACTTTGTTCCTTGAGTGAGCCTCATAAATTCGGCTGCTTTCATGCGCATTAGGCCCGGGGGAATATGATGTCCCCTAAAAGCCAGCTTAAACTGTTCCCAGGTCACTCGCGCATTAGCAGGCAGAGACGACAGGAAATGTGTCCACCAGATCCCTGCTGGTCCTTGCAATTGATGAGAAGCATACTCTGCTTTCAGATGCTCCATGACCCTCAACAGACGGAATTTCTGCTCAATGGTATTCAACCACTCATCGGCCTGCAGTGGTTCCTCAGCCACCTTGAAGATCGGAGGCTTCGTGTCCAGAAACTCCTTGAATGTCTTTGTTGATTTGGCTCGGCCCCGGTTGTTTGTGGGTGGCCACGGCGGTGTTTTCTTGCGATAAGGCGCAAAGCTTCTTCCATTGTCCTTTGGCTCCCCAAGAACTGAGCAAAGAACTCCTGAGCAGACGGCGGCGGCGATGGTGGTAAGTCATCACCATTGCCATCATGACTGCTACCAGCTCCAGCACGGGTGCGCGTCATCTGCGAAGTTGCAACAATAAGCGATTATTGGTTGATGTCAAGAGATTGCAGATGAATCATAATCATGCCAACCTGAAATCACTGGAGAAATTCTCAAATTCACAATAAAAACAGAGGCATAACAATTCATTCTCGCAACATGGCATCCCCAATTTGACCACTTATCGTGCTCATAACGCATGCAAAGTTAAATCGTGATCACCAACAAGGAACTGAATTGCGTTGATGTTCAACCAAAGGTGCACTTAATCAACGTTACATGATAGTCTGGTTACTAATGCCAACTTCAAACTACAAGTCCGTTACATGAATAAAGGTGATACATTAGTCCTTCCACTAAGTGCTAAGCGATCTAATCCTCATTATGATCACTATCGAGGTCAGACGCAGAATCATCTCCTTCCTCAGGTTCTACTTCTTCTTCAGGCTCCACTTCTTCTTCTCCTTCCTCGTACCCTTCTAGATCCATTTCTGCGGCTCCAGGTGGGACATAAGGGTGGAGCTGATTGTTCAGTAGATGAACCTCTTCATGCAGATTATCATTGTATTCTTCCGCATTAGCCAGCTGCTGTCCTAGCTCAAACTGTCGAGCTCTTAGGACATTTTCCCTTGTCCAAGCTGCATTTCATTTGGTGAGTTAACCGAGTCATCTCTTGATGAGCCTTTCAATCTCGGCGTCGTGCTCCCTCTGGTCGACGCGTCGGTCCTCGCATGAGCATGACCAAGAGCACCGGACACACGCGTCTGAGGCTACCTTCGACTCCATCCAACACTCTCATCATTGCGAACATGGCGCTCATGGAAGGGTTATCACCGCTCGCTTTTTCTGCTGCTCCAATCTCCAAAGATTTTCCTCTTGTCTGCTTTGCCATGAGTCGTGGAGGGGTTACCTCTTGGAAAGACTCCAACCAAAGCGGCTGCCGGCTCCCGAGAAAAACGATCCATGATGTCCCTCGGGATCCCAAAGGCTGCCTGCCACCGCTGCTTCTTGGCCAGATCCTGCCAGTTGACTCATAACACCAGCCTGTCCACTCAGAATCGTCACCTCGGGGATGAACAACGGCCTCCATAGTAACTAAGAGACCTTCCCCCAACTGCTCATTCGCCCAGAAATAGCGGGGCTCCATTCCATTAGGATGGCCTACATAACTGAGCACTCTCCACAAGAGTGTAGGCATCCCAAACTCTCCAAGGAACGTGTGACGTTGGCCAGCACGCGTGGAGCAAGCTGACGGCGGGGAGCTCTGCCTCCGGTGGACTTGCGAGCGGTCTGCCTTTGTGCGTGCCATCTGCACCATTAACATGTACCCCTTGGTGAGACAATGCCATAATGGATAAGAGTTACATAACCGAGTAAGAATTTTATAAGGGGAGGAACAATGTAATTATTTGAATGATAATTATCATGATGCATGCTCGTTCCGTACGTCCTCACAAACTTAGGAAAAATTTGTTTCTAGCGGTAGACACGGTGGCATACATACGTTCTCTCATACATAGCGTAACTAGTCGAGCTACATGTTTCGTTGTTAGTGTACCTGCATAAGATCTCATTTCAGCCCTAAACCCATAATGAATATGCAGAATGTAATTGTAAATACTTCCATATATGTATACCCATACATATACTTCCGTATCAATCTACCCAACAATAATTTAACCCACAATTAAATACGTACCATATACACATGCAAGCATGCATACATAGCCGTACCAAAACTACTCTTCTCGACCGCATACTCACATCTTGCGGTCATACACTCATCTTACCTTGGCGTAGAGGCATTTGATCCATACATTACCATTCAAGTGAATGGCATCCATACAATAGCACGCCGTATGGACGACGAAGTAAAAACCCCCATGTTAGTACTTAAATAGCCACCTAATAGTCCTTAATTTGGGCATAAGGAAAGTGATCAATGGCACACTTTAGATTTCAAATACCTATTATATAACTATTAGTTGCTAGAGAAGGGTTTTCGGAAAACAAAAACTTTTGTTTTAAATACACTTGTGACAATTAACGTTGAATCTTACTCTGATACCAGCTATCGCAGAACCGACCAATTTATAAGAATACAAGTACAATGGCAATCCGCAAGCGGTCGCACTGTCATACTTGAACCCATATAAACCCGATAGTCCGTCGAGTACCACGACGGGTCTCGATAAACGATTTACAACAACCAAGATCGTACAGGATTCAACATACATGCCACATATTACATAAAGTTCACAGATACTTTTCATCATCAGAGTACGAATAAAAGTTATTACAAACCGAGTTTGATAAATAAAGCGGAAGCAAATAAGTTCGAATATAAAGTTTCCAACATAGTTTGATACAGTGCCAAGCTAGATCACGGTCCATAAAAGCAAGGATAGGAATTACTAAAGAAGCCTGCCCAAGGCTTACTCTTCATCCACAGCGGGATAGAAGCAACTCTTGCAATAACCATGATACACAATGCCATCTGCAAATAATGGGAAAATAAACCACGAGTACGAGAAGGTACTCACTAGACTTACCGTCATGAACCGAAATAAAATGACTCCAAGGATTATGCAAGGCAGATAAGTGGACGTAACTTGACAACATTTTGCGAAAAAAGGCAATTGAGCCATTGTACAATTATGATTCCTTTACCAAGTTAATTATAACTATCCATTAATAGATCAAGCTATCTATCCTGTGCCAAACATGTGGTATATCATTTAGAAGCATACAATAGTAACCATAGCGGTATTGAAATTCCATTTTCATCCGAACCATCATGTTCCATAACACGTTTACTACGATGTTGGAGCTAGCCAAGTTTCTCACTAACCGGGAGAGACGGCGATTCAATCGATTTCAACCAGTGGGAATTTATTCCTAACACAAACCCAGTCTACCACGACCACGATAGCCTTAGGTCACCTTTGATACAACTCGGTACACATTTCACGGTGCGTCACACGCGCGCACAATCTGGAACACCAGATGCCAGGATGCTCAGGCCAAGCCTGCCCTTGGGCTCAGTCTGATCATTCCCCGGAAGGAGCACACAACAGAACGATTCCCGGCCTGAGTTAAATTACTCGGCTTCGCGGTCGGAACGAATTATCCGGCCAGCTAAGTGAGAGGCATGCGTTCAATCTTGTCAGAAGTTCCAACAACGGTACAGTCCTTGATCGACACAGACGGGGATAGATCCACACCCAAGACCTCCATGTCTTGTTGCTTCTCTATCGACATCCTGCCCGGTCTCCATTTACATTAACCATGGTTCTTTTCCACGAGAGCAATTATAACCAACCGTGCTCCGGTATCCACCTATATCTCGCAGGTGATAGGAAATCACCCGACTTCTACCGGTCTAAGCATGGCTAAGCATATATTCGATCCTGGACCTATACCGGTTAAAGGTGTAATATCTGGACAAGGAATGTACATGCATCAAGTGGTTTCATTCAACTCTTATAACCTAATGCAGCAATCATAAGTACTTAAGTAAACATTTGTAAATTACTGGGAGACTTATAATGCTCTGGGGCTTGCCTCATGAGAAAGGAAGTAGGGCGGTGGTCGGGACACTCAGGAAGCTCTTGAGGTTCTCGCTCCACGCCTTGAGGAGCTGCGACTTGCGAATCCTCCTGCTGGTTCCTTCCTCTCTTCTTCTTGAATTCCAACAACAACGATCTCTTCCTCCAATCCTAGATGCATGAGTATGGCATAAGTATTACGAATGCATATATGTTAACAAGTGCATCATGTTTATTGAGTAGGTGCATATCTCTTCTCGGTTATTTAATTATCTTTCCATAATGCATCGCTTATACCATAAAACAGCAGCTACTTGTTTCACTCATAACTGGAGTTCTACAAATCCAAATCCAGTGATCCTGGACTTTCTGGAAAGCTTATCAAATTCTCTACAACTTTGTTATTAACCATTTTTACAGTACACATCATTTTCAACATGCAACTCATCAAACTCTAGAATCAGTCCGGAAACTATTCAACATGCAATATAAAGTAACGATACTTCTACTTCATGTAATCATTCAAAATTTGACAACATAGAATCCACCAACAGTTTAAGCATACCAATTACATTTAGAATCATATAATGGTGAAGCCTAAACTATTTATTAAATTGCCTTTATTATTTTATTTAGATATCTAGGTTAAATAATAAATATATACCAGATGTGCTTCATAAATTCTCAAAATTTTACAGTGCCTTACTAATGCTATCAAAGGACTACTATAAAAATGTCATGTCATTTTACCAAGTAGAACCTCCTATGCAAAAATGACAAGGCAGCAAGGCTTGAAATAGCATAAATGGAAAACCCTATTGAAAAGTGTCAAGCAACAGATTTCTTATTTTTCTTAGCATCCATATGGTACTAGGATTACCTCCAACAAATTTCATGAATTTTGGACTCATAAATAATTTATAAAAATTTATGCAAGGATTGACTATCCATAAAAGAAAAATCTATAACTCTAAATCTACCCATGCACTGGTCCCCAAATTTTTACCAGAGCTCATATATGCTAATACTAACTTACCACAAAAATTTCATAATTTTTGGAGCACAGGAATTCTAGATATAAATTAAACAAATTTGAATGCATTCAAAAGCACATTTCAATTCCCTATTTAAATCTCCAGAAATTTCTACTGTTGAAACCAAGAACATATTTTTCTTAAATACTACACTTCCTAAGGAACACAACCATATTTATTTCACAAATTTAGGAGCTACCAAACTGAAGATACAAAAATAACAAAACACACTTGAATCTGGAATTTTTGAACTGGCCTATTCTACTTCTGTCGCTGACCGGTGGGACCCGTAAGACAGACGACCCCACACGCCAGTGACCCGAAACAGGGCAGCGGCGCTGCTTCGTCACGGCACGGCCAAGCTCGCCGGCGGCGAGCTTTACCGGTGACGGCACCTAGTCTACGGTGACCCTCTAGACCTTGCGCACCCATAGAGCTATCTAGGCGGGCGAATCATCGGCGCGAAGGACGACGGCGTCGGCCATGGCGGCACGACGGTGCTGCACGGCGTGTGCCGGCCGTCTCCGGCCACAGCGAGGCCAAGCAGGGCGAGCAACAGGACCACGGCGACCAAGCGAACCACACTACATGACCTAGGAGGCTTGAGGCGCTCCGATGAAGTACGGCCACGGCAACGGCCATGGCGGCACTCTGGCGAGAGTGCTCCCGCGGTGGCGCAAAGCGAGCAGCAGCTCACCTAAGGTACAATCTTGGGCGAGGCAAGGTGGAAACGATGGGGAAGGTTGAGGCGAAGCTGAGAGAGCGACTAATTGGCGGATGCAGCGGTGGCTAGCGCAGGCGAGCTCGGTGGAGCGTCTGTAATGGCGACGGCGAGGTAGAACGAGCACGACTGACGCTACGGCGAGCAAGGAGGAGGCGAAATGCGAAAAAGGAGGCACGGGCAGGAGCGGCCGGGTGCTGGCGTGTTGAAGGCGCGCTTCGGCCTGCCTTGGCCGCGCTGGGCAGAGCGCCGGCGACGCGTGGCCACGCTTCGCGCCACGCGGTGACCACGGCCTGAACCGGTCGGCCACTGAAGGTTTTGATTCAGTTCGTCAGTCGCGCGATGCAGTGCCTGACGACGTACTTTCGTGGAGCTTGATCTTCTAATCCGCGAGGTATTAGTGCACACAATCTACACAAAAGTTGTAGCTCTAAGTACCATCTGTAATTCATCTTAAACGATCAAGACCTAATTCGCAACGGTTAAGGAGTAACGTCATCCCAAAGATCGGCTGTCAGGCTGTCAGTGTTCACGACTTAGCAAAAATTTGCTAAGTGTAGAAATTGTGATTTCTCTGATTTTTGAAACCCAAATTCACACATGTTAGGAGCTGAATCAGTCAAGGACCCAAAAATCAAAGTTGTTCCTTATGTCAAACACTACAACATTGCTTTAGTGAACTCCTCCATGCAAGGTCTCTAACACCTAGTTCAACTTTAGTCAAACATGCTACATTTAAAAGATGAAACCCATCAAAGCAGGGCTTAATGACCAAACTAGCCCTAGCTTTAAATACCAAAGTTGTTCATGATGATACTCTAAGCATGTTTAAACAATTTGCAAGGTCATTTAATCACTTTATGCAGTAGTCACTCATAGGGTTATTTAAATTAATCACATGAAATATGCCTTAAAGGCTTGATTATGAAAAATGACATTCATGATCTATGTTCCATTTGTGAACCTAAGCATTGCCAAACATTTTGGTGACTCAAATCTACCAAGTACATGTTTACATTCATGACCATTTGCATATGTACAAGGAAACATGCAATAACAAGCAACGTTTCATATGTTTCGATCACATGTTTCAATTGTAAATGATGATTTATGAATGCTTGATGCTCATGCTCATGTTATGCAAGTCAAGTTATGCAAGGCTAACACCCGAGGTGTTACATTCACACTTGCATTCCTGTGGTTATCTCTCTTGGCTGGCTCTACTCATCTTGCATTCCTGTGGTTGACATGGTCAAACCTGAGTTTCCTATTCCATGTAGAGACTAAAGAAGAAAGCCACTGGATCACTGTGTTTTGATCATTGATGTTCTATGAAGGAAGAGTTACCAATTTCTTTTTTCAGGTGAACATCATAGCAACAGAGAAAGCTGAGTTCAGGACCTCAGTTCAGGCAAGCACGTCGGCACCAGTATTGCATCAAGTGAACATGTAAGTACCTAATCAGCTAGCATGTATCTTCTTTGTTCAGTTGCAGCACATAGCTCAGTACTGGTTCTCCCTTGGTGTCAATTCATCACCTAGATAAAGGCATGAGTCCCTTGGTGTCAGTACCTATGAGTTTATTCATCCATAGTTGTAGCAGTAATAGTTCTTGATGAGTTGGATCTTATCTCTAAAGAATATAAGAGATGTGTGTAGTTGCAGCATCACTTATTGCTGTGATGTACAAGGAAGGTCAGCTATTGGCTTGTGTGAATTTATATCTTAGTAGTAATAGTTGCTGAGTTGTCGTGTGACCTGAAAAATACCGGCCAGGGATTTTCACTCCGGCTGGTTCAAACCTGAAAAATGTTTTACTCAGGATCAAACATCACTGCAGACCTTAGAAGTTCAATGTGTCAGTGACATTGATATGGGGTAAGCAACTAGCCAGAGACTGATGATGTCTTCTGTTTTCTATTATTATGTTTTATGTCTTTAATAGCTAAAGGGAGGACGCAATTAGTTACTTGAATTTGTATGTCTGGTGTTTTCCTTAGATGCTACTGCAATTTCGGAACCCAGTCTTGTGGTCTAACATGAATATTTCTCCCCCAAATTATTCAAATATATAATGAGAGTTTGTCCAATTCTTTCAATATAATGGCATGTTTCTCGGCCCCAACAGGGAAATGGTATGCTTTACTGTTATAGTTATAGTTACATTCGAACTATCCAGATGCTAAATCAACTTATATCTATGCATGTATTCATAGAACCTGTAAATTTTCATTTTCTGTTCCTTATTTCTTACTCGCTCACTCACTAAGCATAGATATCATTGGAAACAACTTTGCCAATTCTGAAAAACCCAGGAGTTGAAGTCTAAGTAAATGATCTAAAAAAAGCATCATTAAAATTAAATAAATCACTGAATCTAGAAGGGATCAAATCACTGAATCACAGAATAGCCTGTACCATCATGCATACTACTGCTGCATTTGTGTGGATTCACATGCATGTTTTCGTTGTTCCTTGAGGTTGTGAAAGTCCTAATGTGTAAGCCTTTTCAATAATGCCATTGTAATTCGAGGTTGACTGTGACATGGTTTCGAGTTTGACTGTGTTATTTTTAGGGCGCTTCATTCACTCATGATGTAAGTTAGACCTAAATTCTATGACATGTTCATTTGTTGATGTAGTGAAAGTAAAAATCTGGGGAAAAAGATATGGTCTCATGATGTAAGTTAGTCCATCCTAGGAGTTGTTGGTTTCTATTTACTGGGTTGCAACATCTATGTTGGTTGCAATAAGAGGTTAATATTAGCATGCTGTCTCATCATTTTTTAAAAAAAATGTTCATATGTACTGATGGAGACTTGAAAATATCAGGTGCAGGCTATATCAGTTTGTTCAAATTTTTATTTTTCCCTTGCTATGAAGCAATGCACAAGCCACTGACTTTTTGGGTTTCCGAACATATTTCCTGGCTTTGTTTTGCATGATTTGTATTGCTTTGTTTTGTTCATTCTCTGATTGGTAATGTTTTTCTTCTATGCATGTTTGAATTACATGTTTCCACATAGTCACATTGCATCATGCAGTCCAACTATATCTAGAAATTTCTGATTTATGGCATCACTCATTGTCACACTTGTCAAAGGTTGTGGTGACGGTGGCTATTGAGAAGGGCAGCCATGTTGTTGAGAAGGGACGCTGTCCGTGGAGAGAGGGGGGCGATGAGGGAAAACTGACAGAGAATGTGTGTGTTGTGTGTGCTCGATATTTTTAGCTCCTCACCCGAATGCTCGCTTCGGTCGAGAATCATGAAGCGAAGGGTTACCAAACAGGCTCCAATGTTATGTGTGATTATATTTTAAGGAATAAAAGATGTGGAATTTGTTTTTATCTCTTGATTATAGCCAGATGATTTCCCTTGTGTCTATCAGGTTCTAGCACATTGTTACACTCGGAAGAATTGGTGGCTTTCTATATTGTTTTGTTGTTAGTGTTTTTGTCATTCTGTTACAAATTTCTGAAATATGAATGGCTCCCGTTATGTATAAGTGGAGGAAGATTTATGCCATGGAAATCCAAAACAGGTATATAGAAGAAATTTTAAACATAAGTGAATTTTATGAGATAACAAAAATGAAAATTTTATGAGTATAAAGCAAAAAAAATCTTTCCTATGGATAGGAAAACACATCGCTCATACGTATGTTATCGAGGTATCATTTTTTTCTGTTGCAACACACATGAATTTGAAATTATAGGGGTCAGAACTTAAATTTCCTATATGGATAGGAAAACATGTTGCTTTCTTGACGTTTTCAAATCTTTATTGGCAGTATTACCCATGTGACAGGCACTAATATTTACATATATATACTCGAACCTGTGTACAGGATGGTATGGAGATGCGACAGAACTTATTCGTGGATTTATTGGCGCACGAAAGAAATGGATATTGGAGATTTCTTTGTGTCGATATAAAACATTATCTTAGCCGCATCACGAAAAGGTCTATACAGTTGAGTTTGTGAGCCTGCGACGCCGCGCTCTCCGTGACTATGTTAATTTCACAAACTTTGCTTTTTGGATTTGTTTACACCAGAATTTGGAAGAAAGATTGCAGTAACTCGAAAGCTCCCAAGATCATGTCATCAAGGAATCGATTACATAAAGTTCGGTATCAGCTGATTCGAATGCAGCACTAGAATAGGCTCTCTTCAGATGGCGCCAGCAGATAACTATAATAGCTACAATTGGCGCTAGGAAAAAACATGTTGGGCTCTATAAAAAGGAAAAGATTAGGGTCCAAGTTATCTTAAATTAGGGATATTTTCTCTTAGGCCAAAAGTTATAATAAGTCGTGCTTAAGCAGGATTCATGCGTAGGTTCCGGGTATAAATATTGGACCCCAGCTATTGTAAAGAACAACCAATCAATCAAATACAAGTTACTAACTTTTTCGGCTCCGGCCACCCCTTAGTTGTAGGAGTAGAGTAGATCTCGGCGAGTTCTTCAGTGAGCAGGGCTGCATCGGTTCGGCCGACCTCCAGCTTGTCTGTAAGTACTGTCATGGCTTATACTTCTGTTTGTATGGCTGCATCGATCCGGTCGACCTCCACTACAACTCTGTTATAAGCTAGTTATTGACTCTTGCCTAGTTCAAGTACGGCTGCATCGATCCGGTCGACCTCCACTGGTCGAACTAGATTAAGGTCAAGTTATCGGCTCTATCTAAGGGTGGCGTCGTTCAGATAGATTTATTAAGTTACCGATATTGCTTATTGTTTCCATTATTTATTTAATTATAACAATATCACTTTGCCCAATTGGGATTGATCTAGATCGGCCTTATATCCTGTTTAACCCATCATTTATTAATCTAAACTGATATAATCTGCACCTTAAACGTTGAGTTATGTTTTATCGGCTATTTTATGTCAATCTTAATCGCGCATAGTGTGCGGTTAAGGCATGCCTGGTCTTGAATAGATCTACCGGCTAACGAAAACCGTTCCATGGCCCGTTATCACAGCCTGTGTGATTCTGCCTCACCCCACCGTTAGCACCGTGGAGCAGGGACCGTTATTAGGTAGATTCGTTCTTGATAGGGCATGACCTTAATTATGCGCTATGACTAAATCGGCTATTTTAGCCGATATCGAGTGTTTTCACATATACAGTTCACACCACGAGACCATTGAAGTAAGGGTAGATTGAAAGATATGTTAGCCCCATGATCTTATTATTGTGTTATGGCCTACATGATTCTTCCTCATGCCCCACTAATATTAGTAATAAGTAGGGTCATCAAATCTATTGTTGTTTCTATAGCCTGCATGATTCTGCCTCATGCCCCACTGGTCATAGCGATAGATGAGATCTAATATGTTCATTAGATCCATCTCTATTAAATGGTTAAATGATGATGAGTTATTTCTTTTATATAAAAAGGGATTCGGTTACTTGCAGTCATTGACTTAGCATAAACTGATTAGTGTTGACATCCTATTGCCATTGACTAATATTTGTCTAAATAACGATATTCATCCTGAATGATAACCGATTTTTCCTTCCATAATTCTATGAGATTTAACTGATTTATTCTTATGAGTATGCTGGAATTGGCTATTTAGTCGATCTTCTTTCACATCGGCTCTCAGAGCCATACATTCAAAACTGTCTGGCAACACCGGCATGTTCTGTTTTAAATTACTGATAAACTTTCTCTCCTTATCAATTGTAGGGTCAAATTGACTGGCACCTCTCGGGAGGAGTACGCAGGATCGACCACCTCGACGTTGAAGCCAAGCGAATCTATAGCTCCATCGAGAAGACCCTTCCGGCTTGCTCGTGTGCTTGGCACGAGACAAATTTTTGTGCCGACACACGTTCTGGCATGCTCGGTGGGACCCACAATCGTCATGGCGGCTTACAATAACAACGACATCCTTATAGTACCTTATGAAGACCTACCTAATGGAGCTAAAGATGTCATCAACAAAGCTATAGAAGAATTTCAGAACAAGTGTTTGTTGTCCTACACCAAAACCCATGACAATACAATTATTCAGAAATATCCACTACCAAGAGTTCTGTTGCATGGGCAGACAGATGCAGATGAGACTAAAGATAGGTGTTTCTTCACGGAAGCTATAAACAAATATGTTCATGATGCCATATCAAACCATAATGAAATTTTCTTGAACACATTCCACAACACCATGAAGGAGGTGTTTCATGGGTTTTCAGTTGATTAGGTTGGGCTGGCTTATTACAACATTCCACATCCATCGACCCAGGGGACTAATTAAGTCAGTACTAGCCATCAAGAAGCAGCACCAGCTATTAATGATGATGTCCAGGTAGTTTAGAGTTCATCTAAGCAAGGTCAAGGTACTATACGAATCAGATACAGTATAATCCTAGATCGTCAGTGTAGCATGTGCAACAGCCAGCGGGACAAGGTCAGAACCAGATGATTAATTTTGGCACATTAGGCCACATACCGTCGTCGGCTCAAAAAATAGCACCATCAATTCAAAGGATCCATAGAGATATAGATCCTCATGTCTACAATCAGAGACTTCAAGCAGCAAACCAGCAAAGGACCTAGCAGATAGAGATTCCACAGGGGTGTCATTATGGCACAGATTATAACACCCTTCACATGATTCTGAATCCAGGGTATCAAGGCACATGGGATTTCAATCCACAGATGGGTCAGCAAGTGCAGAGAAATCCAAATTCACTTGCTGATGAGTTGTTGCTAAAGGTGACCGAGATGGTGAAGAATCAGTTCAATCTAAAGCCAAAAGGGCTGACCTTCTCGTACAAACACCCATATCTAGAATGGTATGATTTGGTCGCTCTTTCTACAAATTACAGGCTCCTATAGTTTGCTAAGTTCACTGGCCAAGACAGCACAAGCACAATAGAAACATGTTAGTCGGTATCTTATACAGTTGGGCGAAGCATCCGTTGAAGAGGCCCATCGAGTCTGTTTCTTCTCCTTGCCCTATTAGGGTCAACCTTCACTTGGTTTTCATCACTGCCAGTCAACTCCATTGCCAATTGGGCTGATCTAGAAAAGAAATTTCATACATATTTTTATACTGGGACTGGAGAAAAGAAGATTACCGATTTGACAACTGTAAGGCAGAAAACTAATGAATCAGGCACTGAGTTTCTTCAGAGGTTCCAAGAGACTAGGAATTTGTGCTTCTCATTAAATTTGGCTGATGATCAGCTAGCTGCTTTGGCCGTTCAAGAAATGCTGCCAACATGGAAAAAAAGTTGTTGGGAAAAGAATTTAACAACTTGGATCAATTGGCTCAACGAGTGGCGACGCTCAATAGCCAATTCTAGAGTATGCGCAGAGATACCCGATTCTAGAAGAGTACCACAGTGGCCGAAGCTTATAATCCATATTCAGTCGATGACAGCTATGAAGATGAAGAAGAAGATGTTATCATGACTGAATGGAATTGGGGCAAAAAGACAGTAATGGTGCCAAATCCTTGGAGAAGAGGAGTCGATGAAAGCTATGACTTTGACGTCACAAAATCAGACAAGCTCTTCGATTTCTTACTTGAGAAGGGACAGATCAAGTTGCCCGATAATCATGTTATGTTGCCCCCCTGATCAATTCAAAAATAAGAAGTTCTACAAGTTTCACAACGCTACGTCTCATTCTACTAATGAATTCTGAGTTTTCCAACAGCATATACAGAGGGCTATTCAGCAAGGGAGGCTCAAATTTGATACGCCTCGGAAGATGAAAGTTGATGATAATCCTTTCCCAGGAGATCAAAACATGGTCGATGCTAAGCTGCTCAAAGGAAAGACTAAGGTCCTGACATCAACCAAGTAAAGAGAAACTAAAACAGTCGATCCCAAGATGCAAATATCGACTGACGAGTATAGAGAAATTAAAAGACATCGTGACAAGCAAAAGAGCCGATATGAGCAGGGAGAAACATCAAAGGATGGGGCCACAAAGCCGTGGGTTACATCTCAAATTTTGCTGAATAAATGGCAGTGATGGAAGGAAAAGGATTATCAGCGTTGGTTAGAAGAGCAAGAATACCAGCATCAACGGGAAAAAGAGAGGTATGAAAGAAAGCAAGCTGAGTCACATTGTGTGGGGGATATACCCCCGGGTACCACAAGATGGTACATGGGCCGCACCATCCGAGGTGGTCCGGCCCGTAAGATCAAGGCGTGCACATCAAGATTATAAGTTATACTAGATATTGTAATAGTACCAAATTGGATACTTTACTTGTAACCTTGTCTCTTCAGAGTATATAAGAGACAAGGGTCCCCTAGAGGACAGGTTAATCGGTATACATCTCAATACAATACACCAAAGACACAGGACGTAGGGTATTACGTCGATCAAACGGCCCGAACCTGTCTAAATCGCTGTCTCTACGCCTTGTGTCACCATCTGGTTCCTGATTACACGCACCATCTACCGACAATCTACCATCATGGTCATACCCCTAGATGGACTGCCGACCATATTTCATCGACAGTGGCACGCCAGGTAGGGGGTGTGCGCGCCAATCCATAGCGAACCAGATGGATCTCAAGATCATCCGCACGTTCACGGTGATGGCCTCGTGCATCCAACTGCTTGTACAGGCTATCATTGGGAATGTGCTCCTACACAAGCAAGCTCACTGCGCCATCCGATCTCAAGATGCTACGCTGGAGTTTCACCATGATTACGTACCGGGTCACGCTCATGGCCACAACGTGCATCGTCGTCCAGTCACCGAGATCCAAGCAAAGGCCACGCCTACAGTGCCATGCAATGCAAGCTAACTCCATACAAGCTAATTAATTGTTGAGGCTTGCATGTATACAAGCAAGGAAGCGACGTGCAACTCCTCAGCGTCGTCCACGGCCACTCGGTTTCTGGCGGCAGCGTTTTCACCCACGTTCGACGGGACTCATCTGATGCAATCGATCTAAGTTCTAATCCAATCATGAGTCTCAGAGCGAAGCCAGAGGATAAACTTGACTTGTCTTATTTCCTCCGCAACCGTTCATGTCGATCAGGATCGGAACATCCAGTTCAACAGATCAATTGGTCATATCAACTAGTAAACCAGGAAATCTAATCTACGATCTACGGACGCCATGCGAAGCTGATTGAAGTAATCCAGATATGCAACTTGCATGTGCTTACACACGGATCTGCATGCATGCAACTATACAAGTATGAATCTACAAGGGCACATGCATGCATGCGGATTGACACCGCTGAGCTCCGACCACGTCGACCATCGACCACATCGACCACGTCTCGAGCGGCTCCGCCGAGCTCCGACCACGTCGACCACGTCCCGAGCGGCTCTGCCGAGCTCCGATCACGTCGACCACCAGACCACGTCGCAATGATGATCGCCGTGAAGAACGGCGCTATGACAACCACGACCACCGTCATGACAACAGGTCAGAAAGCTCGAGGGCCGGACAACTTCATCGCCATCGACCAGATTTCTATCAAAAGATAAGTACACTTCTAATATTTATATTTAATATAATTTTCATTACGACGTTTCTCCACAACGTCCTTGTCATGATTATTCTTTAAATAACGTTTGTCCATGTATACCATCTTAAAGATAACATACAGCTATACTTAATGCAAATCCTTGACCAGTCATGTTGACGCTCGATGCCTCCAGAGATGGCCCTGTCTCCGGCTCCTCCCTACATGTGCACGAGCGTCCGCCCTCTGCGTTATGGGTGGTCGGCAGCGGCTCTTTAGCGACGCTTTGTTCTTCCTACACGTGCACGGGCTCCATGCCCCGCGTTATGGTTTACGGGCTAGCTAGGGCTGGAGACTCAGCTACATACTAACTGGTCGGGCGGTTTATATTAAGTATAAACACAAACTTCATATTAACACTGATGTTTACAAAGCACCAACTACTTTATCACATCATGCTCATTTGTAAATGACCGCTGAGCGTCATACACTATTTCTTCACCGCTAATTTTTCTCCATAATTTATTATTTTGTACATCATGTACTACCATTCTACATATTTATATTGCAGTAATTTCGAGCTATGCTCGGGGACTTCGTCGCTCGCTTCTTGACCTATGCTCGAGGACTGCCCCGAGCACTCTCCGACCACGGCTCGGGGACTTCGTCGCTCGCTCCTCGACCTGTGCTCGGGGACTGCCTCGATCACTCTCCGATCACGGCTCGGGGACTTCGTCGCTCGCTTCTTGACCTACGCTCGGGGACTGCCCCGAGCAATCTCCGACCACGGCTCGGGGACTTCGTCGCTCGCTCCTCGACCTGTGCTCGGGGACTGCCTCGATCACTCTCCGACCACGGCTCAGGGACTTCGTCGCTCGCTTCTTGACCTACGCTCGGGGACTGCCTTGAGCACTCTTCGACCATGGCTCGGGGCCTTCGTCGCTCGCTCCTCGACCTGTGCTCGGGGACTGCCTCGACCACTCTCCGACCACGGCTCGGGGACTTTGCGTCTCGACTACATGTGACTGGCAACTCGCATACAGTTGGGATATTTTTTTCTCACTTAGACCTTGCTACAAGGCACATACCTTGCCTTCCAACAAGTTCGGGGACTACATCGGTACGATGCACCTGCCGGTGCATCTCGTATCGCCTGTACGACGATTGGATTCTCAACTTAACTGGGAATTCTTTTTTAGACCCTGGCACCACGTGCCTACGTCACCTACTACCAGGCTCAGGGACTAAGTGGGCACACTTCACCTTATGGTGAATTATCCTTTCTTCAGACATTGTTGGAACGAAGGTTTAAAATTGCCTACCAAAAATAACTGTCTAGAGTGTAGCGATCAATATTGGGAGTTTAGGCAATCTCAAGCCAACCACCGATCTATCCATGCTCGAGATGCGTATCATCATAATAACATGGATCGACGCTTAAAAAATGGAAGTGTTCATGATCGGCTTGGAAAACGAGTTGTTGATCAAAACTGGGCTGATTATGAAAGTAATGAAGAAGAATGTGTTTGGCAGGAAGGCCAATGGTGTCCAGGAGGTTTAACAAGAAGCCAGAAGAGAAGAGTGCAACACCTAAGGAATAGAGAGTTGGAACAGGCTCAGACATCTGGTAAATCTCAAGTATGGTGTGCTAAGCAAACAGCCGATAGAAGGCAACCATCGGCTAATATTCAAATGGCTTTTCTGTTGCCATCAGAGTTCAGAGCTCCAGCAGATCAAGAAGCTTACTCAGATTTTGATGAATCGGAGTATGAGGAGATAGTTGCCAAGTTGACAGTTATACAACATGCAATATTTGATAAACCAGTCAAGCATCGGTACTTAAAGGCTTTATATGTAAAAGGTTTTGTTGATGGGAAGCCGATGAACAAGATATTGGTGGATGGAGGTGCTTTTGTTAATCTCATGCCTTACACCACTTTTCATGAACTTAGCAAGGGACTAGGAAATTTGATTGAAACTGACATGATGCTTAAGGACTTTGGAGGTTTTACATCTAAGACCCGGGGGGTAATGAACATCGAATTGACAATCGGGAGTAAGACTCTGCTCACCACATTCTTCGTCATCGATGGAAAAGGGTCATACAGTTTACTCCTTGGTCGTGATTGGATTCATGCAAATTGTTGTGTGCCATCAACCATGCATCAGTGTTTGATTCAATTGCATGGAGATGATGTCAAACTGGTTCACGCTGATGAGTCCGTGAGTATCGCAATAGCCGATCCAGTCTTTTGGGAGCTAGCAGACTTCGAATGCTTTTCTGGCAAGTTATGGAAGGGAGGCTTCATTAAGGTCAATAATGAAAGCCAATAGCCGATCTAATCAGTCGACTTTAGAAATTTGTTTTAATGGATAATCTATTAGATGGTATAGATGGCAAACTTGGACATGGCTTCACGTCGACCGATGAATTAGTAGAGGTGGATATTGGTTCTAGAGATAGGCCTAGGCCGACGTACATAAGTGTCAAATTGGATCCTGAGTATAAGCAAGAGTTAGTAGGTTTATTGAAGGAATTTAAAGATTGTTTTGCTTGGGAGTATTATGAGATGCCCAGTCTGGGTCGATCGATTGTTGAGCATCAATTACCAATCAAACCTAGATATCGGCCATTTAAATAAGCTTCGAGGAGATTCAACCCAAATGTACTTGATGATATCAAGAAGGAGACTGAAAGGTTACTAGAAGCAAAGTTTATCCAACCATGCCGATATGCAGAGTGGATATCGAATGTTGTCCCTGTGTATAAGAAGAATGGGAAGTTAGGAGTTTCCATCGATTTTAGAGATCTGAACAAGACCACACCCATGGATGGTTATCCGATGTCGATTGCCGATATGTTGGTGGACACAGCAGTCGGGCACAAGGTTATTAGCTTCATGGATGGCAATGTAGGATATAACCAAATTTTCATGGCTGAGAAGGACATAGCAAAGACCGCTTTCAGGTGCCTTGGCACAATCGGCTTATTTAAGTGGGTTGTGATGACCTTTGGTCTGAAGAATGCCGGTGCAACTTATCAAAGGGCAATGAATTATATTTTTTATAAGTTGATCGGCAGCATTGTTGAAATCTACATTGATGATGTGATGATAAAATCCAAGGGGTACAAAGAGCATCTAACTGATTTGTGGGAGACTCTGGAATGCACAAGAAAGCATGGTTTAAAGATGAATCCTAATAAATGTGCCTTTGGAGTATCAGCTAGACAATTCTTGGGTTTTATGGTCCACGAGAGAGGAATCAAAGTCAGTCAGAAAAGCATGAAAGCAATCGACGAAGCAGTACCCCCGACTAGTAAAACAGAGTTACAATCTTTGCTTGGTAAAATTAATTTTATCAGGAGATTCATTTTGAATTTGTCAGAGAGAGTTCTGTCGTTTTCTCCCTTATTGAGGTTGAAAAATGATCAAGAATTTAAATGGGGTGACGTGCAACAAAAGACGTTTGAGGAGATAAAGGAATATATGAAATGTCCACCTGTGTTAGTCCCTCCTCAGTAAGGTAAGCCTTTTAAGTTGTACATATCGGCTGATGACAAAATAATTGGATCGGCCTTGATGCAAGAGTTTGAAGGAAAAGAGCGGGTTGTGTTTCTATCTGAGTAGAAAACTCCTGGATCCAGAAACGAGATATTCTTCCATCAAAAAGTTATGCTTGTGCTTATAATTCTCTTGCAATAAGTTGTGACACTACTTATTATCGGCTAAGTGAGTGTACAGTTGTTTCCAAGGCTGATGTGATCAAGCACATGTTATCAATGCCAATACTGAATGGGAGAGTGGGAAAGTGGATTCTCACGTTATCAGAGTTTGACTTGAGGTACGAATCGGCTAAAGCAGTCAAAGGGCAAGTAATGGCCGATTTCATCACCCAGCATCATAAACCAAGCATTGATTATGTAGAGCCGGTACCTTGGACGTTATTCTTTGATGGATCATCATGCAAACAAGGTGGGGGCATTGGTATTGTTATTATTTTGCCTCGGGGGGCAAGTTTTGAGTTTGATTTTCTGACTGAACCAATGATTACCAACAACCAAGCAGAATATGAAGCTATTCTTAAGGGGCTTCAACTTCTTCATGAAGTAAAGGCCAAAGCAATTGAAGTATTTGGAGATTCACAGTTAATTATTAATCAGTTGATCGGCCTATATGAGTGCAAAGAAGATACTCTGAGGGGATATTATGATGAGTGTCAAAGGTTGCTTTCAACATATTCTGAGGGCACAGAATCAAGAGGCTAATCGTTTAGCTCAAAGTGCTTCAGGTTATCGAGTGCTTTAAGAAGTCTTGAGTATTGAAACCTCGAGTAATGATTGGAGAATTGAAATAGCCGACTACCTTAGGAATCCAACATGGAAAGTTACCAGAAAGCTAAGGTATAAATCGACTAAGTATATTTTACTAGATGATTAGCTATATTATAAAATAGTCGATGGGGTGTTGCTCAAATGCTTAAATCAAGAGGAAGCTAAGGTGTTGATGGGTGAGGTGCATGAAGGGATATGTGGAGCCCATCAATCGGCTTATAAAATGAAATGGATTATTTGCAGAACTGGATATTTCTGGCCAACAATATTGGAAGACTGTTTTGAATATTACAAGGGGTGCCAGGACTATCAATGTTTTGGTAATGTCCAGAAATCGCCTGCATCAGCCATGAATCCAATAATCAAACCATAGCCGTTTTGAGGTTGGGGAATTAATTTAATTAGCCAGATTTTTCTACCCTCAAGCAAAGGACATAAGTTTATATTGGTAGCAACATATTACTTCACTAAATGGGTTGAGGCAATTCCTTTGAATATGGTAACCTCAAAGAACATGGTTGATTTTGTCAAGGAACATATTGTGTATTGTTTTGGGATTCCTCAAACTATAACTACCGATCAAAGGACAATGTTCACATCAGAAGAGTTTAGAGATTTTGCTGCCAGCATGGGAATCAAGCTGCTAAATTCTTCTCCTTACTATGCTCAGGCTAATGGCCAGGCAGAGGCGTCCAATCAGATTATGATTAAGCTAATCAAGAAAAAGATTGAGGAACAGCCAAGGAAGTGGCATTCAACGCTTAATGAAGCACTATGGGCATATAGGATGGCCTGTCATGGATCGATTAAAACATCACCTTATGAACTTGTCTATGGCCATAATGCAGTCCTTCCTTGGGAAGTTCAGACTGGATTGAGGCGTGTTACATTGCAAAATGATTTGTCAGTCGAAGTCTACAAGAATTTTATGATAGATGACTTAGAGGACTTCAGCTGCTTTCGGCTATGTGCTCTTGAAAATATGGAAGCCAATAAACTGAGGGTTGCAAAATATTACAATAAAAAGGTCAAGAGTAAGCAATTTTCTGAAGGAGACTTGGTCTGGAAAGTGAAATTGCCAATCGAGTCAAAGGACATCAAGTTCGGCAAATGGTCACCTAATTGGGAAGGACCCTATCGGATCAAACGTTGTGCGCCTGGTAATGCTTATATTTTGGAAACACTAAGAGGAGAGGAAGAATTTGGCAGAGCAATCAATGGGAAATATCTAAAGAAATATTACCCTAGCGTTTGGATTAATACTTGATAACTGATTTGTTCGATCGTTGGCCCTAATAGCCGATACCAGAATGGTATCGCCTCTAGTGCAAAAATAAACCCGAAGGGGTAGAAGCTGGTACGATGTGTATCGCCTATAGGAGCATAGCAAACAAGGATAGATTGATGTATGGAATATGAAGTACAAAGCAAAAAGAAAAAATCACTCAAGATGGAGAAATTGTTTGCTAAATATCACCTATTACAAACTACGGGCCGGAAAACACTTTGGTTACTATATCATCGGCCTAGTAAATAAGGGCTATGGAGTTGGCGGCATTGAAGAAATCCTCAACCAGGCACTCATGATCCCCAGGGTGCGCCATGACTAGAAAACCGTGGGGAAGAAGCCGAATTTCGTGGCTAGAACGGGCTTGTGCAGTAGCCAACGCCATGGCAGCACCATGACGACCGCCATGCAAGGCAACCTCCCTGACATGGTTCAGGATGTCATGCAGGCGAACCACTAGGAGGGCGCCTCTGGCGTTGACGAATCCCGCCGCATACTCCGCAGTCAATCGGAGGCTTTCCAGCTGAGTGGACAAATCTAAAAAGATTCAAAGGGGAGATGATCATAATCTTGAAGATGAAATTGAGAGAAAACAAAAGTTATGATAGATATCTCACCCGCGATTCTAGCCTCGGCCTTGGCCAACCTATCCTCCACCGAATCGGCCCCGGGAGGCGATTGGCATCGGACCATGGCCAGAGCCGATTCTATGAGGGAGAGAAAGTCGGTGAGATTCTGGCCATGCCTATCAATGGAGGCAAGCAGGTCATCATTGTCGACCCGCCTCCTCAGATAGCAGGGGAGCTAGTGGTGAGCTGTTAATGAAGAGAACCTCGAAGGCTGAACGTAGTCGGCCCTATGCCCCGAGGCAGTGAGAGCATCACGAGTTGCACCCTCCTAGTGATGAAGGCGCTGGCGTGATGACGCAGCTCCATTGAGGGCCTCCTCAGCAGACCTCTTGCTATTCTCCATGATCTAAAACCTATGGGAAAGTAGAAACCGCACTAAAGACACGAAAGGTTTGAGACGGAGCGGGATGTTTTTTGATCCACAGCCGTGGCCCATATATATAGCCCGGGAAGGTGAGAAGATAGATTTTGCCGGGGGTATGGAATTGAAGTCAGATGCGGAAACGGATTGACACTCCAGAAATTCAGGGGACGGATAATGAAGAGATAACAGATTCAGACTTATTGTTTCCCATAATTACAAAATATCATGGGATGGATACGAAAGGTTTACATTGACTAGCGATCAGCCCACCAAGGCTTCTTTGGATTGAAGGGAGTCCAGATCCCCACAAGGCCGAAGGTCATCATGATCCAAGTCACATCGGCCCATTGATAAAATTATGCCAGAGAAGGGGAAAAGCCGCCTGCCTAATAGATGCCCAGCTGATTTCTCGGTGACTGGGAAACTATGGGAAAGAAGCCTGTGGCTCTCCCGATGGGCATTTGATGGAGCGAACAAGGGGAAGGTGTCCACACATTTTAGCCCTTACAAACACTAGAACAGCTCTGCGAGCATGGAGAGAAGACTCAGGTGATATCACAAGAATTCTTCTAATCGCAGTAGTTGATCCTCTTGCTCGACAAGGTGCTAAGATGAGTGACACAATCACCCTATGCACAAGAATTCTTCTAACCACTCATGACCTTCATGGCAGAAAGATAGACCATGGAAGGTCTAGTAGAGCCAGAGGCACCCGAGGAAGCAGATAGAAGAGAAACATAGTTGAATTGTTGAATTGCTCTCGTCCGAGTCGGATAGACATTTTATATTCGGCCTGGAAAGATGGATCCAAGCGCCCGTGAAGTAGTGATGCTCTCGTAAAAGTTTTGAAGCATGGGCTCATAAGCTAACATAGACGGTGACAAATAGTAGACCCTAGATCAAGATTCTCTACCCATGACTGTAGGACCTATCGGGAGTATAGATGTGATAATTTTGGAATAAAATTACTTTTATCCCAAAATTGGGGGGCATGTGTTTACACCAGAATTTGGAAGAAAGATTACAGGAACTTGAAAGCTCCCAAGATCATGTCATCAAGGAATCGATTACATAAAGGTCGATATCAGCTGATTCGAATGCAGCACTAGAATTGGCTCTCTTCAGATGGCGCCAGCAGATAACTATAATAGCTATAATTGGCGCCAGGAAAAAACATGTTGGACTCTACAAAAAGGAAAAGATTAGGGTCCAAGTTATCTTAAATTAGGGATATTTTCTCTTAGGCCAAAAGTTATAATGAGTCGTGCTTAAGCAGAATTCATGGGTAGGTTCTAAGTATAAATATTGGACCTCGGCTATTGTAAAGAACAACCAATCAATCAAATACAAGTTACTTACTTTTTTGGCTCTGGCCATCCCTTAGGAGTAGGAGTAGAGTAGATCTCGGTGAGTTCCTCAGCGAGCAAGGTTGCATCGGTCCGGCCGACCTCCGGCTTGTCTGTAAGTACCATCATGGCTTATACTTCTGTTCGTACGACTACATCGATCCGGTTGACCTCCACTGCGACTCTGGTATAAGCTAGTTATCGACTCTTGCCTAGTTCAAGTACGGCTGCATCGATCCGGTCGACCTCCACTGCTCGAACTAGATTAAGGTCAAGTTATCGGCTCTATCTATGGGTGGCGTCCTTCGGATAGATTCATTAAGTTACCGATATTGCTTATTATTTCCATTATTTATTTAATTACAGCAATATCACTTTGCCCGATTGGGATTGATCTAGATCGGCCTTATATCCTGTTTAACCCATCATTTATTAATCTAAACTGATCTAATCTGCACCTTAAACAATGAGTTATGTTTTATCGGCTGTTTTATGTCAATCTTTATCGCGCATAGTGTGCGGTTAAGGCATGCCTGGTCTTGAATAGATCTATCGGCTAACGAAAACCGTTCTATGGCCCGTTATCACGGCCTGTGTGATTCTGCCTCACTTTCCACTGTTAGCACCGTAGAGCGGGGACTGTTATTTGGTAGATTCGTTCCTGATAGGGCATGACCTTAACTATGCGCTATGCCTGAATCAGCTGTTTTAGCCGATATCGAGTGTTTTCACAAATACAGTTCACGCCATGAGACCATTGAAGTAAGGGTAGATTGAAAGATATGTTAGCCCCATGATCTTATTATTGTGTTATGGCCTGCATGATTCTACCTCATGCCCCACTGGTCATAGCGATAGATGAGATCTAATATGTTCATTAGATCTATCTCTATTAAATGGTTAAATGATGATAAGTTGTTTCTTTTATAATAAGAGGGATTCGGCTACTTGCAGTCATTGGCTTAGCATAAACTGATTAGTGTCGACATCCCATTGCCATTGACTAATATTTGTCTAAATAACGATATTCATCGTGAATGATAACCAATTTTTCCTTCCATAATTCCATGAGCTTTAACTGATTTATTCTTATGAGTATGCTGAAATCGGCTATTTAGTCGATCTCCTTTCACATCGGCTCTCAGAGCCATACATTCGGCATGTTCTGCTTTAAATCACTGATAAACTTTCTCTCCTTGTCAATTACAGGGTCAAATTGACTGGCACGTCTCGGGAGGAGTACGCAGGATCGACCACCCCTGCGTTGAAGCCAGGTCGATCTACAGCTCCATCGAGCAGACCATTGTGGCTTGCTCGTGTGCCCAGCACAAGACGAATTTTTGTGCCGACAGGATTAAATATCACTTTAACGTCGGTATTTAATTTCATAGTATTGTTATCTTATCGTGCAATCCGTATGATTTTAGTACAAAAAATTAGTTGTCCCATAGCAATGTATGAGCATGCTACCTAGTATACTCATAAATGAGTGTGTAGTGCAGTGGTACGACAAATAAGTGTGTAGTATAGTGATAGGGTTCTGTTGTGTGAACTGAAGGTTTCAGGTTCAAGTCTTGAGAAGCACCTATTTTCTTTGGTTTTCTAGAAACGATTAATATTTATAGATGGCCCTCCCATGTTAATTGATTTACATGAAAAATGTCCATCTCTCGAAATAGTTTATGTACTAGTGGACTCTAGTCAGTATTGACATAATTGTCGTTGGATATATTTTACGTAGCACCTGGTTTTAAGAACAAAACCAGATACACACCATATGTGAGCCCAGAAAGTCAAATCTCACATATAGCTACAAATAAGGGTAATATCAAAAGACAATGCTCAATATATAACGTACTTAGTATAAAGGATATAACCTTAGACAACAAACATCGGAAAGATAACTCCGATCTTCGGATGAAGACTCCAATTCCACAAGGACAACTGACTTGTTAATCACAAGCCTAATTCCTCCAAACTCCAGCAATCTGGTACCCATTCGGGATTTTTCCAAAGATTTAAAAAGTAAAGCAAGTGTAAGTACATGTCGTACTCAACAAATATAACATGGGGTTCATGAGGCTCAAAAGGCTAACACTGGTTTAACTGCGATTAGCTTTTAATGAGTCATCTTTTAGCAACTGGGTGGCAACAAGTTTATCACAAGCCCATGTAAACACATGATAAGGTAAACATGAATAATGAATAGCATAAACAGTAATCATTAATGAGCATCTTCATCATCAGTATCATCTGTGTTCATCATCTATTCTGTAAGGGTTCCAAGGCCGCTCGTGACCGTGAGCACGGCTGATATACCAGTTTTACACTCTGCAGAGGTTGTACACTTTCATCGTGAGTCATGATTTATCCTTTCACCCAAGGTGATCAACCTCTTTACCCACTACCAAGAAAGGTCGGCAGGGTTCACTATGAAGCCTTACAAAGGTTCGTCTAACAAGTTAGTGCCATTAGATTCACTCGGCAAACAGATATAGACCCCCCCCTTCCTGATGGTACAATGATGCGTAGCCTATACAAAAGGGGACAGAGGCCGCACTATACCCAATTTGGCAAGCCATTCTTATGCCAATAAAGGTAACCACTAACATGCTAGAAAAGGTCCTCATACTGAGCTAAAGCCAGAGCCATATAGCCCTCACAGCTGTAATGTAAGTCCCGGATGATCACTTACAGATAAGTCCTTAGGAAGAGAAATCTAGAGCACCATAAAATAGCCCAATGCCCTAGCCCCCTTATTCCATGTTGCTAAAAAGCATCTTTTAATGTTTATTGCATATTCCATTAGTCAAGTTACAAGATCATGGTCTTTAATTGAGCACTAGCATCGTACTAACTAATTGAAAGCTCTAGTTTGGTTTTGGTTAATTGATGAAACCCTAAGTGCTAACCTAGTTTATCAAGATGATTATGAGATAGGTAGCACTACTCCAAGTGATGAAGCAATGACGAAGATCATGACAATGGTGATAGCATGGTGATGATCAAATGCCTGAACTTGGAAAAGAAGAAAGAGAAAAACAAAAGGCTCAAGGCAAAGGTATAAAATGTAGGAGCCATTTTGTTTTAGTGATCAAGACACTTAGTGAGTGTGATCACATTTAGGATAGATAGCCGTACTATTAAGAGGAGTGTAACTCATATCGAAATGCGGTTATCAAAGTGCCACTAGATGCTCTAACTCATTGTATATGCATTTAGGATCTAGTGGAGTGCTAACACCCCTTGAAAATATTTGTGAAAATATGCTAACACATGTGCACAAGGTGTTTGCAGGGTTGAGATGGGATTCGGCGCTTTTGGAAAAATGAAATGTCTATTTTCTATTGCGCCAGATGCAAAATTCTTGGTGGTTGGCACATTTGAGCAAGGGTGAAGAAGTTAGAGTTGAAATGGAGTTGGTCGAAATGATGCTGGCGTCGGTCTACTGACCGGACGCTGGGTCACTCAGCGACCGGACACTGAAAGGCTGCGTCCGGTCGAGCTGTCAGACGGCACAGTGGGTAAGGTTGAGCACCGGACGCTGGTCTGCGTCCGGTCAAGGTGGACCGGACGCGTCCGGTCGAAAAAACATGCCTCGGGGAGCTTACTGGAAATGACCGGACGCTGGGGCTTCAGCGTCCGGTCAGTTTTGCCGGAGCGTCCGGTCAGCTTCGTAGCCGTTGAAATCTGACGAACAGCGTTTGAAGCTGGTGACGCGTGGCGTCCATCGGGCGACCGGACGCTGAGGGCCAGCGTCCGATCGGTATGACCGGAGCGTCCGGTCAGAGCGTGTTTTGCCCAGTGAAGGGGTACAACGGCTCTATTTGATGGGGGCTCTATTTATAGCCCCATGGCCGGCTCAAGGGAGCTCTCTTGCACATTTTCATTGACATAGCAACCTTGTGAGCTTAGCCAAAGTTCTCCCACTCATCTCCATCATTGATCCATCATCATTGTGAGATTGGGAGAGAATCCAAGTGCATTGCTTGAGTGATTGCATCTAGTGGCACTTGGTATTCGTGTTGCGCTGCGGATTTCGCTTGTTTCTCTTGGTGGTTGCCACCACCTAGATGGTTGGAGCAGCGGTGAAGGATCGGCACGAGTTGGTGATTGTTCGTGGCCGCCTTCGGTGATTGTGAGGGGAGTTGTACCTTCCCCGGTGGAGCGCCGAAAGGTAACTCTAGTAAATTGCTTGTGTCATTGAGTTACCTCACTTGTGGGTCGGTTCTTGCGGTGTCCAATCGTGTGGACGAGGTTTGTGAAACACCTCTTAGCCGCCGAACCACCAAGTGTTGGTCGACACAACGGGGACGTAGCGTGTTGGCAAGCACGTGAACCTCGGGAGAAAATCGATTGTCTCTCTTCTTTGTCATTCTCCCGGTGATTGGCTATATATTCATCTTGTGATTGGTTCATCCCCTACACGTTGGTATAATCACTCTACTCACTCATTTATATTCTTGCAAACTAGTTGATACAAGCTCTTTAGTGTAATTAGAATTGAGAGCTTGCTTTATTATTTACATTCATCTAGTTGATCTCTTTAGAGTAGCAAGGTTGAGAGCTCTTAGTGAGTAATTACATAGCTAGTTTGTGTGCCTAAGTATTCATTGCAACTAGAATTGTTGGATAGGTGGCTTGCAACCCTTGTAGAGCTAGAGCAAGTTTGCATTACGCTATTTGTCATACTAATCAAATTGCTCTAGTTGATTTGTAGATTTTTAAATAGGCTATTCACCCCCCTCTAGCCATATTAGGACCTTTCACTAATGCAATACCCCATAGGTAACAAAGCACAAGGTACAAAGTACTAGGAAATCCTTAGTGGCAGCCAAGATAGACACATGCAGTATGAATTAAATGATTAAAGGTGTATAGGTAACAAGGATGGTCCCATGCTATACTTGCCTTAAAATTAGATCCTTCTTCCAATCCAAATCTTCAAAGATCTGCTTCTTGGTTCAACTCGTAAAGCTCACTGACTGGACATGATCATAAAGCACCACACAAACATCCATGTAATCAAACATGAAGCAAACAATAGATCTAAATTAGAACAGTACACCAAGCATAAAATCAAGATGAAAAGTTTGTAAAACGAATCTACGTCTCGCTACGAACACACAGACGCGAAAAGCACTCTAATCGGAGCTATGGTGAAAAAGATACATCTACCGAAAGATTTGCTCATAGGAGAAAATATAAAACTATTAGCTTCATGTGTTTTAATTATATAAAAACATATATAAGATATTTTATAGATAATATAATTTAAGTCAAATTTAGGTTTAAAATATAATACTAAAGTAAAACAAATCATATTTTATTTATGAAAACTAGTTGCATAATTATTATTCAAATTTAGAATTTAAACCATGAAATTCCAGAAATAGTGACATAGTAACCACTATTACTAACGCGTAGATCTCGTCACTATGAATCTAACGCAACTTCAATGAGCTAAAACAGAGTTAAAATGTAGAAGATGTGAATTAAACAAGATTTCTTTTAATAAAATAATAGATTAAATCTAACCTCAAATTTTAAGAGTTGAAAACACATCTAACAATGATATAAACACGTAGACAATGTAAATACGAACCTAACGCAATTTGAACGGATCAAATCGGAGTTAAAATGGAGAAGTTATGGCTAAAACAAAATCAGTGGCAAATCTGTAAATAAGTGAAAATGTATTTTCAATCTAACCGAAACAAAGTACGCTTTCAAAAGAAGAAAACAGAATCAAGAAAGTCGTTTTGGACTGCGGGTTAAGTCTCAAGTATTTATAAGGGGCTTTTTGTAAATCTAACGGCGAAGGGGTAACTTGAAATCTCGACCGTCGGATCATCATTGAACGGCGTTGATTAGATCACGGGGGGAAAAGGAGAGAACCGGCCGGTGGCTACAGTGCCCGGCGCTGTGGGGCGCCATTGACGGTGATGAGCAACTCGTCGGCGAACATGGAAACGGCCCTAGAGGCCTCAGTTCACCACCAGCAAAACATAGGGAGCAAGCGGAGGAGATGGCGAACGTACCTAGGGGGATTTTGGTGGCGCGGAGCAAGAGGAGCCAGCGCTGTGCTTGGCTAGGCGACAGTGGACGACGGCGCTAGGTGGTGGCGCCGCTGCGGGCACTCGGGCGATGCGGTTGGAGCGGGATAGGGAGGCGGTGGGCATGGACATCCGATATTTATGAGACATGGAAGACTTGGGGGGCACGCCACGAAGGGAGACGGGGACGGTGCGGACTCGGATGGTGGCGGTCTGGTGGTAGAATCTACATCGGGTACGAGCGGGAGGAGGGGGATAGAGTTGATAGGGTGGCCCCACCTATCGGCGTCGGCGAGAATGGGGTCAGAGTGACAGAGAGGGCGGGGTGCTCGGTAGCGGGGTCTTGTTGGGCCGGCCCGAGGGTGGACAAGCGGAGAGCGGGAAACGGGCCGCACGGCTGCTGGGCTATGGTGGAAGGAGCACCAGCGCGGCTTGGGCTAGTTCACCGGCTGAGCCTGCATCGCGAGAGGGAAGGCCGAGCTGGGCTCGTGTGGGAGAGAAAAAAATGGGGAGGAGCAGTGGGCCAAAGGAAAGGGAAGGAGAAGAATCCCTTTTCTTTTATTTCAAAACCTATTTCAAATATGAGCCAAACCAAATTTGAATAGAATTTCAAATACACTTTTTAACTTAATTAAAAATAAGAAATTTTGGTATGTTCTCAAAAATAAATTTTACAACCTTTTTAAATTCTTTTATTTTCCATTTCCCTTTTTCCCTCTTTTCTTTTACTTCAAAGCCATTTTCAAATTTATTTTTCAAAAGTTTTTTTGAATCTTTTCAATTTGAATCAAATCCACACAATTCAAAGAAACAAATGCACTGGCATGTATGCACAAACATGTTGATAAACCTTATGATGAAGTTTAATTAAATGAAAAATTTTATTTTCCTATATTTTATGAGCACAAAATTCAGAAATATTTCATTTTATACCTATTTTCAAAAGAGGCAAATTTTAGGGTGTTACAATTCTACCCCCTTTAAGATGAATCTCGTCCCCGAGATTCGGAAGACGTCGACTAGGAGATAGGGATAGTTTGTCTTTGAATTCTTCTCTACTTCCTCGTGTAATTCCATCTTCTCGATAAGGATCCCACTTTACTTTGCATACCTGTTGATCTTACTCCAATTAACTTGCCAAACTGATTCCAAGATTTTAACAAGCACCTTGAACAACTCTCAGGTAACTCCAGTCACTAGGCCACCTTTCCGTTAATACCAATTCTTTTTCTTAAAATATCCACCTTCCAACGAAGCCTGATGAACCTCTTGGCCAGAAGAAAATTCTACTACTAATCTTCAAAACATTAATGATTCCAATCAAGTAGCTCAAACTTGGAATACAATTCTTAGTCCTTCGTGTCACCCGAACTTTCTTAGCATGATTCTCCGTTGCTAAGGGCATCGGCCATGACTTTGCTCCTTGAAGTAATAGCACTTCTCCAAGTCATAACCAATTTCATTCCAACGAGGATAACACAAGCTCAAGACCAACTTAGTCAAGATGTCATGTGGATTCTTGTGACCCTCCTAGATGTCACTTTTACTTCCAAAAAGGACAGTACTTTCATGCTTCACAATGGATAACTCTAGATAACATGCTAGGTAGTTCTAGTTCAACTCATGCTTCCTTAGTTGACTTAATGAACAAGCCACTACTTTTCTTCATGCATAAGGACACATTCCACACCTTGATAAAGTGCATCCTAGTGGACATAAAGCTCTTGTCCTGATTTGGCAATGCTAATACATATGTTTTACTCCAACCTCTTCTTGGATTCCGTCGAACACTTACCTGAGGTTTCTTGATCCAAACTAACTTAAAAGCTTCTCCAGTAGTACTATCAAAATCTGGATGATCTTGGATAAACCTTCCTTGAACCTTTAATCAAACCTCATTGAGACTTTGAGTTTCACTCACATCTTTGGGTACCACCACGCTTCCGCTGCGCAAACTAGAACGTAGGATACTTCATCTTGTAAATTCTTCAACTTGGCTACCCCCTTAAGAAAAGATAAACTAGGGGACACCAAGCATAGCTTTCACCTTCTTTTAGATGAGCTAACCAGTATCAAGACAAACTGACATCCCGATGATACTCTCGTGTAAGGCAAGAACAAGAGATCTGAAATTCCTCACGAGTAGAAAAAAATAGCAGTGCAGTAAAACAGCTGTAACTCTAATTCTGTTAATCCAATAATATTGTAGGTTATACCGTTGGAAAGCTTATAAAATTCTCCACAACTTACTTATAGAACACTTTTCAAATTTCTATAGTTAACCTAGCCTAAAACAGTGCACAAGAGAAATTGTTCCAGGTTCCAAACAGCACAGATGCATCGCATTGTGATTTTCGTATCTCCATAACCAAAATAGCTATCAAGCTGATTCGTCCGCTCAGAGAAAGATACTGAAGTCTACTATTGTCCAGAATTTTCTCATGATTTTTGGTCATCTAAAATTAGAGATATAAGCCAAAGAGTGCAGACTGCTCAAAAAAGACAGGATAGAGGAAACAGAAGAATACCATAACCCAACTATTTATTGCACTGATCCTTATACCTTAGGCCTATAAGCTAAATGAAATTGTGGGAACACCCAACAAGATCAATCATTACAAAGATTCAAACAATCATAAGCATAATGACAATTCAACAAGCAATAAAGGTGCACAATTCAATCATTGACTCAACTTGCAATACTATCGTTTTTATTACATGAAGGCACAAACTCCTATTCCTTAACTAGGGATCTTGGGTAGCCTAGCATGACTTCTTCATTCGTCACTCTCACCGAATGCTTCTTTCGGGTTGGGTATTACTGACACTTTCTGGTAGCAACTTTGTAGTGATCGCCACTTCCATGGTACAACTGTTGATTCTTCCATGGGCAATTTAGCGTAATGTCCTTCTTGTTGGAAACGATAACACATGATCCTAGCTATATCTTTTGTGGTGTAAAATTCCACAGATTTGTTGCTAGGTGTGTTGCCAGCTTGCTGACTCTGAAGGTTCATCTTTGTTAGACTTGACCGCTTTTTAGCTCGTTTGATCTTTCAGGGTTGAAACTCCTTATAGGTGATCGTCCACCCATCTATGCATACCTCTTGTGGAAAGAGTGGAGTAATCTTAGCTTGAGAAACTTCTAACTCTTTAGAGTCTGAGTTTATCTGACTAGGGATTGGAGCTGGATGTGACAATGTAGTAAAACTTGAATGTTGATTGCTTCCCAATTCTGTCTCTGGCGAGACTACCTTCCTCTTCTTATCCACATTGTCCTCAGGTACAAGCTGAATACCTTCATACTCAATTCTTTCTCCTAATGGTGTTATTAGAAGAACCAAACGTTGGGCATGCTTAATCACTCCTTTACAGGCAGATAACCGTCCCTGTCCTAGGATAACATCAATTTTCATTGACTCCAAAACGATAAGGTTTGCCATGAAATTCACCCCCTTTATGTCAAAACTAACTTTTGGGCATATGTGGTCTGCCTTCACTTCACCTCCTAGAGAGTTAATCATCACCGGTTTCCTTATCGAAAGCATAGTTATCTTATTATCTTCTACCTATTGGCTAGAGATAAACGAATGTGAAGCTCTAGGGTCAAACAGCATTGTGGTGGGAGCTGAGTTTACTAGAATGAAACCATACACAACCTCCTTAGCTCCATGAGGAGTAGTCATATCCACATTATTCAATCTTCCTTGGATGTAGTTTCTCTTTACTTTACTTCCTTGCTCCTATTTCTTCTTGGCGAAGGCAGTTAAGGACAACGTAGCTTGGTCCCCCTAACCTTTGATACCGGTGGTCTCCTCATTATGACCCATCTATATAGGTGAAGAGAGAGGATTGAGAATAGAGACAAGGTTTTCACAACAGAACAGAGGCTGAAGTGAGCATAACTTTTACAAAATAACAAGGTTGGAGGGAAAACAAGAAGTAAGCAAAGATAAAAGCATGCTAAAACGTCCAGTTCTATCTAGGCTTGCATCCTACAGTCAACATTGCTCTGATACCACTTTGTAGCACCTGGTTTTAAGAACAAAACCAGATACACACCATATGTGACCCCAGGAAGTTAAATCTCACATATAGCTACAAATAAGGGTAATATCGAAAGACAATGCTCAATATATAACATACTTAGTATAAAAGATATAACCTTAGACAGCAAACAGAGGAAAGATAACTCCGATCTTCAGGTGAAGACTCCAATTCCACAAGGACAACTTACTGGTTGATCACAAGCCTAATTCCTCCAAACTCCAGCAATCTAGTACCCATTCGGGATTTTTCCAAAGATTTAAAAAGTAAAGCAAGCGTAAGTACATGTCGTACTCAACAAATATTACATGGGGTTCATGAGGCTTAAAAGGCTGACACTGGTTTCACTATGATTAGCTTTTAATGAGTCATCTTTTAGCAACTGGGTGGCAACAAGTTTATCATAAGCCCATGTAAACACATGATCAGGTAGACATGAATAATGAATAGCATAAACAGTAATCATTAATGAGCATCTTCATCATCAGTTTCATCTGTGTTTATCATCTATTCCGTAAGGGTTCCAAGGCCGCTCGTGACCATGAGCATGACTGATATACCAGTTTTACACTCTTCAGAGGTTGTACACTTTCACTATGAGTCATAATTTACCCTTTTGCCCGAGGTGATCAGCCTCTTTACCCACTACCAAGGAAGGTCGGCAGGGTTCACTATGAAGCCTTACAAAGGTTCATCTAACAAGTTAGGGCCATTAGATTCACTTGGCAAACAGATATAGAGGCCCCCCTTCCCGATGGCACAATGACGCGCAGCCTATACACAAGGGGACAGAGGCCGCACTATACCCGATTCGGCAAGCCATTCTTATGCCAATAAAGGTAACCACTAACAAGCTAGAAAAGGTCCTCATACTGAGCTAAAGCCAGAGCCATATAGCCCTCACAGCTGTACTGTAAGTCTCGGATGATCACTAACAGATAAGTCCTTAGGGAGAGGAATCTAGAGCACCATAAAATAGCCCAATGCTCTAGGCCCCTTGTTCCATGTTGCTAAAAAGCATCTTTTAATGTTTATTGCATATTCCATTAGTCAAGTTACAAGATCATGGTCTTTAATTGAACACTAGCATCATACTACCTAATTCAATACTCCATAGGTAACAAGGCACAAGGTACAAAGTACTAGGAAATCCTTAGTGACAGTCAAGGTAGACACATGTAGTATGAATTAAATGATTAAAGGTGTATAGGTAACAAAGATGGTCCCATGCTATACTTGCCTTAAAATTAGATCCTTCTTCCAATCCAAATCTTCAAAGATCTGCTTCTTGGTTCAACGCGTAAAGCTCATTGACTGGACATGATCATAAAGCACCACACAAACATCCATGCAATCATACACGAAGCAAACAATAGATCTAAATTAGAATACTACACCAAACATAAAATCAAGATGAAAAGTTTGTAAAATGAATCTACATCTCGCTACGAACATACAGACGCGAAAAACACTCTAATCGAAGCCACGGTGAAAAAGATACATCTACCGAAAGATTTGCACATAGGAAAAAATATAAAACTATTAGCTTCATGTGTTTTAATTATATAAAAACATATACAAGATATTTTATAGATAATATAATTTAAGTCAAATTTAGGTTTAAAATATAATATTAAAGTAAAACAAATCATATTTTATTTATAAAACCCAGTTGCATAATTATTATTCAAATTTAGAATTTAAACCATGAAATTCCAGAAATAGTGACATGGTAACCACTGTTACTAACGCATAGATCTTGTTACTATGAATCTAACGTAACATGAATGAGCTAAAATGGAGTTAAAACGTAGAAGATATGAATTAAACCAGATTTCCTTTAATAAAATAATAGATTAAATCTACCCTGAATTTTAAGAGTTGAAAACACATCTAACGGTGATATAAACACGTAGATAACGTAAATACGAACCTAACGCAATTTAAACGAATCAAATTGGAATTAAAACGGAGAACTTATGGCTAAAACAAAATCAGTGGCAAATATGTAAATAAGTGAAAACGTATTTTCAATCTAACCGAAACAAAGTACGCTTTCAAAAGAAGAAAATGGAATCGAGAAAGACATTTTGGACTGCGGGTTAAGTCTCAAGTATTTATAAGGGCCTTTTTGTAAATCTAACAGCGAAGGGGTAACTTGAAATCTCGACCGTCGGATCATCATTGAACGGCGCTGATTAGACCACGGGGGAAAAGGAGAGAACCGGCCGGCGGCTACAGTGCCCGGCGCGGTGGGGCCCCATTGACGGCAACGAGCACCTCGGCGGTGAACTTGCAAACGGCCCTAGAGGCCTCGGTTCACCACGAGCAAAACACAGGGAGCAAGCGGAGGAGATGGCGAACGTACCTAGGGGGATTTTGGTGGCGTGGAGCAAGAGGAGGCGGCGCTGTGCTTGGCTGGGCGACGGCTGTGCTTGGCTGTGCTTGGCTGGGCGACGGTGGTGCGCTAGGTGGTGGCGCGGCTACGGGTGCTCGAGCGATGCGGTTGGAGCGGGATAGGGAGGCGGTGGGCACGGGCATCTGATATTTATGAGACGCGGAAGACTTGGGGGCACGCCACGAAGGGAGACGGGGACGGTGCGGACTCGAACGACGGCGGTGTGGTGGTCGAATCCACGTCGGGTATGAGCGGCGGGAGGGGGATAGAGCTGACAGGGTGGCCCCACCTATCGATGTCGACGAGAACGGGGCTGGAGTGACAGAGAGGGCGGGGTGCTCGGCAGTGGGGTCTTGCTAGGCCGGCCCGAGGGCGGACAAGCGAAGAGCGGGAAACGAGCCGCGCAGCTGCTGGGCTGCGGTGGAAGGAGCACCAACACGGCTTGGGCTGGTTCACCGGCTGGGCCTGCGTCACGAGAGGGAAGGCTGAGCTGGGCTCGCGCGGGAGAGAAAAAAACGGGGAGGAGCAGTGGGCCAAAGGAGAGGGAAGGAGAAGAATCCCTTTTCTTTTATTTCAAAACCTATTTCAAATATGAGCCAAACCAAATTTGAATAGAATTTCAAATACACTTTTCAACTTAATTAAAAATAAGAAATTTTGGTAAGTTCTCAAAAATAAATTTTACAACCTTTTTAAATTCTTTTATTTTCCAATTCCCTCTTTTCTTTTACTTCAAAGCTATTTTTAAATTTATTTTTCAAAAGTTTTTTTGAATGTTTTCAATTTGAATCAAATCCACACAATTCAAAGAAACAAATGCACCAGCATGTATGCACAAACATGTTGCTAAACCTTATGATGAATTTTAATTAAATAAAAATTTTTAGTTTCCTATATTTTATGAGCACAAAATTCAGAAATAAATTATTTTAAACCTATTTTCAAAAGAGACAAATTTTAGGGTGCTATATTTTATTTTCTAAAAATTACTTAATTCTGCCATTATATGAAAAATAACATAAAGTAATCATAAATCTCCGTCTAAGTTGACCATCTATACCATTGTGAACTATACTCTAAAGTAATTAAAAAAACTGCATTTGAATTAGTGACCCTTCTACTCCCTCTATCTTTTATTACTCCCTCTGTTCCTTTTTACATATCACGTTAGTTTTGTCCTATGTCAAATATTAGTATCTTTGACTAACTATTTAAAAAATCCTTATAAGTTCACAACATATGAATTATCTATTGTGGAAGTATTTTCAATAGTGAATCTAAAAACATAAATCCTATAACATGAACCTATATAAATTTTTATAAGTTCTTTAAAATCAATGGTCAAAGATACAAATGTTTTGACTTAGAACAAAACTAATACAACATGTGATAAAAAAGAAAGGGAGTACATATTGTATTAGCTTTGTCCTAAGTCAAACATTTGTATCTTTGACCACTGATTTCAAAAAAATTATATATGTTCATGATATAAGATTTATGTTTTTAGATTCACCATGAGAAATATTTTTATAATATATAATGCATATGTTGTGAAACTATAAGATTTTTTTTAAAATAAATGCTTAAAGATAGTAATGCTTGACTTAGGACAAAACTAATGTGACATGTAAAAGAGAACGAAAGGACTATTATAAATAATATAAATAACATCTTAAATTTGTGGTCATAAAAGAAATAAATTTAATATCCCTTCAAATCTAATCTAAATTGCTAACATGTGCTATTATTAAATATTTAAACAACCCTAAGTTATGCATTTTATATATTTCTAAGTTACTCGCTTCTATTGTTATAAATACAAAATAACTTAAAATAAAGGTATATGTTGTGCCAGGCAGAGTATACATGCATGAAGCGATGAATGATTTATTAGCAATCATTAAAATAGCTTCCTTAACCGCTATATCGGAACGATGCTAATAATTTTTTTTAAAAAAAATATATATTAATACCCATGATAATAATTTATGTAAGTTGTTTCTTTACATATATTTAAACATTGTAACTAAATTATTATGACATATCTAAATCAACAGTATATTTGAAAACACTCTATTTCATAAAAGTATTGCTACAAATATAGTATAATTATTTGATAAGAAAATATAGCATCTTGAGTAGAGACGGATGTTATTTCTAACCAAGTGGCTATGACCTCATTTGTCTTTGATATTTCTTTGTTGTAAACAAAAACTAGTAGAATAAAATATTAATATCCTCTTGATGCTATCACCATTGGCCCTTTCTAGATCTCACTTCGAGCTCTATTGCCGAGGTTGAGCACTGTGGTGTGGGTTTAGACGTTCGTTTATGCCGGCCTACTCCATAAAATCCTTATTTTCTTTAACAAAAACACAAAAATATAGATTTAATAAAATGCACAATAAACACAAGTGTTTCAATTTAATTTGATAATTTTTTAACAACTAATAAGAACAAAAATTGAAAGTGAAAAAAAATCATGACATCATGAAATGTTATAATACTAAAAGTGACCATAACTTAAGCTAATGTAAGGTTTAACAAAGTTCATTGAAGACACATGGAGGTGCCATGCAAAGGAAGATTGATTACAGACATAGATGGAAGAAACACATATAGTAAATGATAAAATTATCATAACCGGATAGAGATTATCAAACATTTATATGCATTGTGTTAGAGAATGAAAAAAGAGCGTGTGTACACTTGTAATGCTTCTTGTACTCTCTCCATTCCAAATTATCAGACGTTTTTACTTTTTCTTAATGTATTGCTTTTACTATGTATCTAGACAAATCTAAGTGCATAGCAAACACAATGCATATAAAAGTTAAACGTCTTATAATTTGAAATGGATCGGAGGGAGTAGGATTGTTAGTTGGAGTACAATGTGGACATGTAAGGCTGTCTTCCATTCCACACAGATGTTTCAGGCCAACCTTACTTTTTCCAACCCGATCTACATTAATTCAATGCATATCCTATTTCTTCGGGCACGATAGAGATCGTTGTGGTTTGAACTAGGCCTCCGACTCTCCGAGTCTAAGCACTGACGATTCAGCATGATCCGAAGTCCGAACTGTCGGGGTTGGCCACTTACGTGCTTGATGGTTACACTTGCACTGCAATCGTCGTAGCCCGTAACCATCCTAGTATCTCGCCGTACCGGGCTGGCGGCTAGCATAGGGGACAGCGTGTGCGGCGGTCAAAACACGCGACACCGGGAGCTAGCCGGAGCAGTAGCCAGCATTAAACCGTCCGTTGTCTGCTTTCGTGAACAACGCACTCAGCTGCGCCTGGAGGCGACGGCCGGTCGTTTATTTGTCCATGGATTCCACGCCCGTCGCTGTGCTCACGCACGCACGTCGCTCGATCGACTTCACCGGAAGCTTCCACGTAACACGCTGATGATGAGCCCCGCCACCACCAGCTCCATTTCCGCGCGCCTATATATAGCCTTTTCTGTGCGAAAATGGCTAACTGCACTGCATGCACCTTCTCACTAGCTAGTCTTCTCCAAGGCGCTTAGCCGCTTAGGTAGGTAGCCGGCGGCGAGCTCGTCATGGACGGCTGCAGCAGCTGGTTGCCATTCCTAGGCGCTGGAATTGGCGACGGCGTATCGAGGTAAGATTAAGAACGCTTGGCACATAGCTATACTCCTACATGTAGCTTGATGATCCAGGCAAGCAGCTAGCCAATATAGGTAGTAGGTATATTCTTAAGTTTGACCGTCAGGCGACACTTGAGTCTTAAGTTAACAATTTTCTTTTCTGTTATTTTGCTTGTGCAGCAGGAGTGGCTTGGAGGTGCAGCAGAAGCAGGACCTGCCGATTAGCTCGCAAGTGGAGGAGCAGCTCCAACAGGCAACGATCATATCATGCATGCACGCTCATAATCAGCAGCTGTTTTTTTTTGTACTACATGAAATTAGTATGCGATCTTCAATCGACCTAGTAACCTCTAGAAATGAGTTTTTTTTCCCTGTTTGACTATGTATGCCTATGCATGCTTCATTCTTGCATCGTTCTTGGTGGCCGCAGTTCTACTTGCTGATGGACATGGAGAAAAATGGACACACAGAGCCAGAGGTGGTGCCCTCGTCTGAATCATCCATGTTCCGCTCCTTCTCTGGAAGTCCCGACGAGATCTCGTCGCTCAAGCAACGTAGCAGCAACATCACCACTGCAAACTCTTGCCACCACCCGGCACCTGCAGAGGTCTCTTCCCAGCAGAGACAGCTCTCCCCAGTCACCTACGGCAGCGACCGCCACTATGACCAACAGTGCTATGGCAACCTTGACAAGATCCTAAACCTGGACGAATTCAACTGCCAAGAAGCTCACAACGAACGAGCGCAGCTCAAGAACGGCCATGGCGGCGCGTTCATGCCCTACGTCCGCCACCTCAGCCCGAAGAAGAAGCCCAATAAGCCAGGCTCCGGCGGGCAGAGGGCGATCAAGGCGGCCATGTCAGCTGTGGGATGGATGCACATGGTCAGGCTTGCCCAGTGGCGGCAGTGCTGCTACCAGATGGAAATGGCAGTAGCGCCGCCCACCGGCGGGAGCAACTGCAACCAGCAGCAGCACGTTTTGTCGGAGCGCAAGCGCCGCGAGAAACTCAACGACAGCTTCAGGGCTCTCAGGACAGTGCTCCCCCCTGCATCCAAGGTACTTATTGGGCACTCGATTCATCCTCTGTCTCCTGCATCAAGTTATCTGTCAGACCATTTCCATTTCTAAAAGAAATACATATTGCTTTGTCGTGGCAGAAAGATAAAGCATCCATACTGATCAGAGCAAGGGACTACGTGAGCACTCTCGAGTCTCGAGTGTCTGAGTTAGAGGAGAAGAACAGGATGCTAGTAGAGTTGCTGCACCGCCATGACAATGGAGGCGATCCAGGCGATGTTTCTGGCAAACAGATTGAGGTCGATATCGATATCAATAGAGAAGCATGCGCGGTAAAGGAAACATCACAGGAATTTCGCCTGAAGATAATGGTAGGGTCAGAGTGCAATGCCATGGATGCTGTAGTTAGTATACTTGAGTGCCTCAAGGAGATAGGGGACGTGAGATTGTTATCCATGGACACGGGCAGCAGAGCCACCACCTTAACATTACAAATGAAGGTATAAATATGCTTATCATGTTTGATTTATGAATAAAATGGAGGTATACATAAATATCCTTACCCTGCATGAATTTTGAGTTTAAGTTCATATTTTTCACACCAATGTGATGAGAGTATTTAATTTGGGTTTAGATATGAAGAGATTATATTTGGACACTAACTGTACAACAATTTTTTGAGGTTTGCAACTCGCACAAATTTCTCATATGACACACATCACATGATTTGGATTCTCAATCAAGAAGTCAGTTTTGTTATTAGGAAAATGTGAAAAGGTAGAGGAGTATTTTCCATTCTGAATTTCTGATAGAATGCATAGTCTTGGTTGTTGAATTGAAGATAAATAATGGTGTGGACTTTTTTTGGTTGTTTCCCAAAAAGATTCTAAGAACAGTGAATTCATGATATCATACTTGTTGAACTTGAATGTCATATAGTTCCCCTCGTCAAGACTGTCTTGTACAAAACCGGCTCTGTTAGCCTAATTTGTAGGTTTTGGCGCGGCCTCCTTGGATATGTGTTGTTCTTTTCATTCAAAATATGGTTTGTTTGCTTATCAGTTTTCTCTGTCGATCAGTTCATCAATGAACTAATCATTATTTAACGATCCCTTTTTTATGAACGTCAGTGAATCTGATCTCTTCCAATATTAATGCTGCAGTCTAGCAGATGGTATGACAATATCCTGAAGGAATATGTAATAAAGAGTGTCAAGGGCGCCATGAAGTCAAAGATAGAGACAAGCTAAGCTTTTCTACGATCGTTCGGTTCAAATGGGTGTGAGATTGACTTTTGTGGTTTTTGACAAGATCAATTAAGCAAAGTTACCAGGCATTAATGAAAATCAACCAAAATGTCAAACCTATCGTTATATTCAAGTTGATTGATTTTTGATATCATTGAGTCTTGAGCTGAATGTGGAAGTCAATGGAGTAACCAAGAAAAAGCTCTTATAATGATCGTTCAATCCTAGCCTCTAGTCGAGCCCATAGAATCTCCATTGAGGAGGAATCTGTTGGAAGGTGGGTTAAGGAACAATGGAATGCCCCCCGAGGGCTTCGCCGACCCCGTTACAAGCGACGGAACCAAATTCCGTTCGAACACACCCGTCAGCGAGCTCATCGAGCGTGTCACCCGAGCCGTCAAGGCAAATGTCATTAACTCAACCCCTCCTATTGTGGAAACTACGGATGGGGCGACAGTCACGAAAAACAAGCCGGCCCTTGACCAAATCCCCGCCACACGTGGGGGATCAAGGAAGGTTGGACTTACAAGGAGACCTAATGCACGGTCGCAGAATAATAGCTAAGATCCTAGGGAGAGGGTATGTGCGAATGTAAGAGATGCATTCTCCTAAGTTTCGCTGTCATCCCCTCGATTTTCAGTGACATCTGACCCCAGCGGCGGCAAAGGGGCGGATCTCACTCGAGGGCTGATAAAGGTATAAGTATACCTTTTCTGAAACAGTCGCCGCGTCAGACCCCTTCTTCACACTAAACCTAGTGGCAAGGTTTGTGGAAATGAATGATTAATCAGGCCTGGTTGAACTACAAAACACCTACGCCTAGGTGGCTACGGTGTCTTTGCTCACCGGTGTGATTGAAGTTTTCCCCTTACACCTCAGTCCCTATGGTTTTAACGCACGGAAAGGTCAGAATACGTGAGCCCTCTCTTATCACATACAAAAAGGGAAGGAAACAAATTCAATTAAACGAAACAAAATAACAAAGTTATGAATTTGTTCTTGATACATAAGGATTGGCAATTGTCCAGAGTACAATGACGCTTATCCAAGATCACCCAACCTAGTTGACTAACTATCCCCTCTGGGGGAGAACTATCTCTTCAACTTTGTCCGCCAGGTTGCATGTGACAGGAGCCGCCGCCTTCCCTATTTCATCCAGCTCGAAGGCTTCATAGCCAGGCACGAAGCCAAGGCTCATTGTCTCCAAGTCGATACTATCAGCATAGTGGGAGTGGGCGATGGCAAAGGCTTGGTTAATCCTAGAGCGAAGAGCTTCCCTCTTGAGCTGGCGCACCTGCGCCGTGATATCTACAGCATGGGCCGCAAGCGAGCTGGTTCCCTCCGATCGCGCCACCTCTAGGTCATCGAAGACCACCCCGACGGTAGCGCGTAGAAGATCATGCTCATCGCTCTTCGCCTGAAGGATCCTCCACACCTTGGCAAGCTCCGTGACTAGCCCGGTGGAGACGCTCTCAACCTCCAGCCTTCGGGCTACCGTGGTTCCAAGATCGGCCTGTAGGGAGCCGATGCTCTACTGCGCCTCGTCACGTTCTCAGATGGCCTTGTCGCGCTCTCCGTTGGCTGTGCCGCGCTCCGAGCAGAGCCTCTTCATAGTCTGGCATAGCTCATCATGCTCCCTACGTAGCTGGGCAACCACCTCGGCATCTAGGTTTGCCTTCTGCTGTAGGGCCGCGGACCTCTCCTCGGCTCCTAGCTTGATCTTCCGCTCCCGCTCCCTCTCCACCTCGGCCAGGAGGTCAAGGACCCACTAGCGGGCCTCGGCATCCCTCTAGAGCAGCTCGTCCCACTCCTTTTGGACTCTAGTGGCCTCCTCCTTGTCCTACCATGCCCTCGCCGATAGATCCTGGAATGCCTTCTCAGCATCCTCTGCGTCCCGACGTGCCTCGGCCTCCCGCTTCTAGAGACCAGTCGCCTCCTCGGCCACCCTCTGTTGGGCGACAGCAAGCTAGGCATGCACATCCCTACATAGCCAGGCCTCTTCAGTGAGGTGGTCCCATTTCTCCTTCTGCTCATGGAGGAACCGAGCTTTCTCCCGGCTATGAGCAATAAGGGACTGAAAGAAGATCAATGTCAAAACACAAAAATACATGAAGAAAGAAGAAAGCGAGAGGAGAGATTAAGTGAATACCCAGTCGGTAGGAATGACGACGTCACGTAGGACGCCCCTGGCCTAGTTCAGAGCCTCTAGCATGGCCAAAATCCCCTCGTTGAGACTCTCCCGCTCTATGCTCTCAGTAGGATCATTGAGAGAGAAGAGTATCGACGTCGGGTCTTTTGGATCCATCCACTAGAGCAGTGGCTCACCCTGGACGGGTGAGTGGCTGCCCCCCGACATCAGGGCCAAGGGAGACTCCCCGCCGGTCCTCTCCACAACCGCCACGGCGCCCGGGGACCCCTTGGCCACGCCTCCCTTTGATCGGCCCACGTCGGGCGCCATCACTAGTGCCGCCGGTGGCGCGGATCGCGCTGCTCCCTCGGGCACCGCCAAGGCTACGTCCGGCTCATCATAGTCACTGCCACCCCTATCTATGTTGGAGGGGCCTTGACTGGCGATGTCACGCCCATAGCAGTCGACGCCATGAGTGCGAGCGGCAGCTCCGTCTGCTCTGACGTCGGCAGCGGAATCGCTTTGATTGCCGGTTGCTCGGCGACCTCTGAGGGCATTCCCTCAGCCCCGGCAACCGTTTGGTCCACCGAGGGCACAGGCACCACTGTGGGTGGCGCCTGATCAGTCGACGAGGCTGTGACGCCATCTCTGTTCCCGCCTGAAGCAAGAGCGATGTCGGGTGACGATCGACGTCTCGCCTGGATGGCGACACTCTTCTTGGGCGCCAGCGCCAAAGAGTGTCCCCGTCTTAGGACGCTGCAAGAAACAAAAGGTGTGAGTCACACTAAAAATAGAGAAAAACAGAGAAGTCAATGACTTACATCGGTGTCGTTGGGCGCAGGATACGTTTGGGGGACGAACCCCTAGGTCCTTGCTCCGCTTCCTCGGGACGGGGCCGTTTGGTGCCCGGCCCTACTCCTGGGCCGAGGGGCTCGCCTCTCTTGCACTCGGGGGCATGGTGGCAGAGCCATCCCCCTCCCTTGGCACCTCAGGCATGGCGGTAGAACCGCCCGCCCTCGCTAGCACCTCGGGCGCGACGATAGATCTGCCTACCCCCGCTAGCACCTCGGGCGCGACGACAGATCCGTCGCCCCCGCTGACTCTTGAGGCATGGCGGCGGGGCTGCTCCCCTCCGCTGACACCTTGGGCGCGGTGGCCGATCTTGCCATCCCCTACTTGTTCTGAGGATGGGCCGATGGTCTAGCCCGCCTCCTCTAGCCTCATGGCCGCACCTTCCCTTACGTGGAATGGGAAGGGTCCCTACATGGACGAGTGGGTACCTATTAGCGTATCCTCGCTCCCTAGGTCATCCCACTCAGTGTCGACAACTACCTCATCTTCTTCTTCCTCGTCGTCGTCATCGTCACTGTCGGTTTCCTCCCCGCACTCCTGCGCACGCAGCTTCTACTGTTTCTTCCTCCTCTCGTCCTCCTTCGCCTTCTGCTGCCGCTCGGCCATGGTGCAGTTGGCCGCCGTCATGGCCGGGTCCTTCGGCAGTGGAGCCGAAAGATCCGTAAGGACAAGTTTCTTCGGCTGGTCCCCCTATCTCAATATCAGCATCAAGAGGTCGGGAGTTCAATTAAAAAGGGGGCACGAGGAAAGAAAACTTACAAAAACAATGTACCTCGGTTCCAGCCACATTGGGGGATGCCCCGGCACCGGATATACAAAATCAAGGATAGCGCCGGCGTCGTCCTGCGGAGGCTCCATCGCCTCCTTGATACGCTGCGCCACTTCGGAGGGGGAGAGTACTCCCTCGGCAAGCGCCGTCCCGTCGAGTGATGCCCTGGGCGCCATCATGTGTAGGGGAAGTGTGCACCTCATTAGCGGTGCCACCCTCCACGCGTGATAGGCACCAATGATCCCCGACCCCTTCACGCCCCTCTCCTTCAGAATTTGGACGCCGGTGAGATGGTCGTGGATCTTCTTCTTGTCTTTCTCCGGGACTCCCCACCTCCTCCATGATTCTGAGACCTCTTCGATGAGGCGCCCGGTGAACTCTGGCAAGGGGGCGGCTGTGTCGTTCTTGACGTAGAACCAATGCGAATGCCACCCCTTGTTGGAGGTCGACAGACGCATCGATGGATACTCGTTGACACGGTTGTCGCGAAGCTGAATGTCGGCACATCCCATCAGCACGTTCAGCTCCTGCTTCTTCTCCCGCTTCTTTAGGAGGGTAATGGCGAAGAAGTACCGCCATAGGTCAAAGTGGGGACTAATCCCCAGGAACCCCTCACACAGGGCGACGAACGCCGCAATGTGCTGGATTCCATTGGGATTAAGATGCTGTAGCTCTACCTTGTAGTAGTGCAAGAATCCCCGAAGAAACTTGTGGGCGGGGGCGGTGAATCCCCACTCGTGGAAGTGAGCGAAGGACATGACGTAGCCCTCGGGCGGTGATGGTGCGTCCTCATCGCCGGGTAGCCACCACTCCTCGGTGGCGGTCTGCGCGCAAAGGAGACCACAACGAATGAGGCCCTCCATGCGCTAGAGGGTAATATCAGAGCAGCACAACGGTTCCATTGGACTATTGGAGTGGTGGATGTGAATTCGATGACGGCTAAAACGCGGATGCGGGAGGCTTAGGCGATTGGCGGCGGAGGTTGTAGATGCAAAGGCAAGGAGGCAATGTGCGAAACCCTGGGGGCGAACCCTTTAGTTTTATAGGGGCGACGGATGAGAGGAAGGCAACTGTCTACCTAGATCTCCGCGCCTACCATGATCCGCCACCACATCAGGATGCGGGATATGTGTCCCCAATCTCTACCCTTTCCCTTCGAAGTCGCGCCGGACGTTTCGCCTCTCCGAGTAGACCAGGACTCTTCACCAGCAAAAGGATACGGGTCAAAAAGCATTCCTCCGGCCTAGCTGGGCCTAGTAGTTCGAGGGCTGGCCCATCAACGGTTTTAACGACCGTCCCAAGTCACCCTTACGACAAAGGATGGGCTCGCAATCGGCCAAAACTTAGGCGCACAAGCTTCATGGGAGTCTCGGCCCGTGATTGAGTCTCAGCTGGGCTAGCCCTAGGCGGATCCCCATGAATGGGATGCCAGGATCCTAATTGAGCTATCCAACTAAACAACCACCAAACCTCATGACAAACCCGCGAAGGTCAGGCCTTGGCGAAGAAGAAATCGCCATCTTAGGGGCATGCCAGGGCTAACAATAGAGGGCCAGGGCTCTCAGAACCCTCTCGTTCAGAAAACCCTTCGAAGGAGTATCCTACTCCTCTGTAGGCTCGGGGGCTACACCCACCGGGTGCGCTCACGCACACCCACTGGAAAGTCCCAAAATCCCCCAGGCGATTCTACTCGAATCGCCCGGGGGTTCGGGGGCTACAGTCGGGGACCAATATTTATGTACCCGAAGAGAAGGAGCTAATGACCGTCGAACGTTGATTCATCCACGCGATCAAAAGCATGACTATACCGCTTGCTAGGACACTCCTCGTCCGTCCACCGAGACCATGGGCCCCGCCTCGCCCAACCCCGGGGGGCTGGCTCCGCCTTGCCTGACATCTAAGGGCAGACTTCGCCTCGCCCGACCCCCGGGGGCTGGCTCCGCCTCGGCCGACGTCTGGGGGCAGACTCTGCCTCGCTCGACGTCCGGGGGCTGGCTCCGCCTCGCCCGACGTCTAGGGGCAGAGTCCGCCTCGCTCGACTTTTGGGGGCAGACTCTGCATCGCCCGATGTTCGGGGGCTGGCTCCATCTCACCCGACGTCTGGGAGCAGACTCCGCCTCGCCCGACGTCCGGGGGTTGGCTCTGCCTCACTCGACGTCTAGGGGCAGACTCCGCCTCGCCCGACGTCTGGGAGCAGACTCCGCCTTGCCCGACGTCTGGGGGCTGGCTCCGCCTCGCCCGACCTCCAGGGGCTGGCTCCGCCTCGCCTGACGTCTACGCGCTGCTCCTTCATAACTACGCGTGCAGATAAGGCAGGGCACTAAAGTCAACCGTAATACCGATAGGATATGACAAGACGAGCGCTTTAAGGCCTGTCCGGGCATGTCAGAACCCGATCAATGTTGTGGGCGCCGATATTTGTTTTACAGTGTTATGGGCACCACCATTGGCCCTCGGGCGTGGATCCTGATGGGACCATACGACAACCACTACGGTCCAGGAGGAGACTCGCGTCCTCTACAGTGACGGACGTACAGTCATTGCGCCGTCCGCTCCCCGTAGGGTTGTGGATCAACACCCTAGTCCGTCGCGCCACCTACCGGGGCGGGATGGGACGTGACCACTTGCTGATTAAGCCGGAGCGTGGCATCATCAACAGACAGACACACAGCATGAAGCTATCCCCGGCACCGTCTGCCATGCCAGCAGGACGGGCTCAGAAGAAAAGGAAGACCCGGCACCTTCGAAGGACCTTCTTGGCCTCTGGTTCTTCTTCTTTCTCCCATCTATAATCCCTGCTTCCCCTTGTCTATAAAAGGAAAGGCAGGGCACCCCACTAAGGGGATGAATCAATAGAACACACCACGCATCACATAAGACACAGTGGAGCAGCAACCAAGCTCTTAGCGTCCTTTCAACCTTTCCATTAGAGACTTGGGACCTGTCCCTCTCTCGCCTGTTTGTAACCCCTACTATGAATCTTTCAGTGCTAATAACACGAGCAGCAGCCGCAAACTGGATGTAGGGACATTCTGCCCGAACCATTATAAACCTCGTGTCTTTTAGCATATCATCTAAGTCCAACGCACAATAATACAAATTTAGTCGTCGGTGTTTATTAGCTGCCCGTGCTAGAGGTTGTGAGCCCCCCCCCTCTCTCTCTCCCAGTCTCCCTGTGCCATGTGAAGCCAGGTCCAGTTCCCTTATGGCTAGAATTGTCGTCTCCTCTCCGGATCAAGGGCGGCGGCGCCATAGCGGAGGGTCGCGGACGCGTTGCTCATCCAGGTTTGTCAACCTTTCTCAGCCCTCCTCCTCATCCCCCCTCGCGTGGTGCTGGCGGGGCACGGCGGTGCACCTAGGCTGCGGCGTGGCGTCGCCCATGGGCCCTAGCAGTGGCCACCGGCATGCCTACCACCCCGCACTGCCTCCTCCTTCCGGTCCGCCTCTGTTCCTGTGGTCCACGAAACCCTAGCTGCTTGTGCTCTGCGAGCCGCGCTGGTACTGCATCGGCCGCACCTTGTCGGTCGAGTCTGCCGGCAGGTCACCCTCTTCTTCTCCTCCTCGTCTGTCCCGTGCCTCCTCCCCTAGATCCTCCCTTCGCACAGGTGATTGGGGGTGCTACAGCCTGCGCTACCTTCCCTATGGAGGGGCAGGCCTGTTCTATATCCCTCTCTTTTTCACCTCGGACTTTCACCATAATTTCATACTTCAGATCTCCTTCACATTTCAGTGCTTACTGTATGCTAAAGCTGGTGTTCTTTCCCTGATGCTTGGTGCAGCCGATGGAAATTTTCCTTTGCTCTATAGCCTGTGCTAAAAATGAATTCTTATATAAGTTGGGAATATATGCTGGTGATCTTGAAAGGGAAATATTTTTTGCCTTGTAGCTTGTGATGAAATTGAACTCTCATATAAGTTGGGAATATAGGCTGATGATCTTCAGCGGCCCATGGCATGTTCATGTATATATATGTATTACTATCTGTTTGTTTATCGTGCCTCATCAATTCCTTAAAGTCGATCTATTGCGGCTTCCTCTCAGGGCTGGCACTACACCACACCCCTCTCTACATCCATTGTTTTCTGCATGTGCCCACAACTTGGATTGTTGCAAAGGATGGTATTCTCGGTGCATGACGTTGTGCCTAACTACAGGAGATCAAATCATGTCATTTTTGTTCACTTCTGAAGCTACTCTTATTTGCTATGTTATTCCTGTGTTTCTTATTGTAGTGAATTCTTATATAGATTGGGAATATAGGCTGGTGATCGTGAAAGGGAAATATTTTTTGGCCTATACCTTGTGTTGAAATTGAATTCTCAATTTTATCTACAAGTGAGCTGAGATGCAAGGCAATATCAGTGTTTGATCCCGTAAAAACTTATTTATGAGGGTCTCAATAGGTGCAACATCACATATACTTGGTGGCGAACAAAAAAAAATGTTATGGACTGCATAGATGCTTTAATGTTTTCTGGTTATATCCAAAAACTGAAACTTTCTTCAATACCCAAATGCTGGTTTTAATAGCATCTTATGTGTTTTAGTAGAAACTGAAACTTTCTTCAATACCCAAATACTGAACCAAAATTTTCCGCTGCTTTTTTTTTCATCAATGGATACACAAACAGGAACCCCTATGATTAGTAAATACCATCTTATGTGTTTCAACAGAAACTGAGACTTTCTTGGATACCCAAATACTGAACCAAAGAATTCTGCTGCTTTTTTTCATCATGTCTGCACACACAGGAACGCCTACGATCACTACAGGCATGGCAATTTCAGCAGGACAAAAAATTTTTGGATGCAGACCTTGGGATGGCCATGTTGAATCTAGGTGTCTGCTAATTTCTGAAGCTGGTTGATCTCATGTTCTATGAATTGTGCTATTTTGGGTGTGTGCTTTCTCTACAAATATTATTCGGAGCACAATTTGAAGTTAAATTGTGCATATACTTCCATGGGTCTGTTAATAAAACTGTCCTTACACTGTCACCATAGGTAGATTTCCTTGGAGGTTTACAGGCTCAAACAGTTTATGGAGCGCTTCATGCCTTGGAGGTAAATGAAACTGTGCATCTTTTAATTTAAATTTCAGTAACCAGACCATCCGTTTGTGTTACAAAACCTGCTGTTCCCTTTTATTACAACCTGACATGCTGCTACTTTTGTATTGGGCCATATATATTGACCTACTGCCTTTACCTTATCAACCGTGTTATTTTCATTGCTGCCCTTTCATTTTTAGACAATAATTATTTTGTTGCTCTGTTAGGTTCCCTGCTCATCATATTTGGTACCTGCCTCCTTTCCACGCCCAAAGATGTAGGTGATTCGAACAATGTTGCTCAGCTGGGTACATGTCTCGCTTATGGCCTTCCATTTTCTTATGTTACGAATGACATATTCTCAGGAAACATCTAACGTCTATTTCTTGCTAAATTTAGGTTCGAGACAACTGAATCAGCCATCTTTGCTTATGTCAGCTCCATGACTGCCCATGATTTTAGGTATTCTAATTTTTACTGTCCTTGGTAGGATTATAGTTCGGTAAACAACCAGTGCTGGCTGCTTCTGCTGTCCTTTAGGTAAATCGATCATGCTTCTACTCTTCTCTGTTTTTTTCCACTGCTTGCTTATTCAGATGAATATTACGATTGCATTGTCCTTCGTTCTGCTTTAGCTACGCGTGCATCAACTCGAACAATGCTTACAGCCTATATTCCCATTTATACTACCAGAATGTTGTTTCCTCTTGGTTATCGTGCTCTTTCATTGCAAGTTATTAATGTGTCTAAGAATGTGGTCTTATAGAGAAGCAGTTTTGCAGCCTGTTAGTTGCTTGCGAGCTATATATGGTTCCACTGTAAACTCTGCAGTAATTGATTTTCCCTAGAAAAATTGATTTGTATGTGCTTTCCAGTTCAAATAGATGTGCTCAGCTACCAGAAATAGTTTGTTATGCAGTCCATTTCCTGGACTACAACAAATCCCTCCACCAAAGTCTGTAGTTCCTTTTGTATATTCCCTACTTTTTTTATACATCTGCCATCTATGTTTGACTTTGATGGACCTAAGTCTGCACAAAGGCTTGCTTATAAAAAAAAAGAGGTACCGGCTCCTTTGTGCTTATTCCATAAGTCATTTATAATTGACAAACTTCACAATTTTCAGTCCATACATACTACACAAAGCGATTAGCTTTCACTTTGAAATTATTTCATTCCTGGTTACCTCAGCAATCCAATAATAAACATGGCATGCTATTAAAAACATTGCATGTTTCAAGCCAAGAAGGAAAACGACATTTTAACCATTACAGGTAATTTATCCCTTCTAATAGTTTTTAGGTTCATGGAGAAAATTATATTCTACTCCACGATGCCGTTCCAAAATTGTATATGAGCTCCCATAGACAATGCAACACAGGATGAACAGACTGAGCCTACCGCTAATACCATTAATCCTGTTGATGTTTCGATATGTCATTTAGTCTCCTCTATTTGTATATATCTGTCTGTTATCACTTCTAGATTTAGCTAATCTATAGCACACAATTAAACACTGACAGAGTTTCCCTTTCATTTGATCTATAGACACCTCCACCTGGGTTTGATCTTGATCAAACATTGCTGAAACATACACTCACCGAGTAAGATGTACTATCATCCGCAACCACTATGTGATTGTCTACATTCAAACACTTCCCATCTCTTTTCCAGCCTTTGATGCTGACACATTTTAGTATTTTACAACAAACAGGTCACTTGTAGGAACACAGACTGCTCGTAGGCAATTATTCCAGGACAAAAATGACGATGAAGAGGTGTATATCCATTGTGGCTTTGCTCATATCCTTTGACAGGTTCTAAATTAGTACACAACCACACGTATACAAACAATCAAAACCGTCACAGATTTTTCTCTATCTTCTGAGTTACCTTCTCAGTGTTTAGGTACTTAAACATTTACTTCTGAATATGCAGGACGAACCCATCAATGAAGAAACCCACACAGACAAAACTGACCACAACACGAAGACCAAAACTGCCCCGTTATCAAAATCCATAGCATAAACGTAAGTTCCCATACATAAGTCTAAAACTGCACTTCATTACTAAACCTGCTCGATTTCATAGGATACATATCAGGCTGCAGCCACCATACAGAGGGCATGTGCCGTTATCAAAACTCAGGTACAACATGATCACCTGCAGACTTAAACCTTGCACTCTGCATAGAGGAATATAACACAGTACAATATGTTCACAGATTCATCTACCTGCCAAGTTCAGTGGCCATGCCCAGTGCAATCTCCGATCGTGAGCCAAAATACTGAAACCACGCATAAACAGCTCAGGGTCAAATTGATGGCACCATATGTGTACAATACCCTTGCACCACCATATGTATAATATATACCACTGCACACCCATATTACATATCTATGTGCTACTTTTACGTAATCTACAAACTATGAACCAAACATATACCCACCATCTATACTCGCCACACTTTGCTCGCGTACGTGCGCAACGACACGCGATCCTGTACATGTATATCTCCATATGTAACATACAAAACCTCCATGTAAACCTAAGCGTGCTTACTCGCCTGCGAGCGCAAGTTATACTAGTTATTTCTTAAGATCAACTAGGTCTGGTTCTTATAGTAGAAAGCTTAACACAAGAGAGGAATGATTCTCCACACCGTGGATCTCAAAAGTAGGAAAGCTTAGAAAAACTACTACTGCAACTAGAGCCTAAGACTTAGAAATGAAATCCAAAGAGATGGCTGGTTGAGGCAGCTAGCCTCCTATTTTATTTATAGAGCTATTACACAATCTCAACATGCCCTTAGATTTTTTTGCTGAACCACTTAACCCAAGGGTGAAATGGTCAATCTTGAGATTGGTGCATCTGACGTACACGAGTTCTTCATGACTTTGCTTCGCCTTGATGCAAGCTTCACAATGATGCCAGTTGCTGCCTTCCGTTCCCGCTAGAACTCCAACTGAGTTTTGAGGCCCAAACCCGAAAATAGTTTGTCGATGGTTTTGAGGCCCAAACCACCAAACCCACTGGGGAGAAGTGTATCCGCTACGCCTCCTCCATGATCTCGACGTGTGTCACCATCCGTACGCGATCGCCCAATCACCAAGTCCTCCAATGCCTCTACTTGACTTGGTCAACAGAAGTCTTGACTTGGTCAACACGGTCTACTCCTCCACTTGTACCCTTGCTCGTCGATGTCCCCAAGTGTCAGCCACCCACGGTCAGTCTCTCGTCCCTCTTGGTTCCTCAGTCAAAGCCTCCAGTCCATCCTTCACCGCTCCCAGTCCATCAGCACGGCACGACTCTACTTGACCTTCTCCATAGCCGTCGACTGTCTCTGTGCTCCACACCTACGCAACACAAGCCAAGAGACATGAACAACGCCACTCGCTCCATGGATAGTCTCTAAACTCAACCAAAGCTTAATCATCTCCTGTCAATCACTCGTCATCAACTCGACACACATGGGCACGTACCAACCATGTGTTCGCACTCGTATTATAAGAGCACCCTCAAAAATAAAGTTGACTCATATGAAGTTAAATATAATATAAAAATAGAACAACCTAACATGCTAGCATATATTAATGTATGAGCTCAACTCTTTATAAAGAGCTACCTATTTGCATTTTATCATTCTCTCTACGTCACACCCGCCTAGCCTATGGCCACACTGGCCCATATACTTTCACCTCCACCCAAAAGACATTGGCCTCTACCATGAAGCCGTGAAGATAGAACGCATGAGCAAGCACTAAGTTTGCCCTCCCCTCCTCCCCCTCCCCCTCGGCGCTTTGTGTGGATGGAAGTCTTGTTCCCACGAGTGGGGAAGTGCCTGACCACGTGCGTTATAATAGAACTCAATGCATATTAGAATTAGACTCCCTTATCATCGCTAGACGCGAGTTGTTCTAACTCATATAAGCATGCTTACGAGTCTGTGTCCATATGAGATACGAAAGGCATGACAAAATACGTCTTGGAATCAAGCTATGTATCAATCATCGTTAGGCACAAGCTGTTATAACTCGTATGAGCACGAGTCATATAAATCTGGACAGAAGAAGATCAAGTTGTACCCTCATTGGTTTTAGTGATTAATTATCTAGGTGTAGCATCCTACATGCGCCAGAATGAGTTCCCTTCTCATGCTCGACTTCTACCGTTGCTAAGCAACTAAGCAATAAGCAATTAAGCATTTCCATTCTTATTGTTTAGATGAAAGGCTTCTACAAGATTAATGAGTGACTCTAACTGTAGAGTGAGCAAGATTAATAACCAAACTACATGTAATGCATAACTCATAATGAAACTACATAAGTATCCAAAATAGGGTTTATAGTAGTGGGGTGCCTGCCTAATTGTGCTACCATTCAGACGTCTAGAGGCTGACAATGATGACTTATACAAGTACATGATCCTTACTCGAGACGTTCCTGAAAGAATAAGGAAAACGCAATGAGGAGATATCTCGACAATCAAGATAATGAGAAAGGATATGGGTGCATAGGTTAACACTGGGAGCTTAGGAAGAGACATCGAACTGTGGCCCTATTGTTGCACTATTTGGTAATGGATATAAACTAGTATGGGTGGCCTCTTGGGTAAACTTGCTAAACAATCTCACACTCTCTGTGTACTGCCGGACACTCCATCCTACTGACGGACACTCTGCTATGTTGGGTACTAAGGTGGGTTGTCCCTGGGTTGGTTCTGTTTAGGTTGACGGACACTCCGTGGAAATTACGGATACTCCGATAGGTTCAGGACTTAGTCACTTCTAAGGTTGTTGCTAACATCGGATGGCCCGGTCGACTGACGGACATTCCGGTGTGAGCTAGGTGCTCTCGGGTTGCTGGGTTTTGTCTTTTATAATTCAGTGGACACTCCGTGATGTACCACTGACACTACGGTGGTCTAAGCTGACACTACACCACGACACAGATTTGCCTACACTTATCTGTTGGCAAATGATTGGTTTTAACAACACACTATGTGTTGGTAATTGTACAACCTTTTTAAAGTCACGTAAATTGTCGGCAATGATGTTGTATGGCTACAGGTTAACTGTCGGCATTTCTCTTAGGACAATGAAACTGTCGGCAAATGTTTTTAGACAGAATAAGTGTCAGCGTTTCCTAGACAAGCCAACTATTTAAGTGTCGGCGAAAGGATATACGGTCTTACTCAGATTCCGGTTTTAGATCTTTTCACCGTATGCACGCGTGGAGTCGTAGTCATTTGGGACGGAGTCTGTTGCCCACGCAAAGGAAACCCAATCCAACCCTGCTCTCTCTCTCTCTGCTGCCCTCGTGTCATGCCTCCCATGCCAGGCGTCATGTGCCTCCCCTTGACACCAGCCGCCTGGTGGTCGCCGCCTCCCATGCCAGTGCATGCCACCTCTGCCTCCCACGCCAGCTCCCGCCGTCGCCGCCCTGCACAGCACCGCCACCCGCCGGAACCCTAACCATGCCAGCCCCTACCGGCTGCCCCCACGCCAACCCCTTCTGCACTGGTGAAGAAAGCTGCATTCGTGGTCGCCCACCGAGGAGGGGCGCATGGATCCACTGACTACAGCTGCATCTCTAGGGAGGGGCGCATAGATCCGGCCTCCTTTACCACCGGGTAACCATTACATTTCTCTACTTGCTAGTTGCTGCTACAGGTTGCCAGAGATTTGGAATAGAATTTCATTAACGAATACTTTTGGTCTTAGGAGTTTATTTGGATCAATCCCCATTCAGTTTTCAACCCCAAAATTTCATTCCAAGTCACATGTTTGTGCGTTCTCCTTCGATCTATGCTTTTCCAACTTCCTCTATCAGAACATGCGGGCAAGGCACTCGATTAAATGACCCTCCTAGATACGGCAGCAGATTTAAGGTACAAAGTGTCTTATTCCATCCTCCAGTTATTTAAATGTTCTATAGAGATTGATCTGCCAGAATGACATCGATTTCAAATAAAATAGAGTATGCATCATTCATTTCAGGGACCCATGTTTTTGAGGCGTCGCCTAATCGTCGCCTAGGCGTCGCCTAGGCGCCAAGGCGTGCTCGAGGGCCTGGGCGTCGTCCTCGCCACGACCTCAGCCTGTATGGCGTCCGCCTCAGCAGATTAGGCGTCGCCTAGGCACGAATGGCGTCGGGCGGACGCCTAGAGGTCTCCAGCGGACACCATAATCTAATTCGCAGGGGAGGGCGCGAAAATGACCGCGGCCCACGGTAAATCGACCGCGCGGGCGCGGGAATTACGACCTACGCGTGGGAAATCGACCGCCTGAGCCATTACCGCGAGGGGGGGGAGGGGAGACCAGGAGAGAAAGAGAGAAGGCGGCGGGCGGACCTCCTGCTCCGCTTCGCTGCTCCTCCGCTCGCTAGCTCGAGTCCACCGGCTGGCCTCCCCTTCCGAGAAGAAGCTGCCCAGGGCGAGGGGAGACCGGGAGAGAAAGAGAGAAGGCGGTGGGCGGACCTCCTGCTCCGCTTCGCTGCTGCTCCGCTCGCCAGCTCGAGTCCACCGGCCGGCCTCCCCTTCCGAGAAGAAGCTGCCCAGGGCGAGGGGAGACCGGGAGAGAAAGAGAGAAGGCGGCGGGCGGACCTCCTGCTCCGCTTCGGTGCTCCTCCGCTCGCCAGCTCAAGTCCACCGGCCGGCCTCCACCAAGAAGAAGCTACCTCCGCTCGCCAGCTCGAGCCCCCTCCAAAGATTTGCCTCCGGTCATGCTGCGCCGCTTTGTGGTATGCCCCCGCCTACTCGCTACGTGAATATAGTAATGCCTCGTATGCCCGCTTTGCTCTCTGCTTTTGATCTGAATTTTTGTATGCCTCGTTCTCGTGCTCTGCTATTGACCTCAATCGAATATTGTATGCTCATCTTTGGATGCCCGTCCCCGCCTCCTCCCTTCTCTAATATTTATTCTCACTTTCATGGCTATGCTGCTTCTTGCTTTTGTTGATGCTTGCTTTTTATATTATATGGGTACTCACATATACAAATGCACTGCTTGTGCTTGGGCTATCACACACCCCTGCTACAACACAAAGCACAGATCTTTCTTTGATCCCAAGATCGATCCAAAGAAGCAACATGGCAAGCACAGGTTTGAAGTACACGAGTATGATCCCAAGATCGATCCAACAAGGAAAGCAAAGTCCAATGATCCGAAAGTAGAAATATAGCTCTTGGCGGGACCACCTTTAGGAGAGACTGGTGACATGTATCCTGTGTGGACATGAGGGTTCAAGAGGCATAAAGAGGTTCAAGCAACATTTGGCTGGTGGATATGGAGATATTATCCTTTGTTCAAAAGTTAGCACCGAAATCGGGAAAGAGATGGAAGCTTACTTGCAAAAGAAGAGAAGAAGGCCTTTGTACTTGGATGGTATTGAGGAGGATGGGGAACCGAAGATGAAATTGTGGAGGTAGCAATTTGCGGATGTACAAGCAAAGAAGACAGAAAAAATGCCACACCAAAAGTGGATGCAAAAAAAACCAAGTTCGGGACACCCGCTAAGAAAAGGCATGCTATCTTCCAATTCAAGGCTTCAACACTAGCGAGTGTCAATTCTACACCAAAGACACCAAAGACCAATGCAACAAAGTCAGGTTGTTGGTATGCTTAGAAGAACACACGAGCAGATAGTAGATCAAAGGCGCGTGCAAAGGACTTTCACCCCACCATTGAGTCCAACACAAAGACTAAGGAGGAGAAGCAATATGTGGATATGCAATGGGCACTTTGTGGTTCATGGAGTGTGGTGTAGCCTTTAATGCAGCAAATTCAAGGCAATTTGAAATTGCTTGTGAGGCAATAGCCCAATATGGTTCAGGTACAAGCCTCCAACTAACCAAAGCACTTGGTGACCCTTTGCTCCAAGAATGTGTTAAGGTGACAAGTGACATGAGGAAGGACCATGAGCAGGCCTGGAAGCAATATGGTTGTACACTAATGTCGATGGATGGACTGATATGAGAGGGCGCCACCTGATTAATTTTCTTGTGAACAACACCCGAGGGAACGTGCTTTTCTGGAGTCGAGTTGATGCATCAAGTGAAGTTCATAGTGCAACAATGCTAGCTGATTTGTTACAGGAGAAGATTGAGGACATTGTAAGGGACAATGTTGTTCAAGTTGTGACCGACAATGGCGCTAACTATAAGGCTGCTGGTAAGATCTTGATGGATAGGATTCCCACACTGTTTTGGAGTCCTTGTGCTGCACATTGCTTGGATCTGATGTTGGAAGAAATTGGGAACTTGAAGGCATTCAAGAAACCTATTGCACGTGCTAAGCGTGTCACCAACTTCATTTATAGGCATGGAAGGCTTCTTAGTGCAATGAGGGCTCAAACAGGTGGGACTGATCTTGTTAGGACAGCAAAGACTCGATTTGCCACATCATTTCTGACATTGAAGAGTTTGTACAAGAACAAGGATGCCTTGAAGAGCTTGTTTGTTAGTGAAGCATGGATCGGGAACAACTTGTGTACAATCTGCAGCAGGTCAACAAGTGCAAGACATTGTGCTATCTCTCGAGTTTTGGAACTCAGTGAGAAGATTGCCTAAGAGCTTCAAAATTTCTCTCTTAATTGTTTTGAGGGCTGTTGATGGTGATGAGAAGCCTGCAATGCCAGAGGTATGGGCTCTAATGAATCATGCAAAAGAGAGGATAAAGCAAAGCTTCAATATACCAACCAAGGATGGCCTACTCAAGATCATGGAAATTATTGAGAGGCGTTGTGTGAAACAAATGGACCATCCATTGTATGGGGCTGCACTATATTTGAACCCGGGAAAATTTTTTCCTCTGATAAAAGCTAATGATGATGTCACTGTTGGGCAGCTAAGAGGTTGTTTTATTGAAGTGCTTGGAAGAATGATACCAGATGTGGAAACACAAATGAAGATCAATAGGCAGGCCATTGAGTATGAAGAGCAACATGGAGAAGCCTTCTCAAACAAAATGGCAAAGGAAAGCTATGACAAAATGAATCCTCGTAAGTGTTGTTTATCTCAGCTTGTAAATTTCAGCAACTTAATTGCATTCCAAACACCTAATATGTGTTGTTCTTTTCATCCAGTTGATTGGTGGCGTTCTTATGGTGGCCGAGCCATTGAACTACAAAGACTTGCTAAGCGTATAGTTAGTCTTTGTGCTTCATCCTCAGGATGTGAGAGATGTTGGAGTACCTTCAGTCATGTGAGTATCCTTGTGACTAACAGTTTATATTTAGATGCATACAATCTGATTTTTTGTTTTGCTTCCCATCTGATTTTTTTGTAGATGCATACAAAGAAAAGGAATAGGCTGTTGCACAAGAGATTGAATGATATTGTCTTTGTTTCATACAATCGGAAGATGAGAACAAGGTTTCACTTAGGCGTGAGAAGGCAGGCAAGAAATATGACCCTTGGTCATTGAGGAGTTCGATTGGGACAATGAATGGGCTGATTCATTGCATGTGCCTGCTCCGGGTGCTCGAGGGTCTGATGTTGTTGATGACCTCACATGGCAACATGTTGATGAAGCCATCGGTGCATCACAAGCGCTTCAGGTCGTAACCTTCCTAGGAGAGCTACTGCTCTGTTCGAAGATTATAGACGCCTTGAAATGTTCCCTGCTGCTGCTGCTGCTGAAGATGGCGAAGAGGAAGACGAAGTTGAAGACCCACATGATGATGCGTAAGTGAGCGAGTGTGAAGAAGGCGGCAATGTTCTCACTCTCGATCAAGACGACGCTGCTGATCTTGATGAGTTTGATGATGGATTTTGAGTGCTAAAACAGTAGATTTGCACTCACCCTTTTTGTGTCCTACACCCTTGTCCTGCACTCATGTTGTATGGCTTTGGTGTAGTTGACTAGTAATTAGAATGCTTTAGAGTCCAAGTGCTTTCGAGACTTTCAGGTCTCTAAGTTTGTGGACTATTAGAGACAAACTATGATGTCATTTGTCATGCTCATGCATGAACTAATGCACTAAGCCACTAATGCTTGCTAATTTGTTGTATTGCCTCTTGTGTATTGTTTCTTATTTAATTCTCAGCAGCTGGTAACAATGTAACATGTTCATTTACATTTCTTCATGTCATAGATTGCTGAATTTTGGAATTGTCATGTAGTTTGCTTCAAGGGGGATGGATGCTACATGGGAGAAGAGCTTTTGGAAAGGGAAGAAAGGAACCTGGGCTCCAGAATTGGGAACAAACCAGGTATGTATGTGCTGCACTTACTATATAAAACTCTAGCTTACAGCGCCTTACAATGTGTGTATGGCGTCGCCTAGGCGTCCGCCATAAACACCTAGGCGTTGTGAAGGGGGTCGGGCGCGGCGCCTCGCCGCGGTGCCTCAAAAACATTGTCAGGGACGTCCTCATATCAGAGCCATGGGAAGATAAAAAACAACTACTGATAAGTCTACAAATAGAGATTCCAATGGAGATTTTTTTAGTGCAGAAATATTAAAACCTCCCCTCAGTTTTTCTTACTTTTTTGTACTCTATAAACTAGGAGTACAGGCATCCGGTCACCATTCTAGAGGATTTAGATATGATTTAAGTTCATCTTATATAGATAATACACCTCTTTTAGTTAGATTTATGTGAAGCAACTCATGGGACACATTTTAAATTAACTTATGCACCAACATCAGTCTTGCCAATATTTTTTTTTCCAATTCATACAAAGACCTATATGTATTAGGGATGAAAATAGGACAGATATTTCTCGACATCTGAAAAAACTAAGGGAATAATTCATGTTTCCTGCTGCCTATATTTTATAGATTGGGCTAGGTTTCGGTGCTCTTGGTATCCATCTAAAATATGTCACATTACAGTTGGTAATATTTTTGGCTTAAAGCATCTGCAGATAAGTAGGAATTGTTGCTTAGAATTACTCAATGACAAATATATGTACCTTAAGCTTAAATTCCTTGTTATTTGAGGTCAAACAGTTTTTTACATTTATAGGATCCAGACAAGAAAGCAATCTTCACTAACTGATGTTGAAACTCCAAGAGCTGTTTGCTTCTAGCTCAGCCATCCATTTTGTAATTCTCTTGGTTGTCCAACTTCTTTTGCAACATAATTGCTCTCCATTCCTCAGTGTTGTGTCAACTCACCATCCTAGCCTCTTTGAACTTGCTAACAGCTTCTCCAGCTCGCCCATTGCAAGATCAAATGATTCGATGTCCCTGGCATGACAAAGAATTCTGCAAACTAAGGAATAACCATGTATGTGTTTCTTAGATATATTCTATGTTTCTCTACTTATATATGTAGTTAATTTTATTATCCACTGCTATTAGTTCCTAAGTTTTCATCACATTATCATCAGCGAGGGCTCTCTGTTCTGATTTCCTCCCTTTGTGCAAATAAGGAGGGCCCCAAATATGTTTTGCCTTCCGAAGTATGTCAATTATTGTTCTTTAATTGAAACCAATGTGAGAGCAGGAGCAATATTGCACATTTGGAATGCATTATGTGCCTATTTGAGCCATGCGTGATATACTTATTTGTTTAGCAAGCTTTTCAGTAGGTAATGGCATTCTTATCTTACAAGGCTTCTGTGTTTCCAGGTGATAGTGAGCATAGTTGGTCTTCTTCTATTTGGGAAGGTGTTGGAGCCTTCATGGGGAGCTAAGGAGTTGCTCAAGTTTATTTTTATTGTTAATCTCTCAACTTCAGCTTGTGTCTTCGTAACTACTATTGTGCTGTACTACATAACACAGGAGGAGAGCTACCTGTAAGTGTCACATTTCATTAATTACTAATCCCTCCATCCTAAAATATAAGGAATCGAATCAATTTTCAGACAAATAAGGAGTCTGACAAAATACCGCATTACCCTTCACTAATTAGGAGAGAATGAGTAGTTCGGTTATTGCTTTCCTAGTTTAAAGGGAATCTTTACATGTTATTATTTCCTACCATGAATTAGAGAGGAAAGGTAAGGTGTACTTAGAAGGAAAGGGGTGTTCGGTTAATAAAGACAGAGCAGAGAGAGGAGCTGAGGACCTAGAATACCTTATATTTTGGTAAAAATTTTGAAATCTCAATTCCTTATATTTCAGGACAGAGGGAGTAGCTTGCTAGTCAAATAGTTTTTTTTTATCCGATTTACATGGGCGCTTTGTTGGGAGATGCAGCAACATGATGTTTTCTGATTCTTTTCAATAGTGGATATTCATGATTTCAGTTCATAATGATTTTCTCGACCTAATTATACTTTACCATGAAAATTGACATTACATCTATTTGATTCTGCAGCTACACACCTGTTTCTGGGTTTTATGGAGTTCTTTCAGGACTACTGGTGGGCATCAAGCAAATTTTACCCGATCAGGAGCTTAATCTTTTTGTGCTCAAGATTAGTGCAAAGGTGTTTGATCACTTCTGTAATGAAATTTGTCTAATTGTGCAATCAATTTTGATTATCTCCCAAGGTTTCCTAACATTTTTTCTGTTTATTTAGTGGATTCCATCTATCATTGCATTTATCTCTGTTGCCGTAAGCTTCTTCATAAAGGAATCGATGTCATACCTTCCCATCATAGTATTTGGCATCTACATGAGTTGGATTTACCTGCGTTACTTCCAAAGGAGATTAGAAGTAGGCCTTAAGGGGGACCCAAGTGATGAATTCTCATTTTCAAGCTTCTACCCTGGATTTTTAAGGTACTGTTTTTCACAAGTGATCTTGGTGTAAAGCAGTGGGAAATGCAATGCAATAATTCTGCGAAGCGAAGAACATTTTAGAGGACCCCTTGCTCAGCGATGGAGACACGGATGACTAGAGTTCCAATGAAGTACGTCGGGCTCATTAAGGACATGTACAACAATGTTGTGACTAGAGTTCGAACAAGTGATGGAGACACGGATGACTTCCCGATTAGGATAGGACTACATCAAGGGTCAGCTTTGAGCCCTTATTTGTTTGCTTTAGTGATGGATGACGTCACAAGGGACATACAAGGGGACATCCCTTGGTGTATGCTTTTCGTGGATGATGTAGTGCTAGTTGATGAAAGCCGGACAGGAGTGAATCAGAAACTGGAGTTATGGCGGGAGACTTTGGAGTCCAAAGGTTTTAGACTCAGCAGAACTAAAACTGAGTATATGAGATGTGACTTCGGCACTACTACTCGGGAGGAGGAAGATGTTAGTTTGGAAGGTCAAGTAGTGCCTAGGAAGGATACCTTTCGATATTTAGGATCAATGCTATAGAGGGACGGGGACATTGATGAAGATGTTAGCCATAGAATCAAAGCAGGGTGGATGAAGTGGCGGCAAGCGTCTGGTGTCCTATGTGACAAAAGGGTACCACAGAAGCTAAAAGGCAAGTTTTATAGGACGGCGATTAGACCTGCTATGTTGTATGGTGTAGAATGTTGGCCTACGAAAAGACAACATATTCAACAGCTAAGTGTCGCGGAAATGCGTATGTTGCGTTAGATTTGCGGTCATACAAGAAGGGATCGAGTTCGGAACGGTGATATACGTGATAGATTAGGGGTAGCACTAATTGAAGAAAAGCTTGTCCAACACCGGTTGAGATGGTTTGGACATGTGCAACGGAGACCCCTAGAGGCACCGGTGCGTAGTGGAATCCTAAGCCAGGATAGTAACGTGAAGAGAGGCAGAGAAAGACCGAAGTTGACTTGGGTAGAGGCAATAAAAGGAGACTTGAAAGGATGGAATATACCAAAAGACTTAGCCTTAGATAGGAGTGCTTGGAAGACAGCTATTCACGTGCCTGAACCTTGATTGCTTCTAATGGGTTCCAACTCTAGCCTACCCCAACTTGTTTGGGACTTAAAGGCTTTGTTGTTGTTATTGTTGCCTTGCTCAGCGATGTGTGAATCCCTAATTTAAGATGTTAGAAGAAAATTTTGGATTACCATTGCAATTAAACATAACATCTAACTCTACCTTCAAAAGCATATATGAAGAGAAAGAGTTAGGAAATGGCTGTAGAGATATCAGATATAGGTGCTCATCCAACCTTTTTTCGATGCTAGAGGTGGCTCCTGGTCCCTAGTAATAATGCAGAACTCTAATGCTAACAAACCAACCATATCATTTTATGGATTCCTAGCTATAAGGTTCTGCAGAAGAATTGTCCTTGGATTTTTTTTTCTAAAAGTTACGATTGCTAAACACTTTACAAATAGTACAAGACTCAAACAAATCTAGAAATAAATAGACCTAAACTTTGTTTTTTATTTCATAAACTTATTGAAATATTGCAGGCCAATTTTGGACCCTATTGCTTCCATATTCCACAAACTCTTCTGTGGGCGATCTGCAAGACCTGAAGGCACAGGCTAGACATTGGATGGGTCATGGTTCCCTAGTTCGGGGTCCATTGAGGCAAACAGGAGGAGGTGCAAATTCCTTTTTTTCTCATCGTTTTAGCCATCCATCACTGAAACCATTTGCTTAGTAGAGCACATGCTTTTGGTTTCCTACCCGTTGAGCACCATCACGAAATGATTGCTACCCATTGATCAGTCTTGATGTTCTTATCTCGGGCATCTCATTTGATTTGATTATTGTCCATTCCCTACAGAGAAAGGGGTCAAGGGCACTAGAGCAGAGACTGGCGGAGAAGCTGGCCGTGGTCAGGAATGTGGAGGGCACGCCTCCACCGAATCAGCAGCAGAAGCAGCGGGAGGACGCGGAGGATGATGCTTCTAATAAAGTCTGAACCCTTGTGTCGGAGAGCTGGAGAGGAAATCTTCTGTCAAATTTTCCTTGTATTTTTGCGCATGTCGTATGGAAGATCTAATATATTATTTATACAAAAATCAAGTGAATTTGTTCAATGTGATACCTTATATATGAGCAAAAGTGGATTTGTCAAATTATTTTAATTGTAATTATATCTATGCAGTTTTGCCGACAGTTTTTTTTGGACAGGCTATGGTTTGTAAAATACCTTGGAAATGGTTTGGCCAACAAACAAACTGTCGGAAAAGGTTTTAACTATCGGCGTAGGTCTTAACTGTCGGCACAGGGTTAACTGTCGGCGTAGGTAGACTGTTTGCCTACACATAAAGTGTCAGGGATTCTATTAACTGTCGGCAAAAGTTTTGCTGACGGCTTCTAGCGCGACTGTTTCTAAACTATCGGGAAAACTTTTCGTGGGAGGTTATCTATCGGCAAAGGTGCCTTTTGCCTACAATAGAAAGTGTCGGCAAAAGTATGTTGTGTTATAGTGTGACTAAGGCTAAGGCTTCCTAGTGGCTTTTTAGGGGCTTGATGGACACTCCTTTGATTTGGCAGACACTCCGTCAATCGGGCGACAGAACCTATGCTCTTGGGAGATCCTGGGTTCAAGCTTAGATTTGTGGAGTTGTGCATCATGCATGTGCCCAACATTCCTAGGGTAGCTCAGGTGGCTCACTTGGCTCAAGGTAGCAAGGTTTTTAGCTAGTTTCACTATGTGTGGCTAGGGCTTTAGGATTCAAACCAAAACTGATGAGAAAAGAGAGATAAACCTTGATATCGAGATGTGAATCCTTAGCTCTGTGATTCGAGAGGTTCCATAGCCAAAAGTTGAAGATCCAAGCTTTTGTCATTATCACTTCTTCATCCAAGAGATTGGTCACTCATGGGCTCCTTCTTGCAAGACACCAAAAGATGAATCAAAGATTAATCCAAGAGATGCTTCAATGCTTGAGTTAAATGAAGATTTCCTAAACTTACTTGCATATGATGGAATCACCATCAGTAAGAAATCCTTCCATCCTTCAATCCCTTCTCTCATCCCATCTCTCTATAGTTCTAGGGTTCATCCTTGTTCTTGGGGTATAGAGAGAGAGGGGGAGTAGCAAATGAATGGGTGGGTTTGTGAGAGGTTGTGCTTCAACTGATGAAAGATCCCAACTCGTGCTGACATGTGGGTCCAAGGTCATAAATGTAAAATACACTTATTTCCACTCAGCTTTGTACTGTCTCAGTTTCTATTGGAGGGTCTGACATCCTAGCGAATCATCTGGTAGTCTCTATCTTGTGTTGAATTGATTAAGTCATTGAATCATGGATGTTAATGGCTAGTGTATCATTCCCACATGTGTTCTTGAAATGTAATTGGTTTTGATGATGTCAATAGGATAAGCTTTAATCCATGTAAAGGTTCTCTTTCTCAATGTCAGGTGGGTGAATGGATTCTCTGTGTTTCCTCTTGTGTAACACGACATGGATCTCCGCATGACTTTTAGTAGTTGAACTCTCTCAACATCCAAAAAAATGAGTGCCTAGGTTGTAACGGATTTCGGGTCTTTATAACTCTCCCCTCCTTAGAAAAAGCTCATCCTCGAGCTTTCCCGAGGCACTGTTGGGAAATGCACTTGGGAAAGTTTAGGGTTCCATTTACGCACCGTAAGGTGTTCCTCTTTTTGTGCTCGATGACTTCTTCCTCTCTAGAGTCGCAAAAGGGGAGAGAGGGTCATCTTTCCTAATCCTCAAATTATGATGACTTTCTACTACTCGGGGTCTTTTTACTCCACCTTTGCACACTTCCAAAGTTAGAAGTTTGTGGATAAGTTCTGGTTTTCCAAAAACATATTCCTAGGGCTCATCCTGTCTTCTAGCGGACAGTTTGACCTGCTTGGTGGATAGTCTGGTGTATTCGACAGACTTAGCAGTTTCTCAGGGTTCAGTTATCTAATTAGCGGACGGTCCGTGATACTTTCGGATCCTCCGTCAGTCCTCAAATTATAAATAGGCCGACAGGGTCAGTGGGGGTCACTTTCCTTCCCTTTCTCTACCCGACCACGTCGCTATCGCCTGCGCCCTCTCCTTCGCCATGCACGTGCTCTGGGCGGCTCGCCATGCACGTGCTCTGGGCGGCTCTCCTTCACCATGCATGTGCTCTAGGCGGCTCTCCTCTTTTACTTCATTCCCGTTTATTTTGGTTGCACTTAGGGTTATGCCGATCTGTGGTTTGGTTAGGGTTTGGGGCAAACCATCTTAGGAATTTGATAGAACATCTTGGGCACTATCCTTGGGCATGGTTCGATGAAGTAGTACAGCGTGAGTATGGAGGTTGGAGGGTTCCAAATTTTCTTGCGGTTACTATTCTTATTGGTGCTGGCCTCGATAATAACGGATGGTCCGTTGGGTTGGCGGAAGGTTCCACTGAATCTGCACTTGTCCTGTAGAACTATGTTCTTACTGACATGACTAGGGACTATTGACGGTCACTAACACCCATTTTGGCCATCAACATTCCACCCAAAAGCATGGCAAAGTGAGGTAAATCATCATCACATGTGTAGAATTTTGTTTAAATTTCACCTAGTTCCACTTGTGCTTGCAGAATTATTTGTATGCAGGAAATATGGCAAAAATAGGCCAAAATGGTGACAAACATGGACACATGAAGCAAGTGGATGTGACAGGAGGCCGGGGCCCACTTGGCAGGCCGCTCGGCCCCCCAAGTGGCCCTGCCACGTCACCGATTCGTGGGAGCTACTCCAGAGCCAATCATAAGCTTCCATTTAAGTCAGTTTTATCAATGGACAAGATTTGTTGATGGTGGATCCATGGGCCTATTGTCATAGACTTGGGAGTCTCCACTAACTTACCAACTGACCTACATCCGAATTTCACCATGTGCTGTCCAAGTAATCGCCATTGGGAGCCAACCATCGCCGTTGGATCAAGAGGCGGTGGAACGGAGGGCCGGCCGGCGCCCTCCTAGCGCTGCTCGGTGCCCTAGGTCCTCCACCGACATCCTGGCTACCTACAAGTACCCCCCTCACTCTACACTATAAATAGAGGGTGTGGAGCTCGGTGGAAAGACGCCCCATTCATTTCCAAGCACTCCAAACTTGTCTTAGCTTTCTAGCTTAGCATTAGCTAGAGTAGTAGTCTAGTAGTGGAGTAGAGAAAGAGCGGAGCTTCTCTCAGAGTCCGGAAGAGTCTTCTAGGTCTGGTATAGCTCCTTTGTAATTCTTTCATTTTAGCATTTACTTTATTTAGTATTTATTTTAAGTAATTTATTCTAGTATTATTGCTTTGCTTTGTACTTAGTCATTAGTGTTCATCATTAGTGAGCTTAGGTGCTTGTTGTTTAGCATTAGTAGCATAGGCTATCTTATAATTAGTAGCTATTCGTTAGTACCGGTTCCACCATCTGGTTAGGGTGCTTTGATCTCATTTCATCAGAGTTCGGATCGAAGTAGTAAGCCTATAGATTAAGCGTGGTGCTTAGGCTATAGATTACCTGTGGATACGGCTAGGCCTCTAGATAGATTGTGGTAGGTGGTAAGTGGTGACAGCCTTGTCCATCCTCTGTATTCCACCATGATAGGTCTAGTTATTAAATCGTAGGGCTCGTGGCAGACCTTATCTATTTAACTCTCCTAGTTGGTAGGCGGGCTATGCCCCGAAGTACTAGTGCATTTCTTCTAGTCATTTGTTTACCTTAGTTACTAGAAAGATAAATCACTCGCTCTCCCACCTAGCTATCTCTAGGTTGGCTTGTTATTAGTAGTTGGTTTAGGTAGTTCACATTCACCCTTCACTATCATTCACCTACCTAGGATTAACTTAGGCTTTACCCTAGCAATTCTTAGCTAAATATAAATTTTAGCCTTCTGCCTTCCTATAGAAAAAAAATAAATTCGACACTCGATACTCACCGAGCGAAGTGCTACGCGATAGTTCTGTGCGCTTGCGGAATCCTCTAATAGTCGTTAACAAATATCAACAGGACCTCGATGGGCAGTCTGTGAAAGGCCATGGTTGTTCCAAAAAATCAAGCTTTCATGCACTGCTCCATCTTTGGGCAACTAATTGTGCTGACAGAATGTTCCGATTCCTATGACGGGATGCTCCAATGGTTGTATGCTATTCTTGGTTTGCTTGGTGGATACTCCATCAATGTATAACACTTGTTGTTTTGTACCCAATCAACTTTCAATTTGTATCCAACCTTGTGGAGCTTATCTTGCTAGCTTATATAACTTGCATGACTGTTGCATTGTATCATTTTTCATCACACCACTTATAAATCTTGCGCTTTACTCTTATGTCCAAAAGTTGCTAATTCTCAATCATCCTTGCGGTGTTGCAGGTCTGGTGCGGGTCCCAGTCGCTAGCCAGAAAAGGCCGTCCTGATATCCTCTTGGATAAGGATTACAGAGATGATGTTCTTCTAATTGTCATGTCAGCAATTCCTAAGGAACACTTCCATTGGGTTCCAGCCGAGTTTAGCAAGGTGGCTCTGTCCGAACACTTTGGACAAGTTAGGGATTCTCCGACTCCCTTGTTCTTCACCAGGGGCCAATACATGTTGTACCGGGGAGGTATAGACGTCAGGCCAATGCATGCAGAGCAGCAGTGGCTGAGTTGGTCTCAACTGGAGTCCTTCATGTACATGAGCAGCTTAGTCAACTTCCTTGGAGTTATGGGCTGGAGGAGGATTCTCGAGTTCAAACAAGATTGGAACAAGGCTGCTATTCGATAGTTTTATGCCACTTTGGAGGTTCGTGCTCAAGAGGAGAAACTAATCTGGATGCCGGGTACACGCAGGTTCAAGGCTACCTTTGGAGACCTTGCGGCTGCCGTGAAGCTGAGTTACCATGCCATGAAGAGAGGCAAGTTGGTCACCAACCTTCTAGTGCTAGGAACAGACGGGGTATCTGACTTCCGCTATCAAGAGACATCTGCCTATGGTCCACATGGAGGCTTGAGAAGGCTTCCCAAGGTAATCTTTGAGATTCTAAGGCGCACTATGATTTCTTTGGTTGGGGGTGATGAGGATGTCGTGGGTTGGCCCTTCTTCGAGATCGTCTATGCTGTGCTATCTGGATATCCAATCAACTTGCTAGACTACTTGATGGTGTGTTAGATGTTGGCATGCAAGCGGGACGTGAATGCTTCTCTGATTCTTCAGATGTACATCATGGCACTAGTGCTCCACACTATCAAGGATTTCAAGGGTAGTTGCGAGATCAGTCATCAGGTCTATTGGCTCTTCATTGATAACGAGGCCTATCTTGCACGGGAGTCATCCCCCATGGCTTGCAGGACTCTAGGGCCAAACTCTCTAGGTATGTTCTAAAATTTCTCTTTTCTCTTACTGAATCCAATTTGGAGTCTTACTTACTATAGAGCCTTGAAGTTCTAGTCACGCATACCTTTGATTATGCAGAGCCTGTCCCATTGGAGATTGTCCCTCCTGACAATCTAGTGACACTTGAGGTCATGCCGCCTTCACCGAGGGGGCACCATGGTGCTTTCTTTGCTTATAACTCCCATGTTGCAGGTGAGTTGCTGGCTATATTTTCTGTCTCTTATGATCTCTTACTGATATTATTTGCCATGCTCCTGAATTCCAAAATCCAAACTTAGGCCTAGCTCTTGGTTCCTTGATTCCCACTTTCGTGTTTAACCCTTGCAGGTGCTTCCTCATCAGGACTTTCTACTCATCGGGGTCGTGGTCGAGGCCATGGCCGTGGCGCCGCACGTCAACGTGGATCTCAATGCTGACCCTTCTATTAGCTGCTGCTCCATGGGCCTAGGTGATCTCCTTATTCCGTTACCATGTCTTGGTTTAAAACTAGTTATTGGTTGATCCTAAAGATACTGAACTCATGTTGTAGTCGTCGTGCAGGAGTCTAGACACTTAAGTGTACATGGGATGTCCTTCGAGATTGATGATGGTATACCTTGAACTAGCTGGTTGGTTAGATGTACTAAGTTGACTCGATGCATGTTGCGTTCCATCCATTGTCCTTGTATTGTTGTAGGCCTGTGCTGATCTACTTATATCTCCTTAGTTCTAAAGTTGGAAGATATGGCTAGGATACAAAGGAGGTTCTGCCAAAACTTTCTGAGGTAGAATAAGAGATAAGGAGCTACTCTTAGATTTCCAGAGAACTTGAAAGGCACGGATGAGATATGCTTCCAAAGATAAGAGAGGTAAGGGCTCAAAAGATTGGGAGGGGCTAACAAAAGGACTAGAATCGTTCTCATCGAACTTTCTAATGTGACGCTTCTGATATCTAAGGCACCTTACTGGAATCTATTACTCCTCACTTAGGTAAGCTAGGACTTGACTACTAGTCCTATTCCTATGACAACACTAGCTCTAGTGTGTTAACAAGGGTTATCCGTCTCTATTAGGGCCCTTCTACTAGAGCATTTGTTGCAAGGATGAACGACGATAACGCAAACAAGTAAAGATAAAGATTAACTAATCAATAGACTTTATACCAAAGGAATCACGAGCACTCACTCAGCGGGAAAACCCATTGAAGTAAAGATGCTCATTGAGGTACAAGTTGGGGAGACACCAACAAGTCCAGCGCTTCCCCGAGCTTTCCCTCACATCTCTCCCTTACAACCTTAACTAGCTACTAGGGCCTAAGCCCTTGGAGTGTTACTCTAACTCAAGTGGAATGCTCTTTGCCTTGTGTGTTGTGTGTCTAATGAGGAGGGGTTGGCCTCCCTTTTATAGGTGGAGGAGAGGGAATCTCCCATGGCATATTCCCTTGATTCCTTCCTATCTTGGGCAAACTACCATTCTCCAGACCAATTCCTCCGTGAATACCTTTTCCACCAACATTGGAGAGGCGGTGGGAGACCACCGACCAAACTTCAGGCCGATCGGAGCCAAGGAGGGGTCGAAAACCCCCTAGGGTTGGCCGCCCCCCAACTAGGGCCAAATTGGCCCATCTTCGGTGGGTGACTTCCTTTGGGCTTGTAGAGTGGGTTGTCCCTAGGTTGGTTCTGTTCAGGTTGACGGACACTCCGTGGAAATCACGGATACTCCGATAAGTCCAGGACTTAGTCACTTCTAGGGTTGTTGCTAACATCGGATGCCCCGATCGACTGATGGACATTCTAGTGTGAACTAGGTGCTCTTGGGTTGCTGGGTTCTATCTTTTATAATTCAACGGACACTCCGTGAGGTATCGTGGACACTCTAGTGGTCTAAGCTGACTAAGGGTAAGGGTTCCTAGTGGCTTTTCGGGGGCTTGACGGACACTCGGCCATTTGGCGAACACTCCATCAATCGGACGATAGAACCTATGCTCTTGGGAGATCCTAGGTTCAAGCTTAGATTTGTGGAGTTTTGCATCATGCATGTTGTTGACACTAGATATGGCAAACAGATAAATCCACAAGCGCACGGATGTCAATATAGCTTTCACCCGGGAGTATTCCAAGGTATCGTATTTCCATGGGGAACACGAAGTGAACTAGACTAAAAACTAAGTTTATCCAAGGATTGAATAAGGGTAAAATAATAGGTAGAGAGGATATATGTGGTTTCTATGAACTAAGGCAAGACTAAGAAATACTATATCACGGTTGTTTACTTCGGGGCACAACCCGCCTAGCAACTAGGAGGGATAACAAGACAAGGTCTACCATGAGCCCTATGATTTAATAACTAGACCTATCATGGTGGAATACAGAGGATGGATAGGGCTATCACCACCTGCCACCTACCACAATCTATCCGGAGGCCTAGCCACAAACATAGGTAAGTTATAGCCTAAGCACCACGCTTAATTTATAAACTCACTACTCTAATCCTAGCTAACAGATCAAAGCACTCTAACCAAGCAGTGAAACCAGTAAACACAATAATATAAATAATACTTAAGTAATGCAAAAGAGCAGAGTTACCATAGAGAAGATGCCGGACTTCACTCGAAGAAGAGCTTCATCCGCCGAAGCACAAGTGGAGAGGATGCCGACAACCTTGGCCCTTCTCCAAGCTTCTCCTCACTCTCCCTATCTTCTACTTATAAGTAGTAGAGCTACAGAGCTAGCCTAGCTACTACTCATCACTTGGAGTGATGGAATATAATGAGATGTTGTGTTTACAAATGAGGGAGAAGGGTCCTATTTATAGCTTGAGGTGGAGTAGGGGCTACTCCATCGCCATGTCAGTGATCCGTGTGATCATCCTTCTCCACCCTTGGATGCAACCAACCTTGAACTGCTATAAATGGATGCACCACATTGCTCCACTTGTGCTAGTGTGCATGCTGACCAAAGTTGAGTCGGTTTGGTGAAAATGGGCTGCATGGCGGCGTGGTAAGGGCGTCGGTTGGCCCTTGATTTTACCGCCTTTCGATCGTAGGGCCTTGGTTGGCTCCCAAAGGCAGTTGTGAAGTCGGCACATGTCGAAATTTGGTAGGTAAGGTGGTTTGAAGGTCGGTTGGAGGCCTCCAAGCCTATGATAGTGGGCCGGTGGATCCACGACAACTCCATCTTGTCCATCGGTGCAAACTGACTTAAATCAACGCATGGGAGAGCTTGTGGAGAAGCTCCCACAGATCAGTGATGTGGCCAGTGCCAAGGTGGCACTTGGGGGGTTGGGCGGTGCCCTTGTGGAGCCGGCCGGTGTTCCCAAGTGGCCCCAAGGCCTCCTGCCACATCCACTTGCCTTCTATGTGTGTATTTGTCACCATTTTATCCAAAATTCCTGCATACAAATATGTTTCCATGTACAAGTGAAACTAGGCAAATTATAAAGCAAATCTTACACAAGTGATGATGATTTTCCTAACTTTATCTTGCTTTTGGGTGAAATGTTGATGGTCAAAATATGTTTTAGTGACCGTCAACAAGCTCCCCCACACCGAACCTTTGCTCGTCCCGAGTAAAGGATTCGAACAAGAAAGATGACCGAGCTAAGATTCGGGTGGATTTGATACACAACTTTCTTAGGATATGATGCAAGCATAAAAGATATTCCAAGTCACATACTCATACCTGTGGGGTTTGAAGTGGCTAGAACATCACCTTGGGTGGTTGAGAAATGGAACAATTCAGACTTGAAGACATAGATCACTTCTCCTTCTCTAGTGAGATTGGAGTTTTTGACAATATTTTTTTTTCAAAACAAAACATAGCTCATGTCACTCCTCATATGGTTCTCTCAAATCACTCAATGGTATTTGTGTATGTGTCCTCACCAAGATCTTACTTTGCCTCAAGGCCCTACAACTATAGCTTATGTGGAGTTTTGGGTAGGAGAACTTGAAAGGCATACTTAGAATGTTTATATTGCAAAGTCAAAGCATGGATCCATGGAGGAAAACAATATACAAACATGATCAAGATTGCAAGTGTGTGGATATGAGTGGAAGATTGACTCCTCAAAGATGCTCTCTCTAAATCTAGATGATTGAGATCATGGGCTATCTTTAATGCCCATCCTCTTTTTTTTGCTCGACACTTTTTTCACTCATCTTTTCTAGCTCTCTTTTTTTCAACTTTCTCTCTCTCTCTTTCATAACATATAGCCCATGTCTCTTTTTCAGACTTGTATGGAGAATGGAGAGAGATCTTAAATACATGAAATCTTTATTTTGTGGAAAGATGGAAAGGCATGTTTGTGGAGAGGTGGAAGGCATGTCTATGCTATCTCTCAGTGTAAGAGCATAGCATAAGTGTGGAAAGCATGTTTTTTTCTTACTCTTAGTGTAAGAGTAAAGCATAAGTGGTGGAGTGTACATGATCTTGATCTTGTAAGCATGGTGTATCACTCACTAGGGTCACACAATTTGACAAGACTCAAACAAAATCTAAGCAACAAGAAAGTGTAGGTTTGTCAAGATATTGCCTATCGCTCTAGTAGGACATTTATACCATAGAGGAGTCATGAAGCCATGGTTTCAAATTTTGTTCAAAACAAAAGCCTCCAAAACACTTGATTAGAAAGAAGGACTTGTCTTGTCATCACTATATCACACTTCACAACAACTTAGGTAATGTTATCCTAATTGTGTAAGGTTCCCACAAGCATTAAGTGAAAGACAGGAAATAAAGATTATGCAAGCCAATCTCATAAAAATAAGTTATGATCAAGTCTTGGGGTTATGTTCTAGATTTCATCAAGTTTTAATAACATAAAGAATTTGGCTTTTTATGCATTTATTTTCAAGGAGATAAATATAGGAGAGGGGCACCGAGATACAAACCAACGTCTCATATTGAGATGAAGTCCAGAGAGTTGATGTTGATGTGTGAAGTGCTTTTGTGTGTAGCCTCGGTGCTTTTCATCGGAGGAGAAGTTGCTTCAGCTGGGGTTGGGTTGCCCAACCCCCACACCAGTTCCTTCGACATCTATGCTTATTCAAAGACACAAAGAGCGAAAGCAACAGGGTTCTACTAGTACAAATGTACTAGTGAAGCAAAAACTTTATTCCTCTTATTGAAAAGCAAACAGAGGCACATAACATGATTGATAATGAAAGAATAGCGCGTAAACACTTATCATGCCAAAGGGGAGATCAAGGTGAAGGAGAAACATACCTATGTCATGTATATTGTTAAGTTAAACAATGTTCCTAGTGAAAGTTGTGACACTTCTCAAGCTAATGACCCCCACAAGATAACATTTGAGATCATGGAGCTATTATTATTTTTTATTTAATTTTTTTATATAATATACTTTTAATATACTTGGACCTTCATGTGCCCATATTTTTTTATTTTACTTGGACCTTCATGTGCCCAACTTTTTTTAGCTCCATATCTCTCTTCACAAAAAGGCAAAAAGGGGTATTTATGAAGGAGATAGTTCAAATCTTTGAAGTACCACTAGTTCATAAGGTCACAAAATTTATCTAAACTCAACATGACAACAGGTTGCATAAGAAGAGGTTCATGTTTAAGCATTTGTTTTAGAGATGAGAATGTAAAGACAAAACATGATCATTCAATTTTAACATCTCAATCTACACTCTTCCTTTGTTGGATTAAGAAAAGACAAGATAGAAGAACATATGCACAATCATTTTGGGCACACTTCTACTGCTCAAGGTGACAAGAGTTTAAAAAAGTTGGCTATTATTATGTACAGAAAGAAAGTATGATTGAAAACCTAAGCTTGAACATTGTGTTAGCAAAACTAAACAAGTTCAATCATATCAAACATTCATGCTTATCGGGTCAAAGGTTGTCAACATACCTTAGAGATGTTACCTTTGTTGTTTTGAAGCGTGATGGCTCATGATGATGATTTTGATTGGACCATCACATTTGTTTCCAAGCTCTCCATGCCCAATTAGCTTCTCTCTTGAATTGCACAATTGTACCTTGTCCTTGAATTCCTTCTTCTTGATGTCACTTATGATGCTTGCTCAAAAAGTCTTGATTCATGATTTTAATATCAGCAACAAAGCTAGTGCAAGGTGTTACTACAAACCTGACCGATGTGTGAGCACATCGACCGGTGCAACAATCAAGCTCAATATTCATTGGGTTCACTCTATTTTATTTGAAGGGAAAAGCATAATCTTTAAAAGGTAAACTATTTTTATTTACTACTACTACTACTACTTATGCTGATAGAAACTATACAAACTTTATTGAATTGAAAATAGCAAGCTAACGGGTTATCTCCCCGTAGTGCTTTGTTTTAAGTCATAAGCTCAACCTTTGCAGTTTTAGCTACAGAACTTGTGCCAAGGCAACTATGAGCTTTGGAATACTTATGATAGACAAAAGCATCCACAACCATCCTCTTGAGGATTTGATAAAAGAGAAGCATAGGATGGTTGCAACTCTTGTAGGTGCAGTTGGTAGAAGGAAATATTAACTCTCGAGATTTCTCATGGAAGCGTAGATCTTGTGACTCTTCTAGAATGTAGCTTTGATGTTCGTCCACATGATCCTCCTTTTTGGACTCCAAAGTTGGTCCCTCGAGAATGTCCATAGACCAAACATATTCTTCCATCAACTCTTGTCTATGACATTCTATGAGTGGATTCCCTTCCTCATCCTTTATTAGGATGGGAATCTTCGCCTCAGACGATTTGTGCTCCCATTCATCGTCAACCAAACGGTTTGGAGTGACTCCTTGGTTTGGATTATCAACAAAGAGACAAGGATGGACATCGGGGAGATCAAAGTCTAAGGTGAAAAATGATGTTGATTCGAGGGGCTCCTAGGCAACCAAATCTTGAGATGAATAAAGAAGATGATGATTTGGTGTCAAGGATGCCAAAGATCTCTGTTGGATTGGATGATTGAAGGTGTTTCCAACATGGGGAGAGAGATCCTCCTCGAATTCAAAAGGAAACTCCAAAGGATGAATTTCTTCTTCCTTTGGTGTACCTAGGAATGGTTCAGGAATATGGTTGGTAGCTAAAGATTTAGATGGAATTAGCAAGGATTCGGCTATCGAAACATCTTCTTGTGTGGAGATTGGATTGTCCTTTTCTTCAAGGGAGTCATGATGGCCATCAGTGTAGGGAGAGTTTTCAAGGATTGTCTCAAGGATAGCTCCCCCTCACTAATAGGAAGATGTAAGAAGGCTCCTCCTGAAGTGATGTCAAGGAGTTGTGTAGATTTTTCACTAAGACCCAAATAGAAGTGTTGCAAAAGTATAGGTTCGGGTATAGCAAGATCAGGGCCAGATGAATAAAGATCCATCAAATGGGCCCATGAAGCACCTAGGGATTATTTCTCCCTTTGCTTGAAGCTTAGGACCTCTCTTCAAAGATGAACCACTCAGGCGATGGGGAAGAACGTTAAGCAAAACTTGGCTTGAAGAACTTCCCACTCTCCTTGTGCACTCTCTATAGTTCGAGTATACCACTGTTTGGCTAATCACATCAAAGAGAATGGAAATAGCTTCCACTTAAGGGTTTTAGGTGACATGCTCTAAATGTAAAGGCATGAACACACCTGCTCGAACTCTCGCAGATGAGCATATGGGTTGACATCTTTTCCCCAGAAAAAGATAGCTCCTGAACTTTAATTATGAAATAAGGGCAAATTTCATAACTATGGGTAAGGATAGGCTTTGATGATGGAGGTGGCACCAAACTAGTGCCCTTTGGAGCAGCGAATTGAATGATAGGACTGTGATTCATGGTATGAAACATAAAGGATAGAAGATACTTGGATGACTCGGTTCTAAACTAGAACAGCTACCGTTGGCAACGGCGTCAGAAATGCTTGTTGACACTAGATATGGCAAACAGATAAATCCACAAGCGCATGGATATCAATGTAGCTTTCACCCAGGAGTATTCCAAGGTATTGTATTTCCACATGGAACGCGAAGTGAACTAGACTAAGAACTAAGTTTATCCAAGGATAGAACAAGGGTAAAATAATAGGTAGAGAGGATATATTGGTTTCTCTGAACTAAGGCAAGACTAAGAAATACTATATCATGGTTGTTTACTTCGGGGCATAGCTCGCCTAGCAACCAGGAGGGATAATAGGATAAGGTCTACCATGAGCCCTATGATTTAATAACTAGACCTATCATGGTGGAATACAGAGGATGGATAGGGCTGTGACCACCTGCCACCTACCACAATCTATCCGGAGGCCTAGCCGCAAACATAGGTAAGTTATAGCCTAAGCACCACGCTTAATCTATAAACTCACTACTCTAATCCTAGCTAACAGATCAGAGCACCCTAACCAAGTGGTAAAACCAGTAAACACAATAACATAAATAATACTTAAGTAATGCAAAAGAGTAGAGTTACCATAGAGAAGATACCGGACTTCACTCGAAGAAGAGCTTCATCCACCGAAGCACAAGTGGAGAGGATGCCGACAACCCCAGCCCTTCTCCAAGCTTCTCCTCACTCTCTCCCTATCTTCTGCTTCTAAGTAGTAGAGCTACAGAGCTGGCCTAGCTACTAGTCATCACTTGGAGTGATGGAATGAGATGGTGTGTTTACAAATGAGGGAGAGGGGTCCTATTTATAGCTTGAGGTGGAGTAGGGGCTACTCTATCGCCATGTCAATGATCCGCGTGATCATTCTTCTCCACCTTTGGATGCAACCGACCTTGAATCACCATAAATGGATGCACCACATTGCTCCACTTGTGCTAGTGTGCATGCTGACCAAAGATGAGTTGCTTTGGTGAAAATGGGCTGTCAGGCGGTGTGATAAGGGCACCGGCCAGCCCTTGATTTCACCGCCTTTCGATTGTAGGGCCTTGGTTGGCTCCTAAAGGCGGTTGTGAAGTTGGCACATGTGAAAATTTGGCAGGTAAGGTGGTTTGGAGGTCGGTTGGAGGCCTCCAAGCCAATGACAGTGTAACACCCTGGGTCTTACACTATAAAATCTTTTGCTAAAACATGTCATGAGTATCATGGTTATGTGTCAATGTATGTAATATAGTGCGTGAATCAATTTACGTAACTTAAAACGAGCAACGGAAATGCTTAATGAAAGGTCATTTGTGACGTATAAAATTATCAAGTACGGATGTTCGAGAATTTTTATTGAACGAAAACACTATAGAACATATATACAGAACTTTAGTAAAGTTGGAAGTATGAACTTTGTAGATGGCGATGAAATACCGGCGGTCAAGAAATGAATTCACTAGCTAGCATACCGAATAGCTTGGAAATCGAATTTGACGCGAATCCGATCGAGACTTAGTCGATTTCGTAAGTCTAAAAAGTGGTTTGACAAAGCTAGGATTGGTGATTTTTGTAGAAGAATTGGGTTAAGGAGTGATGGGGTAATAGCCTAGCAGGCCCTCTTAAGTATAGCATAGGTGGTTTGGCAATTGAATCATCGAATTGGATTTTTGGGACGCTTTAACAAGCGTGCATGGCACGTTTTGGGCCGAGTTCCTCGCGTTGACGCGGTCACCGTGCTCCTATGCCATCGTTGGCGTGCCAGCCATGCGCGCGCACGTGTCTGGCCACGTTGGCTTGTCATAGTGGCCGGTTGCCCGGGCGTGTAGCTGCTCCTTCCCACTGCTGCGAGGTGCGCTGCCGCTGACGTCGTTGCTGGTGTCTTGGGACCGCCTGCGTCGCTCCGTTGCTGGCTCTGCTCCACCAGGTGCCATCGTCATTTTGCTCGGGTGCAGTGGCATCACCGCTGCCGCACCCAGGCACGTGTTGCACAAGTAGAGCATGCACACTCCCACGCCGCACACCGCCACGCTCGGTGGGCTCGATGCCCTAGCCGCCTGCCCTCGCCGGGTGACTGCCGCTGCTTTGTGTCGCGTCATGTCCGCCTGAGCCGCTATGCCACCGCTGTCCCATCACCGTGCTGCACCGCGCTATCACCGCCATGCCACAGCGTTGCGTCGCATTCGCCTACGTCATTGTCGTCCAATTCGTGCACGTGGCCTTACCGAGGCCACCACTTGTTGTTCACCATTAATGGCGCCATGACCGCGCTGCTGTGCTGCCACCACCCACACATGGGTATGCCCCCTCTCTTGGCTATGTTGGCTCACAGTGCTTGCGCATGTGCATCAGCCACGTCCCACCAGAGCTTGGACAAGCAACCGTCCCCATTCCTTTCTTTTCCCATCCCTCCTCTGTTGCCGGTCCAGCCAGGCTGCGCCATCAATTCAACACGGATAGGCCGTGTCCAGTCAATTTAGTGTGCTCCCAACTCCATCTTCTAGCCTGCTAGCGAACCGACCCCGCACCGTGTCAAATCGTGCCTTGGCAAGCTCCAATTTGGAGCCGGCGTCCGCCGTCGCGCCATTAAAGGCTTAGATGCCGCTGCCGTGGGCACTACCCGTCTGGTCCTCTCGAGCCAAATTGGTTGCACCCCTAACCTCGCCTCGCAGTCCTTCACCCAGTGCGCACCCCATTTGCACTGCTGCTGCCTGTCTCGTGCCGCTGATGCGGTCGCACCACCGGGCCGTCACTGTGCTTGCCGTGTGTGTGTGGCCGGACGCACCCGGTCCGTCCCTGGTCAAGCCACCATGTCGGGTAGGTTCTGGGTGAGTTGCTGATGCCCATTCCTTGGTGCGCTCATGTCGTTTGTGCATTAGCTCACGGGGACATGCCCGTCACCATAGGGGGAGTCCGCCGCCGTGGAGAGAGCTCTGGACTGCGTCTCCGTTCACCGCTTCACCGCCCACCGCTTCGTGTTTGCATCTAGGTGAGCATCGGCTTGCTATTGGGGGCGGGGAGGGGCTAGGCTAGCTGGCGAGACCGCCCAGTGCCATCGCCGCCGCGCCGGTGCGCGCGTGGGCCGAGCTGCGATGGGCCACGCCGTGCTGTTTTGCCCTTTTCTTTTCTAATGAATTAGTTAATGCTTTTCTAAATTAAATTGTGAACTGATCTTTGATAATTAGTATAAAATTATGTAATTGTCCAAAAATCGTGAAGTAAATTTTGTTAGTTTCCTAAATTCATCATCTAGCTTTTAGTGTATTTAGTTCATACAGTTCTGTGGTATCTTTAGGGTTACTTTATTTGTTGTAATATGCTTGTTGTTATTAGGATTATTTAGAGAATGAATTTTCGTGATGAAATGGTAGAAGTGCTAGCTCTAAATATTTTATAGCAGACTCATAACATTATTACATACTCACTATATTTTTTTGTAGCCTTAGAATGGGTTGATAAATATGGTAGCTAGTACTCCTTGTTTTATTATATATATAGTAAATCGGTATTAAGAGTGAGAATGCCTTTAGTTGCTAAGTTAATACATGAAATTTTTCATACCTGCTTAGTGGAAATGATAGGCAACTTAGCGTCTTAGTCGGTAGAGCTAGCTTAGTAGCTTGATAGATGTATTCTTATTTTAAGAGTTGTTGTTGTCGTATTACTAAGTGTTGCATCATCATTTCATGCATGTAGATAACGAGTTGGTAGAGTTCGTGCCTATGGGCGAGCAGGAGTACGAGGAGATCATTGAGGAGTACGAGGAGGAGATTCTCATACAGGAGGGAGTCCTAGAGCCATCTATTGCTGACTTTGTTGACACCCCGCCTGCCCAAGGCAAGCCCCGGTGCATAACCCTTATTTTGAATTATATCTGAATATATATATATATGTGTGTGTGTGATGTGCATTTATGTTATAGGCATTTTATGGAAACTACATGCTTAGATATACCTACCTATGAGTCCTAGCATAGGTCGAGTAGTTGCTATGCTCATGATTTCGGTAGCGTGAGTAACCTGCCGTTGCTCACAATAGGTGATTATTATTATCACTCATGACAAAATGGTAAAAGGAAAATGGAGACCGGGTAGGGATATGGTTTGGGTATTGGTGGGTGTAAGAGGTTGTGTCCTGCGGCCAACGGGGCATAGCTTGGTTACATTGTTTCCCTGTCTGAGTTGGTTAAGGACCGGCCATTGCATTGGATTCTAGGCAAGTCACAGACTTAGTATCCCGAGCACATACTTGGGTATGGGCGTAGGGAAGGCTTGTTGCTCTCTTGTCGTGGGTTCTGGCTCTTTCTGGACCGACTGATTGGAGGCGGGGATGGTGGAGGTCTAAGCACCGCACTGAGTCCGGGATTCAGGAGCGGGGGCTTGGAGTCCAAGTTTGGACGTGGACCTGGACCTCGTGATAGGAGGGTGGCGGGTTGGTCCTACTTGTATCTATGGTACAAGCGGGCTTACATAGAACTAAAAGAGGAAAGGTGGTGAAATGGAACTGTTTGCTCAACTCTTGCTTGAAAGTAGAATAGGTGCTTACATAGAATGGTTAGATATTGAACCAATCATGAATGCTAATAATTAACATACATAAGGATTCACTATTAGTATTGCTTTCTACAAAAAGGAACCTAGCAAACCATAAAGCATATCATATCCCTTGGAGTCAAGAAATTATTTCCACTAGTCGGATAAGTCTTGCGAGTACATTGTGTACTCAGGGTTTATTTACCCCTGTTGTAGGTACTACTTGAGGAGTAGCCATTGTGTGAAGGATTCTTCTGGTGGGCACAGACGAATCCTTGTATATTATCGATAGATGTTTCTTTTCATTCCGCTGTTAAATTTTCGCACTCTAAATTTGGTACTGTAATAATATATTTCTAAGAACTCTAGATGTATAAAATGGACTAAGTAATGTAAACACGTTCTCGTTATTGGATGCTGAGGGGAAAATGTGGATTATTCGGGCTCTCCCATGGTGTGTGCTCGACGGAATCCGCCCACTGTAGCTCGCTCTCGGGGTGCTTAGTGTCTAATGGAAGAGAAGCGCCTTTGTAAGTGAGTTATTTCGGGGGGTTCTGCCATAGTTGGTACCAGAGGCAATAATGAGTCTACAAGTTTCATCACCCTTTTCCAAAACCTAAAATTTGACCAACAAAAGTTTTGCAAAAAGTAGGATGCGACAAATTATGTAAATAAGTATAAGCCCTAGCAATATGGTCTATCTAGGATAGCGGCACTGGTTTTATCTAATTAGTTTTCTGTAGGTACACTAACTTACGCTGCGTAAGAATCGTTTAGCCTACGGAGAGCGAGTGTGCGATGTGCCAAAAATTCTTGTGAATGCCGCTATATTCCAGTTTGAGTAAACGTATAGGCCAATGCATGCATCGTAAAAGAGAATTTTGCTTAAACTAAACTCCCCCTACACGTATAATTGGATTAGTGAATTGATAGGATAAACTAAAAGAATACTTTAATAAATGTCTTATCATTTCTCTAATCTCTTGTTCCTGTTCTGGAGGGTTGTTCTGGATGGTTGGTTCCTATCTGTTTTTAGATGAACTTGAGATCCGGTCGTGAGAGCACTAGTGCCGGAGCGGGCCATGGTCTTGATGAAGGCCAAGGTGAAAGTGACCGGGGCAATGGGAAAGATAACGGGGAGAGCCAAGAGGCTCCACTTCTGGCTCCTCCTCCGCCGCCACCGCCGCCTTCGATGACTCATGCGGAGATGATGGCAGAGATGCTAGCTGCTCATCGCGAGTCAGCCCGTGCCATGGAGCTGTTAGCACAGGCTATTGGTGGCTTCGCCCGTGGAGGCCATGGAGGAAATAGTGGGAACGGGGGTGGTGCTCGCGATCCCAAGGGACCCTGCTCTTATCAGGACTTCTTAAAGACGCACCCACCCACGTTCACGCCGACAGCTGAGCCTTTGGATGCGGAGCATTGGCTTCGCATTCTAGAGCAAAAGTTTCTGCTCCTCACCGTAACTGAGGAGCAGAAAGTGTGGTTTGCAGTGCAACAGCTGTTGGGATCTGCTAGTGCATGGTGTGACACAATTAATGCCATGCAGTTGGAGGATCACCGGGTGACCTGGCAGGAGTTCACTGCGGACTTTAGAGAGTATTATATTCCTGATGGTGTTCTAAACAGGAAGTTGACGGAGTTCCTAGACCTGAGGCAAGGAAGCATGTCCATGATGGACTATGCCAACAAGTTCAGCCACTTGTCATAGTATGCTGGGACTCACGTTGATACAGATGAGAAGAAGAGGGACCATTTCTATCGCGGCCTCTCTTGCAGCCTACAAAAGGAGTTATATATAGGAAACTACCAGACCTTTGAGGCTATGATGAATGTTGCTATTGCCATGGAGGGCTTGCAGCGTGACTCTCAGGCAGAATGGAAGCGCAAGCGGGTGGCTACTGGGTCTTCTAGTCACCCCCATACTCAAAAAGTACAGGTTGTCAGGCAGGTGCCCTATCAGTCTTCGGGTGGGCATTGATTTCGATAGCCTCAGTAGACCTTTCAGGCTCCTTCCACTCAGTATCGTGCAACTACTCAGCAGGTGCAACATCAGCAGCCCTAGGGATAGTAGGTCCCACTTCATCAAGGACAAGGGAACAAGCCTGGTGCTTGTTTCAAGTGTGGCAAGGAAGGCCACTATGTCAGGGAGTGTCCACAAAACCAGCCTGCCCAGTCTGCTCAACCCTCAGCTAACTCTCGCCTGATCAAGCGAACAATTATCAAGAAGAAGGTGCCAGTCAGCCGTTCTAGACAAGTTAATTTCACAGAGGCTGATGAAATATTGCAAAATGAACCGGTGATGGCTAGTATGTTCACCATTGATTCCCATCTAGCTTATGTGTTGTTTGATTCTGGTGGATCACATTCATTCATGAGCATGGGATTTGCATACCGGCACAATATATCTCTTATGGCTATACCTTTTGCCTATAGAATCAGTACTCTGGGTGCATAGTTGTGCATTAATACTCGGACAGACACAGTGGGGTTAGTGTTAGACACTCACATTTACCGTCTCCAGTTCATGGTGCTACCTGGGCAAGGCATTGATGCAATTTTGGGAATGAACTGGTTGCGTGTATATGGGGTAGTCTTGGATCTAAAGCAGAGAGTTGTTGAGTTATGGCTTCCTTCTTTCGAGGATAGGATGTCTCTTCTTATGCCCTCAGATCCAGCCTTACCTGTTGCTGCTCATGTTGAAGCTTCTCCTGATCTTACCTCTGTTCCTATGGTCTATGAGTTCCCGGATGTCTTTTCTGAAGATCTACCTAGGTTGCCACCGGATAGAGATGTGGAGTTCTCCATTTAGTTAGAGCCTGGCACTGCTCCTATCTCCCGGTGCCTATACCGCATGGCCTCGAAGGAATTGGCTGAAATGAAGAAATAGTTAGAAGAGTTGTTGGAAAAGGGATTCATCCGTCCTAGCTCTTCACCATGGGGTTGTCCAGCCATTTTTGTGAAGAAGAAGGATGGCACTTTTAGAATGTGTGTGGATTACCGCCCTCTCAATGCGGGAACCATTAAGAATAAGTATCCTTTACCTCATATTGATACTTTGTTCGATCAACTAGCTGGTGCCAAGGTGTTCTCCAAGATTGATCTCCGTTCAGGCTATCATCAAATCAAGATTAGACCACAAGATATACCAAAGACAGTTTTTTCTACTAGGTATGGGTTGTATGAATACCTAGTCATGTCTTTTGGTCTCACCAACGCTCCTGCATTGTTCATGTATCTCATGAATTCAGTCTTTATGCCGAAGTTGGACAAGTTAGTAGTGGTATTCATTGATGATATCTTGATATATTCCAAGAACAAGGAAGAGCATGCTCAACACCTTCGGATAGTATTGACTCGATTGAGGGAACACAAGCTGTATGCTAAATTTAGCAAGTGTGAATTTTGGTTAGATCGAGTGCAGTTTTTGGGACATGTTCTGACCCCTGATGGCATCTCTGTAGATCCAAGCAAGGTGCAAGATATGCTAAATTGGAAGTCTCCCAAGTCAGTGCATTAGATTCGTCAGTTCCTTGGTCTTGTTGGATATTATCGGCGCTTCATTTCTGACTTCTCTAAAATAGCTCAGCGGATGACCAAGCTGCTCTAAAAAGATGCCAAGTTTGTATGGAGCACGGCTTGTGAAGAAGCCTTCCAAGCTTTGAAGAAATTTCTTACCACTGCTCCTGTCTTGGCCCAACCAGATATTGATAGACCTTTTGATGTATATTGTGATGCCTCGAAGATGGGGTTGGGATGTGTGCTTCTGCAGGATGGGCGTGTGCTAGCTTATGGTTCACGCCAGGTGAAAAAGCACGAGGTGAATTATCCCACCCATGATTTAGAGCTGGTTGCCGTGGTGCATGCTCTAAAAATTTGGAGGCATTATCTGCTGGAAAACAAAGTACACATTTTTACAGATCATAAGAGACTCAAATATATTTTCGCTCAGTCAGAGCTGAACATGGGGCAAAGGAGATGGTTGTAATTAATCAAGGATTATAACTTGGAGGTACATTACCACCCCGGAAAAGCTAATGTGGTAGCTGATGCTTTGAGCCAGAAGTCATATCAGGTTGAGGAAACACCCTTGTCTCTCAACCATGCTGAGGTGCTAGCTCACATTGCCTTAGTCTCAGATTTACTTGAGCAGATTATTATGGAGCAAAGGCAAGATACTTCAGAAATTCCTCACATCAAGAAACTAATTGCCGAAGGGCGTGGTCCTCAGTTTAGCATTGATGAGCAAGGGGTAGTAAGGTACAAGAACAGATTGGTGGTTCCATCAAATAAGGAGGTTAGACGGAAGATTTTGAATGAAGCTCATCATTCCAAGTTGTCTATCCATCCTGGCAGTAACAAGATGTACCATGATTTGCGCCACTTGTATTGGTGGTCCAATATGAAACAGGATATCACCAAGTATGTCATGGAGTGCGACACTTGTGGGAGAATTAAGGTGGACCACATGCGTACCCCGGGATATTTGCAGCCCTTGCCCATTCCTGTTTGGAAATAGGAAGATGTTTCCATGGATTTCGTTGTGGGTTTACCCCGCACGTCCAAGGGCTATAACTCTATTTTGGTCATTGTGGATCGCCTCACCAAGTCCACTCATTTCCCCCCGATGGATACTAGATATTCAACTAGAAAGTATGCCCAGCTGTATCTTGACCAGATTCTAACCTTGCGTGGAGTTCCTCTTACTATCGTCTCTAATAGAGGGTCAGTCTTTATCTCTCGCTTTTGGGAGCAACTCTAGGAATGTCTTGGTACTAGTCTCCTCCGAAGATCAGCCTATCATCCCTAGACTGATGGCCAAACAGAAAGGGTAAATCAAGTACTTAAGGACATGTTGAGAGCTTGTGCTATTTCTTTTCCTAAGAAGTGGGACGAATGCTTGAACTTAGCTGAGTTTTCTTACAACAATAGCTATCAAGAAAGCATTCGTATGGCACCCTTTGAAGCTCTATATGGAAAGTAATGTAGGACACCACTTAACTAGGTTGAAGTGGGAGACCATGGATACTTTGGGCCTGACTTCATCAAGGAAGCACGAGAGCAAGTCAGTATCATTCAGATTAATTTGAAGGAGGCTCAGAGCCGATAGAAAGCTTATGCGGATAAGCGAAGAAGGCCTTTGCAATTTGCAGTTGGGGATCATGTGTACCTCAAGGTATCTCCTATAAGAGGGGTGCATCGGTTTGGGGTTCATGGCAAGCTAGCTCCTCGATATGTGGGTCCTTACAAGATTTTGGGGTAGTGTGGCCCAGTTGCTTATCGTCCCCAACTTCTAGATATTTTATCGACGGTACATGATGTGTTCCACGTATCTCAGTTGAAGAAGTGTTTGCGGGTCCCTGATGAAGCTAGGGAAATTGAAGGACTTCCCCTCCAGCCTGACTTGACGTATATTGAACATCCTATCAAGATCTTAGATGAGAAAGAAAGAGTGACTAGGAACAATGTGGTGAAGTTCTATAAGGTTCAGTGGCAAAACCACTTGGAAGATGAAGCAACGTGGGAGCAAGAAAGTTACATCCTGGAGCATTATCCTAATCTTATTTCTGGTTCATCAAGGTAGTTGTTTATTTCTAAATGTATGAAAGGATCAAGATGCACAAGACGGGGGTTGAATTAGGTTAATTCTAAAATTCTTTGCAATAATTAAACCCTACACTTAGCCCACTTCACCCCTTGTGCCTAGAAAGTGATTTCATTGATCTACCGCACAAAAGTTTAGCACCCTAAGTTCCAATCCTACTCTAGCATGGCAATTCTAAGAATGTGAAGACAAGAATTGAATTGCTCAAATGTAAATGCTTAAAGTAAAGAGAGGAGAAGGAACGCGGCGATGTTTTGCCGAGGTATCAGAGAGTTGCCACTCCCCACCAGTCCTCGTTGGAGCACCCGCGCAAGGGTGTAGCTTCCCTTTGATCCGCGCAAGGATCAAGTGCTCTCTATGGGTTGATTCTTCGACACTCCATCACGGTGAATCACCCACAATCGCTCACAACTTGAGTTGGGTCATCCATAAGCTCCACCGGATGATCACCAAACTCCCAATCACCACCAAGCCATCTAGGTGATGTCGATCACCAAGAGTAACAAGCAAGAACTCTCACTTGACCACAACAAGCCTAATGAGAAGGGTGGATGCACACTTGCTACTCTCTTTTCACTAATGAGGCCTTAATCATGGATTCTCAAATCTCAATCACCTCACTATGCTCTTGCTCTCCTTGGCACTCTCAAGGGTGTTTCTCAGCTGTTGAAATGGCAAGAGTACTCCCTTGAATGAACAGAGGAAGTATTTATACCCCCTCATTCAAAATGAACCATTATATGCCTCTGCGGGGTGACCGGACGCTCCAGTCAAGTTGACTGGACGCTCTGGTCAGTTCTCCCCGCCACTGAGCCGTTAAGTTGTGACCGGACTCTGACCTGCGTTCGGTCAGCACTAACCGGACACGTCCGGTCATGAAAACTACTCTTTGGAACCTTACTGATGTTGACCAGACTCTGGCACCCAGCGTCCGGTCACTTTGCTACTCAGCGTCCGGTCAGTAGCCGGAACCTGACCAGCGTTTGGTTAGCACTGACCGGACGCGTCCGATCAGGATTCACCCTCTCTGGAACCTTACTGGAGTTGACCAAACTCTGGCACCCAGCATCCAGTCACATTTCACTTAGTGTTTGGTCGCATCCAGACGACTTCACTTGATCAAATGAACTGACCGTACTCTACGCCAGCGTCCGGTCACACCGGAACCAGCGTCCGGTCAACATTTGACCCTTCATTCACTTCCAACTCGAAATCATATGTGAATGAAGTTTGCTCCAATTGATCTTAGGGCTACTTAAGAGCTACCTAGTGCTAGATTTGACAAGTGTGCACCACACCTAACCCACTAGACTCACCTAGGTCAAGCTACTAGTCCATACCCCCCTTACTAGTATGGCCAAAGGAAAAATAAAGTCCTAAACTACTCTAAGTGTCTCTTCAACACCAAACTACACTTAGAACTAGTCCATCCTTAACCTTATGGTCCATCCTTTTGAAAACTGAAACGATTTCCATCGTAGGGGCATGACAACCATGATTGCCCAATCAATTGCCATTACCATGACCTAACTTAATTGCATCTGCAAAACACACATTAGTCATAGTAATCTCGTATTGTCATTAATCACCGAAACCCAACTAGGGCTTCGGTGCGGGCACGGCGTCGCGGGGCGCGACGACGTGATGTGGTGCGGGTATGGTGGTGCTACAACACGGCTAGGGCACGGGACCACGGCGACTTGGGCGAGCGACGGCGCGGTTGCAGGATGCGGGCTTAGGTCACGGCGCGATGCGGTTATATGAGGTGGCCCACCCGTGATTGAAAAGGAAACAGAGAAGAGTTCAGATCCCATACGATTTCTACTGACCAGACGCTCCAGTGGTAACGACTGGACGCTGCCACCCGGAGTCCGGTCGACAATAGAGAGGTCCAAAACCTCCCAATTCGCGATCGGACGCGTCCGATCACCACTGACCGAACGCAGCTAGAGTCCGGTCGATCCTTAGATCTTCTTCTTCGCTTAAAAGGACACAGGGACGTCATCTGACCGGACGCAGGAAAAGAACTATTTTAGCATCCGATCACTCCTTCGCAGCAATGGTTCACCTCCTGTGAACTGACCGGACGCTGGACATTAGAGTCTGGTGCAGCGTCCGGTCACTCTTTTTCAGCAAATCTTCAGAGTTCCTTCATCTTGTTTGTTCCCAATCAAGTCCCAACTTCAATAAGACCCAAATAAACACCAATTGGGACTGATGTGAGTGACCTATCTCAAACCCTCAAATTTTTTAAAGTATTTTTCCTTAGGCTATAATTCTTTTTAAGAAAATAGGCAATAAAAGGGTGATTGAAGAGAAACGACAAAACAACATACATGCATATGCAATGCAATACTTGAAAGTAATTCTAGTTGCTTGTCAAGTTTGATCCAAGGTTAAGCTTCTTCACACGCTTTTCGGCGGTTATCTTAACCATGTTAGACAAGCCCTAAATGCATTAGTAAGAAGTAAACATGTTGTATATTACAATGCAATGCAAGGGACAACACAAGCTCATTTTCTAGCGAAGTTGCTAAAATCAAGCACATTGAGCTCATTCCTCAACCGACAAAATGTAACCTCATCTAGTGGTTTAGTGAAGATATCCGCCAATTGATTCTCGGTCCTTACACCTTCTAATGAAATATCATTCTTAGTAACATGATCTCTAAGAAAGTGATGGCGGATATCTATGTGCTTGGTGCAAGAGTGTTGAACCAGATTATTAGCAAGCTTTACCACACTCTCATTGTCACATAAAAGTGGTACCTTTTCTAGAACTACACCGTAGCCTAGCAAAGTTTGCTTCATGTAAAGTATTTGTGCACAACAAGCACCCGCGGCAATGTATTACGCTTCGGCGGTGGACAAAGCCACACTATTTTGCTTCTTGGAGGACCAAGACACAAGTGATCTACCAAGCAAATGGGACCCTCCGGATGTGCTTTTCCTCTCAACTTTGCAACCGGCATAATCCGAATCGGAATAGCCAACTAATTCAAATCTACCTCCTTTGGGATACCAAAGGCTAATGCTTGGTGTGTGCTTAAGGTACCTAAGGATTCTTTTAATGGCAATCAAATGAGCTTCCTTAGGATTAGCTTGAAATCTAGCACACATACACACACTAAACATGATGTTGGGCCTAGATGCGGTTAAATATAACAAGCTACCAATCATAGAGCGGTAGAGAGTTTGATCAACTGTTTTACCTCCCTCATCTAGGTCGAGATGTCCATTAGATGGCATTGGTGTCTTGATTGGCTTACATTCATCCATATTGAACCTCTTGAGAAGATCGTTGGTATACATTTCTTTAGAGATGAAAATCCCTTCTCTCATTTGCTTGACTTGAAAAATAAGAAAGAATGTAAGCTCTCCAATCATAGACATCTCGAACTCCTTCGACATCAATTCACCAAACTCTTTGCAAGAATCTTCATTTGATGATCCAAAGATGATATCATCAACATATACTTGACAAATGAAGATCTCTCCATCAAGCTTCTTGGTGAATAGTGTGGTGTCGACTTTCCTAATGGTGAAGCCCTTCTCAATGAGGAAATCTCGAAGGCGCTCATACCAAGCTCTTGGGGCTTGCTTTAGCCCATATAGCACCTTAGACAACCTATAAATATGATTAGGATATCTAGGTTCTTCAAACCCAGGAGGTTGATCAACATAGACTAGTTCATTTATGAAGCCATTTAAAAATGCACTTTTCACATCCATTTGATATAATTTCATTTTATGATGCAATGCATATGCAAGGAGGATATGAATGGCTTCAAGTCTTGCAACTGGTGCAAAGGTCTCTCCAAAATCCAACCCTTCAACTTGAGAGAACCCCTTTGCAACTAGTCTTGCCTTGTTCCTCACTACAATGCCTTGATCATCTTACTTGTTGCGGAACACCAACTTTGTTCCAATGACTCTTGCACCTTGTGGTCGCTCTTAAAGAGTCCAAACTTCATTGTGGGCGAAGTTGTTCAACTCTTCATGCATGTGATTTATCCAATCGGAATCTTGAAGAGCTTCTTCTACATTCTTAGGTTCTACACAAGAGACAAAAGAGTGATATTCAATAAAAGAAGCAAGCTTTTGAGATCGAGTCATTACACCCTTTGATGGACTCCCTATGATGAGATCTTGTGGATGAGCTTGTAGTAGAGGTGAATTTCTTCTATCAACAACTTGAGGGGGAGGTTGTGAAGCATCAACATCTTGAGCTTGTGCCACCATTTGATCATGGGAGACATAAGTATCTTTATTTTCTACTCTCCCATCTTTATCACCCTCTTGTGGCACATTTGATGAAGGTGGATTAATCACTTGTACATCATCTTCATCATCTTGTGGCTTGATGTCTCCAACCAGAATATTCTTCATGGTCTCCCTCAATGGTTCATCACCTACATCATCAAGATTCTCATGTGCTCCTTGGGAGCCGTTAGATTCATCAAATTCCATATCATATGTTTCTTCAACCAAGCCGGTGGCATGATTAAATACTCTATATGCTTTGGACTTTGATGAGTAACCAACAAGAAAAGCCAATATCACAACATCTTTGAAACTTCCCTAGGTGTTGCCGCTTCTTGTAGATGTAGCATTTGCAACCAAACACCCAGAAGAATGAGACGTCCGGCTTCTTCCCATTGAGCAACTCATAAGGTGTCTTTCCAAAAAACTTTTGAAGGAATCGATGGTAGGATGCATAACATGCGGTGTTGATAGCTTCCGCCCATAGAGCTTCGGGTGTGTTGTACTCATCAAGTATTATTCTTGCAAGTGTAATGAGTGTTCGGTTCTTTCTCTCTACTACACTATTTTGTTGAGGTGTATATGTTGCGGAGACCTCATGCTGAATCCCAACTTCATCACAGTAGGCTTCAATGTTTGTGTTGTCAAACTATTTTCCATTATCACTTCTAATCTTCTTGAGCTTCACTTCAAACTCATTTTGTGCTCTCTTGGCAAACTTCTTAAAGCATGAAGCAACCTCGGTCTTGTCATGAAGGAAGAACACCCATGTATATCTTGAGTAGTCATCAACAATCACAAGACAATAAAGATTTCCTCCCAAACTCTTGTAAGTTATTGGTCCAAATAAGTCCATGTGAAGGAGCTCTAGCACTCTTGTTGTTGACATCAAAGCTTTTGTAGGATGAGTGTTTGCAACTTGTTTGCCGGCTTGACATGCACTACAAAGCTTGTCCTTTTCAAATTTTACATCCTTCAACCCTCTCACCAATTCATTCTTCATAAGCTTCTTGAGTGAGCTCATCCCAACATGAGCAAGTCTTCTATACCATAGCCACCCAAGTGATGTTTTGGTGAATAGGCATGTCTTCAAGTTAGCAGCTTCGGAGGTGAAATCCACTAGATATAGGTTGTTGTATCTAAATCCCTTGAATATAACTTGATCATCATCTTTCTTAGATACAACTTCCTTCTCGGTGAACAAGCATTGGAAGCCAAGATCACACAATTGTCCAACGGATAGCAAGTTGAAACTTAAGGAAACAACATATAGCACATTTGAGATAGAATGATCATTTGATATTGCCACTTTGCTCAATCCTTTGACTTTGCCCTTTGAATTATCTCCAAATGTAATTCTTTCTTGTCCATCTACTTCTTCATCTAGTGAGGTGAACATACGAGGATCACCGGTCAAATGTTGTGTGCAACCACTATCAATTGCTCAATGACTTCCATCGGTCTTGTAGTTCACCTACACACAAGAGATCAAGCTTGTTTAGGGACTCAAACTTGTTGAGGTCCCTTGACTCTCTCTATAAGTGACTTTGCAACCCAAATTTTCTTAGGCCTATTCTTGTTGGGAGGTCCTAAGAACATGACTTTCATTTTACCACTAGAATCCTTTCTAAGCATGTAATGAGCATTTAAAGCAAAAAGTCTAGCATGCTTGGGCAAGGGTTGTGGTGGTGGAGTTTGACACTCATGGGCAAAGTGGCCTTCTTGTCCACACTCAAAACACCTCTTTGGCTTTGGCTTTGGCTTTGACTTGTGTTGTTGTTGTTGAGCTTGAGCCTTCTTCTCTTGATTTGGAAAGTATCCAATTCCACTTCTATCCATCTTCATGATGGTGTTCATGAGTAGCTCACTTTGAAGATGCTTGCCTCTTGTGAACTTGCTCAAGCCAATCTTGAGATGTTCTTTCTCCAACTTGAGCTTCTTGTTCTCTTCTTTTAGCTCATCATGATTTTTCTCTTGCTTGAGTCTCTTGTTCTCCTCTTTGAGTTTCTCATTCTCTTCTTTGAGCTCTATATCATAGTCATGATCAAGGTTCTCTATCATAATAGTGTTGGTGGTTGATAGCTCTTCAAGATCTTTCTTAAGCTTCTCATTCTCATTCTTGATCTTGACATATTCATCATAATTATCGGACTCAACCACTTGCTTGCCTTTGCTACTAGAACATTGCTCAATGTTCTCAATGATCAAATCATCACATGATGTAGCTATATCAATCTTAACAACATCGTTAGTAGCATCATGTGGCTCATTGGATAAAAACTCATTGGAGATAACAAGAATATCATGATTGATCTTGAGATTTGTGTATTCTTCTTTTAGCATATTGTAGCTAGTGATGAGCTCATTATGTATCCCCTCAAGTTTATCATGTTTTTCTTTAAGCTCTTTCTTAGAAGATTTGAGCTCCTTGAGTTTGGAAGACATAGCATCATTTGCTTCTCTAAGCTCAACACTAGCCTTTTCCACTGTCACATTTACCTAAAAGAGAGTCATTCTTAATTTCAAGCTTTTCATTCTTAGCTCTAGTCTTTCTAATGATCTTAGTGTATTGATTTAGCAATTTAACAAGATCATCATATGAAGGTGATTCAAATTCATCATCATCACTATCACTATCATCATTGCTAGCATGTTCATCACCACTACTATCATCATCATTTGATACCTTTCGTTCACCCTTGGCCATAAGGCATAGGTGTGTAGAGGATGATGGCGGTGGTGTTGGTAAAGATGATGAAGAGTCAATCGCAATGGTGGCCACCTTCTTGTTGTCACTATCATCATCGGATGAGCAACTTGATGAATCAATGTCCGTGAGCCAATCACCCATGATGTATGCCTTGCCATTTTTCTTCTTGTGGAAGTCCTTCTTGCCATCCTTCTTCTTGTATGGCTTGTTTTTTTTCTTCTCATCTTCATCTTCATCACTTGAGTCATCTTTCTTTCCATTGCTCTTCTTCTTGTACTTGTCTTTCTTGGGCTTGGTGCATTGATGTGCTAGATGACCAAGTTCTCCACAATTATAGCAATCCATCTCAGAGATTGGCTTCCTTCTAGTGCTAGTGAAGAACTTCTTTTTCTTCCCATCAAACTTGACACCATTCTTGTTGAGCTTCTTTAGCATCTTGGCGGTTCTTCTCACCATGAGAGCAAGACTTGCATCATCAACTTCATCATCACTTGAGCTCTCATACTCAATTCTTGCTTTGCCCTTCTCTTGGCTAGCCTTGAATGCTGAGTCTTTGTCTTTCTTCTTGATAGAGGATGAGTCATCTTGTGGTGTGATGTGCATGTACATCTCATGGGCGTTGATCTTTCCCAAGATTTGAGTTGGTGTAGCGGTGGAAAGATCACCTTGATGAAGCACGGTCACAATATGCCCATATTTGTCAATGGGGAGGACACTCAAGATTTTTCTTACAACATCGGATGGTTGTATTTGTGTAAGTCTAAGCCCATTGACTTTCTCTACAAGAACATTCAAGCATGAGTACATTTCATTAGCACTCTCTTTAGGAAGCATCTCAAAAGAATTAAGCTTTTTCATTACGAGATGATAGCGTTCCTCACGCTCACTCTTTGTTCCCTTATGGAGCGCACAAATGTTCGACCATAGTGCATGGGCGTCCTTGTGGTTCCTCACCCGATTAAACACATCTTTGCAAAGGTCTCTAAAGATGGTGTTTCTAGCCTTTGCATTCTATTTTTCATAATTCACTTCATCGCCTTTAAGATACGTGGGATCCCTAGGTTTTGGGAAATCTTGAGAGGCAACTCTAAGAATTCCAACATCTAGAGCTTCTAAATATGCCTCCATGCGGATTTTCCAATAAGGAAAATCATCTCCCTCAAAGATAGGAGGAGGTCCATCCCCATGGGACATCTTTCTCTTGGCGGTTAAGTCTAAATACATGAGCACGAGGCTCCAATACCAATTGAAAGGATCAAGATGCCCAAGAGGGGGTGAATTGGGCTAATTCTAAAATTCTTTGCAATAATTAAACCCTACACTTAGCCCACTTCACCCCTTGTGCCTAGAAAGTGATTCTATTGATCTACCGCACAAAAGTTTAGCACCCTAAGTTTCAATCCTACTCTAGCATGGTAATTCTAAGAATGTAAAGACAAGAATTGAATTGCTCAAATGTAAATGCTTAAAGTAAAGAGAGCAGAAGGAACATGGCGATGTTTTGCCGAGGTATCAGAGAATCGCCACTCCCCACTAGTCCTCGTTGGAGCACCCGCGCAAGGGTGTAGCTCCCCCTTGATCCACGAAAGAATCAAGTACTCTCTATGGATTGATTCTTCGACACTCCATCGTGGTGAATCACCCACAACCGCTCACAACTTGAGTTGGGTCATCCACAAGCTCCGACGGATGATCACCAAACTCCCAATCACCACCAAGCCGTCTAGGTGATGGCGATCACCAAGAGTAACAAGCAAGAACTCTCACTTGACCACAACAAGCCTAATGAGAAGGGTGGATGCACACTTGCTACTCTCTTTTCACTAATGAGGCCTTAATCTTAGATTCTCAAATCTCAATCACCTCACTAGGCTCTAGCTCTCCTTGGCACTCTCAAGGGTGTTTCTCAGCTGTTGAAATGGGCAATAGTACTCCCTTGAATGAATAGAGGAAGTATTTATACCCCCTCATTCAAAACGAACCGTTATGTGCCTCTGCGGGGTGACCGGACGCTTCGGTCAGTTCTCCCCGCCACTGAGCCGTTAAGTTGTGACCGGACTCTGACCTACGTCCGGTCATGAAAACTACTCTCTGGAATCTTACTGATATTGACCTGACTCTGGCACCCAACGTCCGGTCACTTTGCTGCTCAGCGTCTGGTCAGCACTGACCGAACGCGTCCGATCAGGATTCACCCTCTCTGGAACCTTACTGGAGTTGACTGGACTCTAGCACCCAGCGTCCGGTCACATTTCACTCAGTGTCCGGTCACATCTAGACGACTTCACTTGATCAAATGAACTGACCGGACTCTACGCCAGCGTCCAGTCACACCGGAACCAGCGTCCGGTCAACATTTGACCCTTCATTCACTTCCAACTCGAAATCATATGTGAATGAAGTTTGCTCCAATTGATCTTAGGGCTACTTAGGAGCTACCTAGTGCTAGATTTGACAAGTGTGCACCACACCTAACCCACTAGACTCACCTAGGTCAAGCTACTAGTCCAAACCCCATTAATAGTACGGCCAAAGGAAAAACAATGTCCTAAACTACTCTAAGTGTCTCTTCAACACCAAACGACACTTAGAACTAGTTCATCCTTAACCTTGTCATTCATCCTTTGAAAACTGAAATGATTTCCATCGTAGGGGCATGACAACCATGATTGCCCTATCAATTGCCATTACCATGACCTAACTTAATTGCATCTACAAAACACACGTTAGTCATAGTAATCTTGTATTGTCATTAATCACTGAAACCCAACTAAGGCCTAGATGCTTTCAATGTATTTCTAATCTTTTTCCCACACTAGGCACATGAAATCTCAGGGCAAGATTTTATTTTAGGGGTGTAGATTTGTAACACTCTTGGTGTTACACTGTAAAATCTTTTGCTAAAACATGTCATGAGCATCATGGTTATGCGTCAATGTATGTAATATTGTGTGTGAATCAATTTACGTAACTTAAAACGACCAACAGAAATGCTTAACGAAAGGTCGTTCGTGATGTATAAAATTATCAAGTATGGATGTTCGCAAATTTTTATTGAACGAAAACACTATAGAACATATATACGGAACTTTAGTAAAGTTGGAAGTATGAACTTTGTAGATGGCGATGAAATACCTGCGGTCGAGAAATGAATTCACTAGCTAGCATACCGAATAGCTAGGAAATCGAATTTGACGCGAATCCGATCGAGACTTAGTCGATTTCGTAAGTCTAAAAAGTGGTTTGACAAAGCTAGGTTTGGTGATTTTTGTAAAAGAATCGGGTTAAGGAGTGATGGGGGATTAAGGCTTGTTTTAATAGCCTAGCATGCCCTCTTAAGTATAGCATAGGTGGTTTGGCAATTGAATCATCGAATTGGATTTTTGGGATGCTTTAGAAAGCGTGCATGGCACGTTTTGGGTTGAGTTCCTCGCGTTGACGTGGTCACCGTGCTCCTGTGCCATCGTCGGCGCGCCGGCCACGCGCGCGTGTGTCTGGCCGCGCCGGCTGGTCACGGTGGCCGGCTGCCCAGGCGTGCAGCTGCTCCTTCCCAGTGCTGCGAGGTGCGCTGCCACTGACATTGCTGCTGGTGCCTTGGGACCGCCCGCATCGCTCCATTGCCGGCTCTGCTCCCCCAGGTGCCATCGCCATTCTGCTCGGGTGCAGTGGCATCGCCGCTATCGTGCCCAGTCACGTGTTGCACGAGCTGACCACACTTGGCGGGCCTGATGCCCTGGCTGCCTGCCCTCGCTGGGTCACTGTCGCTGCTTTGCATTGCGTCGCGTCCACCTGAGCCGCTGCGCCACCGTCGTCCCATCACCATGCTACACCGCGCTATCACCGCCACGCCATAGCATTGCGTCATGTCCGCCTGCGTCCCTACGTCGTTGTCATCGAATTCGTGCACGTGGCCTTGCTGAGGCCACCCGCTTGTCGTTCGCCATAAATGGCGCCATGACCGTGCTACTGCACTGCCACCGCCCGCACGCGGGTATGCCCCCTCTCCTGGCTGCGTTGGCTCGCAGTGCTTGCGCATGTGCGTCAGCCACATCCCACTAGAGCTTGGACACACAGTCGGCCCCATTCCTTTCTTTTCCCCTCCCTCGTCTACTGCCGGTCCAGCCAGGCCGCGCCACTAATTCGGCATGGATAGGTCGTGTCTAGTCAATTCAGTGCGCTCCCAACTCCATCTTCTAGCCTGCTATCCAACCGACCCCGCACCGTCTCAAATCGTGCCTTGGCAAGCTCCAATTTGGAGCCAGCGTCCGCCGTCGTGCCATTAAAGGCTTAGACGCCGCTGCCGTGGGCATTACCCGCCTGGTCCTCCCGAGCCCAATTGGTTGCACCCCCAGCCTCGCCTCGCAGTCCTTCACCCTGTGCGCACCCCATTTGCACTGCTACTGCCTACCCAACGCTGCTGATGCGGTCTCACCACCACAGCCATCGTTGTGCTTGCCGTGTGTGCGTGGCCGGACGCACCCGGTCCATCCCCGATCAAGCCACCACATCGGGTAGGTTCTAGGTGAGTTGTTGATAACCATTCCATGGTGCGCTCATGTCATTTGTGTCTGGGCCCACGGGGACATGGCCGCCACTGCAGGGGGAGTCCGTCGCCGTGGAGAGAGCTCTGGACCACGTCTTCGTTCACCGCTTCATCGCCCACCGCTTCACGTTTGCATCTAGGTGAGCATTGGCTCGCTATTGGGGGCAGGGAGGGGCTAGGCTGGCCAGCGGGACTGCTTAGTGCCGTCGCCGCCGTGTTAGTGCGCGTGGGTGCCCGAGGACCCGGCTGTGGTACAGATAGGATGTTCCGAGGGCTAGATTGCTTAGTCCATACGGTAGGAATAGTGTTGTGGACAGCGGATTGATTCGGTATTAGCGCGAGGATGTTTTTGCAATTGTGCTGGCGCACGCGGGCCTTCCCATCGCGGGCCGTTGCCGCGCGATTGGGCCGCGCCCCGCGTGGGCTGCGTCGGTGGGTCACGCGTGTGCGTGCGAGCGCTGCACGAGCGTGGGCCGAGCTGTGATGGGCCGCGCCAGGCTGTTTTGCCCTTTTCTTTTCTAATGAATTAGTTAATGCTTTTCTAAATTAAATTATGAACTGATCTTTGATAATTAGTATAAAATTATGTAAGTGCCCAAAAATCGTGAAGTAAATTTTGTTAGTTTCCTAAATTTATGATCTAGCTTTTAGTGTATTTAGTTCATACAGTTCTGTGGTATCTTTAGGGTTACTTTATTTGTTGTAATATGCTTGTTGTTATTAGGATTATTTAGAGAATGAATTTTCATGATGAAATGGTAGAAGTGCTAGCTCTGAAAATTTTACAGTAGACTCATAACATTATTAGGCACTCATTGTAATTTTTGTAGCCTTAAAATGGGTTGATAAATATGGTAGCTAGTACTCCTTGTTTTATTATATATATAGTAAATCGGTATTAAGAGTGAGAATGCCTTTAGTTGCTAAGTTAATATATGAAATGTTTCATACCTGCTTAGTGGAAATGATAGGCAAATTAGCATCTTAGTCGAAAGAGCTAGCTTAGTAGCTTGATAGATGTATTCTTATTTTAAGAGTTGCTGTTGCCGTATTACTAAGTGTTGCATCATCATTTCATGCATGTAGATAATGAGTAGGTAGAGTTCGTGCCTGCGGGCGAGCAGGAGTACAAGGGGATCATCGAGGAGTACGAGGAGGAGATTCTCGTACAAGAGGGAGTCCCAGAGCCATCTGTTGCTGACTTTCTTGACACCTCACCTGCCTAAGGCAAGCCCTAGTGCATAACCCTTATTTTGAATTATATCTGAATATATATATATGTGTGTGTGTGATGTGCATTTACGTTACATGCATTTTATGGAAACAACATGCATAGATATACCTACCTATGAGTCCTACTAGCATAGGTCGAGTAGTTGCTATGCTCAGGATTTCGGTAGCGTGAGTAACCTGTCGTTGCTCACAATAGGTGATTATTATTATCACTCATGATAAAATGGTAAAAGGAAAATGAAGACCGGGCATGGATATGGTTTGGGTATTGGTGGGTGTAAGAGGTTGTGTCCTGCGGCCAACGGGGCATTGCTTGGTTACACTGTTTCCCTGTCTGATTTAGTTAAGGACCGGCCATTGCATTGGATTCTAGGCAAGTCACAGACTTAGTATCCTGAGCACATACTTGGGTATGGGCGTAGGGAAGGCTTGTAGCTCTCTTGTCGTGGGTTCCGGCTCTTTTTGGACCGACTGATTGGAGGCGGGGATGGTGGAGGTCTAAGCACCGCACTGAGTCCAGGATTCAGGAGCGGGGGCTTGGAGTCCAAGTTTGGACGTGGACCTGGACCTCGTGATAGGAGGGTGGTGGGTTGGTCCTGCTTGTGCCTGGGGTACAAGCGGGGCGTGTGTTTCGGGCTACCCAGCTAGGCACATTGATTCATGAAATGTTGGCGATCCGGTACAGCTTGTCTACAATATAGCACCGTAGTAAGAACTAAAAGAGGAAAGGTGGTGAAATGGAACTGTTTGCTCAACTCTTGCTTGAAAGCAGAACAGGTGCTTACATAGAATGGTTAGATATTGAACCAATCATGAATGCTAATAATTAACATACATAAGGATTCACTATTAGTATTGCTTTCTACAAAAAAGAACCTAGCAGACCATAAAGCTTATCCTATCCCTTGGAGTTGGGAAATTATTTCCACTAGTCGGATAAGTCTTACGAGTACATTGTGTACTCAGGGTTTATTTACCCCTGTTGTAGGTACTGCTTGAGGAGTAGCCGTTGTGTGAAGGATTATTCTAGTGGGCACAGACGGATCCTTGTATATTATCGATAGATGTTTCTTTTCATTCCGCTGTTAAATTTTCGCACTCTGAATTTGGTATTGTAATAATATATTTCTAAGAACTCTAGATGTATGAAATGGACTAAGTAATGTAAACTTGTTCTCATTATTGGATGCTGAGGGGAAAATGTGGATTATTCGGGCTCTCCCTTGGGGTGTGCTCAACGGAATCCGCCCACTGTAGCTCACTCTCGGGGTGCTTAGTGTCTAGTGGAAGACAAGCGCCTTCGTAAGTTATTTCGGGGGGTTCTGCCATAGTTGGTACCAGAGGCAATAATGAGTCTACGAGTTTCATCACCCTTTTCCAAAACCTAAAATTTGACCAACAAAAGTTTTGCGAAAAGTAGGATGCGATAAATTATGTAAATAAGTATAAGCCCTAGCAATATGGTCTATCTAGGATAGCGGCACTAGTTTTATCTAATCAGTTTTCTATAGGTACACTAACTTACGCTGCGTAAGAATCATTTAGCCTACGGAGAGCGAGTGTGCGATGTGCCAAAAATTCTTGTGAATGCCGCTATATTCTGGTTTGAGTAAACGTATAGGCCAATGCATGCATCGTAAAAGAGAATTTTGCTTAAACTAAACTCCCCCTACACGTATAATTAGATTAGTGAATTGATAGGATAAACTAAAAGAATACTTTAATAAATGTCTTATCATTTCTCTAATCTCTTGTTCCTGTTCTGGAGGGTTGTCCTAAATGGTTGGTTCCTATCTGTTTTTAGATGAACTTGAGATCCGGTCGTGAGAGCACCAGTGCCGGAGCGGGCCATGGTCTTGACGAAGGCCAAGGTGAAAGTGGCCGGGGCAATGGGAAAGATAATGGGGAGAGCCATGAGGCTCCACTTCTGGCTCCTCCGCCGCCGCCACCGCCGCCTTCGATGACTCATGCGGAGATGATGGCAGAGATGCTAGCTGCTCATCGCGAGTCAACCCGTGCCATGGAGCTGTTAGCATAGGCTATTGGTGGCTTCGCCCGTGGAGGCCATGGAGGAAATAGTGGGAATGGGGGTGGTGCTCATGGTCCCGAGGGACCCTGCTCTTATCAGGATTTCTTAAAGACGCACCCACCCACGTTCACGCCGACAGCTGAGCCTTTGGATGCGGAGCATTGGCTTCGCATTCTGGAGCAAAAGTTTCTGCTCCTCACCATAACTGAGGAGCAGAAAGTGTGGTTTGCAGCGCAATAGCTATTGGGATCTGCTAGTGCATGGTGTGACACAATTAATGCCATGCAGTTGGAGGATCACCGGGTGACCTGGCAGGAGTTCACTGCGGCCTTTAGAGAGTATTATATTCCTGATGGTGTTCTAAATAGGAAGTTGACTGAGTTCCTAGACCTGAGGTAAGGAAGCATGTCTGTGATGGACTATGCCAACAAGTTCAACCACTTGTCATAGTATGCTGGGACTCACGTTGATACAGATGAGAAGAAGAGGGACCATTTCTATCGCGGCCTCTCTTGCAGCCTACAAAAGGAGTTATATACAGGAAACTACCAGACCTTTGGGGCTATGATGAATGTTGCTATTGCCATGGAGGGCTTGCAGCGTGACTCTCAGGCAGAATGGAAGCGCAAGCGGGTGGCTACTGGGTCTTCTAGTCACCCCCATACTCAGAAAGTACAGGTTGTTAGGCAGGTGCCCTATCAGTCTTCGGGTGGGCATTCGTTTCGATAGCCTCAGTAGACCTTTCAGGCTCCTTCCACTCAGTATCGTGCAACTACTCAGCAGGTGCAACATCAGCAGCGATAGGGATAGTAGGTCCCACTTCATCAAGGACAAGAGAACAAGCCTGGTGCTTGTTTCAAGTGTGGCAAGGAAGGCCACTATGTCAGGGAGTGTCCGCAAAACCAGCCTGCCCAGTCTGCTCAACCCTCAGCTAACTCTCGCCTGATCAAGCGAACAATTATCAAGAAGGAGGTGCCAGTCAGCCGTTCTAAATAAGTTAATTTCACGGAGGCTGATGAAATATTGCAAAATGAACCGGTGATGGCTAGTATGTTCACCATTGATTCCCATCTAGCTTATTTGTTGTTTGATTCTGGTGGATCACATTTATTCATGAGCATGGGATTTGCACACCGGCACAATATATCTCTTATGGCTATACCTTTTGCCTATAGAATCAGTACTCTGGGTGCATAGTTGTGCGTTAATACTCAGACGGACACAGTGGGGTTAGTGTTAGACACTCACATTTACCGTCTCCAGTTCATGGTGCTGCCTGGGCAAGGCATTGATGCACTTTTGGGAATGAACTGGTTGCGTGTATATGGGGTAGTCTTGGATCTAAAGCAGAGAGTTGTTGAGTTATGGCTTCCTTCTTTCGAGGATAGGATGTCTCTTCTTATGCCCTCAGATCCAGCCTTACCTGTTGCTGCTCATGCTGAAGCTTGGAGTCCAGGATTTAGGAGCGGGGGCTTGGAGTCCAAGTTTAGATAGGGACCTGGATCCCATGACAGGAGGGTGGCGGGTTGGTCCTGCTTGTGCCTGGGGTACAAGCGGGGTGTGTATCGGGGTACCCAGCTGGGCACATTGATTCACGAATCGCCGGCGATATGGTACAGCTTGTCTACAATCTAGCACCGTAGTAAGAACTGAAAGAGAAAAGGTGGTGAAATGGAACTGTTTGCTCAACTCTTGCTTGAAAGTAGAACAGGTGCTTACATAGAATGGTTAGATATTGAACCAATCATGAATACTAATAATTAACATACATAAAGATTCACTATTAGTATTGCTTTCTGTAAAAAGAAACCCAGCAAACCATAAAGCTTATCATATCCCTTGAAGTGAGGAAATTATTTCCACTAGTCGGATAAGTCTTGTGAGTACATTGTGTACTCAGGGTTTATTTACCCCTGTTGCAGGTACTACTTGAGGAGTAGCCGTTGTGTGAAGGATTCTTCTGGTGGGCATAGACGGATCCTTGTATATTATCGATAGATGTTTCCTTTCATTCCGCTGTTAAATTTCTGCACTCTAAATTTGGTACTGCAATAATATATTTCTAAAAACTCTGGATGTATGAAATGGACTAAGTAATGTAAACTCGTTCTCATTATTGGATCCTGAGGAGAGAAAGTGGATTATTCGGGCTCTCCCTTGGGGTGTGCTTGACGGAATCCGTCCACTGTAGCTCGGTCTTGGGGTGCTTAGTGTTTAGTGGAAGACAAGCGCCTTCGTAAGTGAGTTATTTCGGACGGTTCTGCCACAGACAGTAGGCCGGTGGATCCGCGACAATTCCATCTCGTCCATCGGTGCAAACCGACTTAAATCAACGCATGGGAGAGCTTGTGGAGCAGCTCCCATGGATTGGTGATGTGGCCAGTGCCAAGGTGGCACTTGGGGGGCCGGGCGACGCCCTTGTGGGGCTGGCCGGTGGGCCCAAGTGGCCCCAAGGCCTCCTACCACGTTCACTTGACTCCTATGTGTGTATTGGTCAAAATTTTGGCCAAAATTCCTGCATACAAATATATTTCCATGTGCAAGTGGAACTAGGTGAATTATAAAGCAAATCCTACACATGTGATGATGATTTTCCTAACTTTATCTTGCTTTTGGGTGAAATGTTGATGGTCAAAATATGTTTTAGTGACCGTCAACACATGTGCCCAACATTCCTTAGGTAGCTCAGGTGGCTCGCTTGGCTCAAGGTAGCTAGTTTCACTATGTGTGGCTAGGGCTTTAGGATTTAAACCAAAACTCATGAGAAAAGAGAGATAAACCTTGATATCGAGATGTGAATCCTTAGCTCTGTGATTTGAGAGCTTCCATAGCCAAAAGTTGAAGATCCAAGCTTTCCTCATTATCACTTCTTCATCCAAAAGATTGGTCACTCATGGGCTCCTTGCAAGACACCAAAAGATGAATCAAAGATCAATCCAAGAGATGCTTGAGTGCTTGAGCTAAATGAAGATTTCCTGAATTTACTTGCATACGATGGAATCATCATCAGCAGGAAATCCTTCCATCCTTCAATCCCTTCTCTCATCCCTTCTGTCTCTAGTTCTAGGGTTCATCCTTGTTCTTGGGGTGTAGGGAGAGAGAGGGGGAGTAGCAAATGAATGGGTGGGTGAGAGAGGTTGTGCTTCAGCTGATGAAAGATCCCAACTCCTGTTGACATGTGGGTCCAAGGTCATAAATAAAAAAAACCACTTATTTCCACTCAGCTTTGTACTGTCTCAGTTTCTATCGAAGGGTTCGACATCCTAGCGGATCGTCCGGTAGTCTCTATCTTGTGTTGCATTGATTAAGTCATTGAATCATGGCCCACATGTGTTCTTGAAATGTAATTGGTGTTGATGATGTCGATAGGATAAGCTTTAATCCACGTAAAGGTTCTCTTTCTCGATGTTGGGTGGGTGAACGGATTCTCTGTGTTTCCTCTTGCGTAATACGACATGTATCTCTGTAGGACTTTCAGTAGTTGACCTCTCTTGACATCAAAAAAATGACTGCCTAGGCTGTAACGGATTTTGGGTCGTTACATAAAATTTTTGGAACCGAGCATTTCGGTTCTCGGTTATTCCGTTCGGTTCCGGTTTTAACCAAACTAACCGAAGTTTTTCAGCAAAGGTTAAGACACCAAAAAAAATATGCACGTTTTAAAGCAAATTTAGGCAACACTACCTCTAATTTAGATAATAATAATTGATATGGGAACAATAACAATATAGTAACACAAATACATAGCAATTCAGCATGTGACATCACACAAAAACCAAACATAGTCTTACAAAATATAAGTAAGGGAAGCACAATTCATGAATTTCGGTTCTTTTGGTTATCCGAGAGTACGAACCGATATTTCTCGGTTATTTTGGTTCCTCAAAATTTCTAACTGAACAGGAACCGGTTTTTTCAGTTCTTTCAGTTTCGATTTTTTTCGGTTCGGTTTCTCGGTTTGGGTTAATTATGCCCACCCTGACGACGCGACGTCACCACCCTCGGGCAGGTGCTGGCCTACGACCGCGCCTTGTGCGGCCACAGGCCACAGCCTGGACCAGCGGGAGGAGGTCCGCAGTCCGCACGCTCTCCTGCGGCCACGTGTTCCACCTACGCAAGGGTCCCAAGTGCGGGAGCAACATCGACGAGGGGCTCCGCGAGAACCGCACGCTCTGCCCGGCCTGCTACAAGACCGTCCACCCCGTGTTGCTGTGGAAGGCGCCGCCGACATTGGCGCCACTGTGCCACTTACAGCGCGACGTCGGATTTGGAGGCTCAGGAGCCGCGGCGGTTGGCGTTGGACCAGGGGCCACCGCAGCAGCTGGCGTTGGATGGACCAGGGGCGACCGCGGTATCCGCCGTCGATGTGGTTCCAGGATGCGCTACTGTTTGGGTCGCCGTCGCAGTAAACACGCATGATCGAGCTTGGATGGGACGGTGACGGTGTTGGAGCGTCTTTTGGGGGCGGTCTGGATTAGTTCTTCTAGAAGTTCTTGAAGGATTCTTTCTCTGCATTCTTGGAACTTATGGAGGGTAGTCTGGTGGTGCGTGTTGTCTGATGCTCTGGATGAGTTCTTGAAAGATTCCGTTGTTTCTGTCATTCGCCTTCTTGGAACTGATCGAGCTTAGCTGCGTTCCTGCTCTTTTGTTCAGTTTTGTGTTCAGCCGAGACGAATTGAATTTCTTGATGCCAAGAAACAATGATTTGTTAGTTCTTGGATCACTTACAATGTTCGGACTGAAGCAAATAGATCCTTGGTTCATTGCTCTGGTACTCTGTTCAATTGCTTAGTGCCTCAATGTGAGAAGGATTTTTAGTATAAAAACTGTTCGCAGGATTGTTTGCTAATTTCTTGCGATTGCGTTTGACATCAGTCGCTTCATCTGCTAGTCCTTTTCTTGAGCCAAAAATCTGTAGGCAGATTGTGAAGTTTGCCAAGACTCAAGAGTCAGGCTGAAAAAGGTTGTCTACCGCGAAACCTGTCTATTGGACTTTAGCAATTTACCCAGGTACGGTTTAATGTCAACTGCAATAGTTAATATGGACTCCTCCATGGATGAAAGCTTCGAATTTCATTTTTATAGTCTGAAATCTGAACTGGCTTATGGTCTGAACTCTGAACCGTATGCAAGATGGACCTATTATGAACGAAAACTAGAATATGTATACAGACATTTGGACGTTTGAAAACTTATTATGCTGTGACATTAACTGCACGGCATATATACGAGGTTTCTGCTTCTTGTTCTTTTTTTTTACTTTTTAACTGGTTTTCTTAGAGTGAATATAGTTGTAGTTTCCAGCATTCCCTTTTGTGAACTAGGATTTTGTAAAGGTTGGAACACATGTACATTTTTTTGGAAGACAAATGGCTAGAAATTTTGTCTTTACAAGAACAATATCCATATCTCTACAACATAGCCAGACGTTCACCAAACCTATCTTGAAAGAGGCCTCATATGTCCTAAGTTAGTAGCGTCGAACAATTTGTTGCCCCGCACTGCTAATATATAGTTGACACATGAGCAAGATGAGTTTTATTTGAATTTACATCCAAATCAACAATTCTCAGTAGAGTCACAGTACCAAGCTTTAATGCTTCATTACATATTGATATCCCACATTAACAAACTCATTTGAAAAGTGAGTCCTGTTCAAAATAAAAAAAATTCCTGCAGTACTACGATGAGTAGTTATATTGACAAAGGATAACTTAGTAAAGCACAGTTTATAAGGTAGTAAAACTTGTAGCTTCTGTCAAGATAATTAAGAATTTGTTCTTTGTCTGCCGGTTTGCTAGCTCAATTTGGTCTTTTATTCATGTTGCGATAGGACTTTTAAAACCCCTCAATATAGGTCATATATTTAGTGGCTGGCTAAGAGGTGTCAATAAGGATATGAAGCTTTTACTTATGCTAGGAGGAGCTGCAACTTGTTGGTCTATTTGGCTCAGCAGAAATGATATTGTTCTTGAAAAGGAAAAAATATGTTTCTCCTATGCAGGTTATCTACTTGGTTACCCACATGCTACGTACTTGGGCTATTCTGCAGAAGCCGGATTTGCAGGATACAGTTTTAGTGGTGTCACAACACTTGACGTGGGTGGCCGCCAAGTGACGTAAACGTGGCCGGATCTTCCGATAGGTACGATAACTTCGATTAGTGGAGAACTCATGTTCACGATCTAGGCTTCAAACCAACACTGATTCAGACCACCACAATCGTTATCAACCACGCACAACGCGATTGATCTCGCCGAGAAGGATTTCCTTCAAGCGAATCGAGAACACAAGCAAGAACGGGATAAGTGCAAACTGAAATTACAAGTAAATATGAAGCTTATGAATATGATAAGGAGTTCAAGTCTTTATTTGAAATGACTAGTCGCCACAGGCGAACAAGATCCAGAATAAGGGCCCTGGTTCACAGCAAGAGATCTTGGCGATACAAGTGCAGCAAATAATATCCGTTTCACGAGGAAAACAAGAACACAACAAAACCAGAACCCTAACGAGAGTGACGGCGGCTAATTATAGAGTCTTGGACATCATCCACCCTGGACGCGCACCCTATTGGGCTACAACACGATACACGGCCTAATGGACGTCATAACACCCTGGCAGATTTTAGACACTGACTTTTTCGACGATTCATGTAGACTTAGGATGTATTTTGACATCAAACCAAAGTCATTGGTTAGATTATCAAATTATCTTTTCATGCATATGGGTATCGTCGAAAACAGAGTCCGTATGCGCTCTGGACATTGACTTCACCTAGGACTGCTCTTGGAATTCGAGATGGGCTCCAACTCGAGTTAGACTGGGCGTCGCCATGGTGTAGATGAGTTGGACGCCCACGCTGGTCCTTCTCCTGTCCTTGGCTTGTACTTGATGGAGTGATGCTCTCATCATCAAGGATTTTTTTCTCCTAGACACATGGGTAGTAGTCTAGTTTACAAATTGATAGTCATTATTAGATTGGGTCAAGTTTCAGCTCTTTTGTTGATTGTGTGTCTCGTGTTAGGCAGAGACCCGAAGTTGTTTTCTAAGGCTTCATATCGTCTCGATGTATTTATTTTGAGGTTTTAATAAAAGCTTCCTTTATTAAAAAAATGTGCGGTTACGAATTTTGGTATGAAAATAAACAAACATTGTAATTAATGTTTTCGTTACGGTGATGCTTAAAAAATTAATTACAAAGTTTTTCTAAACCAATATCAATCACCCCACATATGCTAGATATGTCAAAACATCTATCTTCCAACCTCCCAAAGACATATAACATCTATCTTCCAGCCTCCCAAATCCATATAAGTAGACAGTCCGGCCAAAACTTTTATTTACTAAATTTGGAGCAGGCCTCCAAACCAAACAGTCGTAAAGTAGAGTTTCTCCATAATACAGTTGGTGTTCTATGGAGATTTTTCTTCAGAGCTGAAGCTGTCTCAAACATGTTCGAAGCCAAGTTTTTTTTTATTCTTTTGTCAAAAATTTCGGAACCTGCCAAATAGAAGAATTTTAAAAATTTTGGACCGATATCACTTGTGCTAACTAGTTAGCAAACCAAATTTAAATGAAATTTGAGTAACTTTCAATAAAAAAAATTAAATTTGGTCGTTAATGATATTCTGTTTTGTGGTAGTAGGGAATGCAGCCGGTGGTGCCGGTGGCGGCACGAGCACGAGGAGCAGACACTAGATAGCATTTTTTTGGCAAAATATTCAGTGCAAACCACATCTTCGGTGCAATCCATGAAAACCCCATTAAAACCATACTTAGGAGTTTTCAAAAAATTTGAAACTATGCACACCAATAGTGCATCTGTAGATGTGCACTGTTATAAAATTTGAGATTCAAACTCGTTTTGCAAAAATTCATATGAAAATAACAAAATTCCTGAATTTTGTCCTCTAGTGCATATGCAAATGAAATTTGTTATTTTGTGACAGTGCACATCTACAGATGCAATATTTTGGTGTGCACAGTTTCAAATTTTTTGAAAACTCCTAAGTATGGTTTTGCAAAGGATTTTCATGATTGCATCGAAGATGTGGTTTGAACTCAATATTTTGCCTTTTTTTTTTAGAATTCACTACGTAGCATTTGTGAAGTGAAGAGTTCCATAGCAGTTTGACAATTTATACCTGGAGTAGAGCTCGTGGGATGTTGCTGAATTATAGAGTGGGCTTGAAATTTAAGTTGGGCCAAAATATTTGGACCGGTTTGATTCCATTTCGATCTAGACTGAAATGGGTGTATTTTGCTGAAATTCAGTCCGCATCCCACTGTACTCAAATTTGTCCAAGTGTTCATAGTCCCTCGGCTTCGATGGCCGAGTGCATATGTTTACTCGGCTTGATGGCCGAATGCATATTTTGATCAACTCGGTCTGAGTGCATTACCCATTGATCTGACGATCTGAATCGCCAACAGCTCATTGCCGACTAATCTGACCTGCTGGCTGGTTCTGAGTGCATTCTCGTATAATCAGAAGTGAACAATAAAAGATTAACTCCAAGTGCATTACGCATATGCAAGAAAGAAAGGGAGCACACGTCTGGCACATGGAGATTGGCTGCCATTGGTTTGCTGATGATCAGAAAAGGAAAGGAGCCAGCAAGATATATATGGAAAACATAAGAATAGAAAGTAGTGCCAGACGACATTTACAAATTAAGGGGATGCATGCTGCCAGGTACTTAATCAAATTGAGTGCATGTTTTTACCAAGTTATTAATTGCAGCAAGCATATGCTTGAGTTCTTGTGTGTAATAAAGAAGGAAAAGGTAAAGCTAGCAGCAGGTAGGCAGATAATTGTTGCATAGATACATGCAAGAAGGTAGAACGGATTTGTGCACAGCAAGAGAAGCTAGCTAGCAGTGTGCAGATTTGCGTGCACAAGTTGATGCCAGACATATTCGGATCGTACTGAGTAAATTCTCTGTACACCACGGACATGTCTGGACTGTCCAGTAATTCATGGACTATGAGGAGGCGTCATGTGTTAAGTTGGGAGTCCGGCTGCTGCACGTTTTGTGCGGATCGATATAAGGCAAATATCCGGACGTGGTTCTTGGAGGCACGACAGATAAACATGGTCACGTAAATAGCTGGCCACCTGGTGTACGTGAACCGAACAGGTCCCCGTACGTGTGACGTTTAACCGAATTAAAATACATTTGTTTTGTTCGGCTAATCTTTTTCAGACCAGCCGCCCTATAAATATAAAGGGTGACGACCGATTAACAACACACAATCGAACCTATTAATATACATCTATTTTTTATCTTTTATCATACTTTTCCAATCTACTATTTTTTCTCGTTCTTCGTTGTCGACGATGTTCATTGCTTCAACGATGGCGAAGCCCTAGAGCGGTCAGGCCGGCTAGGGCAGCCCATAGCCGCCGCACACCGTGACGGGATCCCTCCCGGACTTATGGGGTTTCGGGTCTCAAGAGACCTCGCCGGCGTGTTTTGCGTATCGCGCTCCCGATCCTGGTGAGGCTCCTCCGACGACGTGTCCTGCGTATTGTAGCACCCGATTTTAAGGACAAAACTAGATACACACCATATGTGAGCTCAGAAAGTCAAATCTCACATATAACTACAAATAAAGGTAATATCAATAGACAATGCTTAATATATAACGTACTTAGTATAAAGAATATAACCTTAGACAGCAAACAGCGGAAAAGACAACTCGATCTTCGGGTGAAAACTTCAATTCCATAGGGACAACCGGATGGTTGATCATAAGCCTAACTTCTCCAGACTAGCAATCTGGTATCCATCCGGGATTTTTCCAAAAATTTAAAAAGTAAAGCAAGAGTAAGTACATATCGTACTCAACAAATATAACATGGGGTTCATGAGGCTCAATAGGTTGACACTGATTTACTGCAATTAGCTTTTAGTGAGTCACAATTTTAAGCAATTGAGTAGCAACAAGTTTATCACAGCCTATGCAAACACATGATCAGGTAAACATGAATAATGAATAGCATAAACAATTAACTATTAATGAGCATCTTTATCATCAATATCATCAGTGTTCATCATCATTAACCATTAATGATCGTCTATTCCGTAAGGATCCAAGGCCGCTCGTGACCGTGAGCACGGCTGATATACCAATTTTACACTCTGCAGAGATTGTACACTTTCACTATGAGTCGTGATTTACCCTTTCGCCCGAGGCAGCCAACCTCTTGACCCACTACCAAGGAAGGTCGATAGGGTTGACTATGAAGCCTTTCAACGGTTCGTCTAACAAGTTAGGGCCGGTAAGGTTTCCCCATCAATAAGCATGAACCCCCTCCAAGAAGTGACTAACAAAATACCAAGAAACCAAAGTGCACCCTTTTGGCAGGCTGAGATCATACCTGTCGGAGCCCCTCTTGCACCATAAAGGTAACCACTAATAAGATAGAAAAGGTCCTCATACTGAGCTAAAGTCAGAGCCATATAGCCCTCACAACTGTACTGTAAGTCCTGAATGTTCGCTTGCAGATAAGTCCTTAGGGAGAGGAATCTATAGCACCATAAAATAGCCCAATGCTCTAGCCCCCTTGTTCCATGTTGCTAAAAAACATCTTTTAATGTTTATTGCATATACCATTAGTCAAGTTATAAAATCATGGCTTTAGTTGAGCACTAGCATCATACTACCCAATGCAATAACCCATAGGTGACAAGGCACAAGGTAACAAAGCACTAGGAAGTCCTTAGTGGCGGTCAAGGTAGACACATATAGTATGAATTAAATGATTAAAGATGTATAGGACAACAATGATGATCCCATGCTATACTTGCATTAAACTCAAATCCTTCTTCTATTGAATTGTAACCTTCAAAGGAATTCTTCTGGATTATCAACTTCTTTTATATCACCAACGTAAAGCTCACAGACTATACATGATCATAAAGCACCACACAAGCATCCATACAATCATACACGAAGCAAATAATAGATCTAAATTAGAACAGTACACCAAACATAAAATCAAGATGAAAAGTTTATAAAATAAATCTACGTCTCGCTACAAATACACAGACGCGAAAAGCACTCTAATCGGAGCTATAACGAAAAAGTTATGAATTAAACAAGATTTCCTTTAATAAAATAATAGATTGAATCTAACCTCAAATTTCAAAAGTTGAAAATATATTTAACAGTAGAATGAACATGTAGATTACGTAATTACGAATCTAACGCAACTTGAACGGATCAAATCGGAGTTAAAATGATGATTTTATGGCTTAAACAAGATTAGTGGCAATACTGTAAATAAATGAAAGCTTATTTTGAATCTAACAGAGAGAATTTACGCTTTCTAGAAAGAGAAAACGTATTTTGAATCTACTAGAAAGAAACTACGCTTTCGGAATAGGAAAACGTATTCTAGAAGTGCGCCATGGACTACGGGTTATATTACGTGAACTGCAGGGGCGTTTTTGCAAATAAACCCGGCAAAGGGGTACGGGCGATCTTGGACCGTTGGATTGAATCTGGACGGCCCAGATTAGAAAGGATGGGGAGAGAGAGTCACCGGCCGGAGAAGAAAACCGGTGCGGCGGAGCTCCATTACCGACGGCGAGAAGGTCCCCGGAGCGCTTGGTTTGGGCCATAGAGGCCACGGTTTGACGAGCCGAGAGCACAGGGAATAAGAGGAGAAGACGGCGAGCTTACCTAGGGCCTTCTTGTGGTTGATGGTGGGTCTATAGCGTCGGGCAGCGCGGCGGCGACGGCGACAGCGAGAGGAGGAGAAAAATCTAGTTTACTACACGGGGGATTTCTCAAACTAAGGGCTCCCTTACGGTGGTTTTGGTGTGCTTTGCCCAAAGAGCTGGTACATATTTATAGGGAAAAAAACTACCCACATCTACATCAACTAACAATATGGTACTAATTGATGTTGCACCCTCCACGTTTATTAATGGACCTAAATAATCTTTAAAGCCTATTAGTAAAATAAATGCATGGACCTTTGAGATTTATTAGGATTACTGCACATGGGCTTTGAGAGTTGGTTGGAAAATGAGATATATTATTTATTTTCGGAATTAATTAATTTCGTGAATAAAATAATTCTAGAAAAAGTCTAGAATTGATATTTAAGCCATGAAAAATACTCCGAGACCTCCGAAAATTTAGGAAAAATTCCCAGAGATACTTTGGAATATGATGAACCCAAATAAAGTATTTGGAGCTCATGAAAAGATTGTTGGGAACTTCGAACATAAAGATTAAGGTGAATAAGGTAGGAATTAAATTCCAGAAAGAAGCTGAAAAAATCATAAAGATAGATATTCGTCTCCTAAACATATTTTAAAAAAAACACATTTTGCACATAGAAACATAAGGTGCGACCGGCATGAATGCAAGAAACACGTTTCTACCTTAAAATAAATTTTAATCTAATGAAAATTTATTATTTCCCCATATTTTCATGTGCATAAAAATACAAAATTAAATCATTTTTGCTCTATTTCAAGAGAAGCAAATTTTAGGGTGTTACATGTATCGCGCTTATCTCTGGGGGCACATGGTGATGTATTCGTGTGCGAACAGAACCTTTGCTCTAACTCTAAGCCACTCTTAAGCTCTACCTAGTCCAAGTTTTTGACACGTCCACAGGTTTGCTGATGTTTATGATGGCACACGTGTGTGCGAGAGTTGGTGAAATTATAAATTGTTGACGAGTCGTGCACCAAACCTCATCAGCCACGGCCACGTAGAATTGTAGTCTGCCGCAGCCACCTCACACCGACCATAACAAACGCGACAGCACAGCACATCGAGTATCTGAATTCCACACGCGTGACACAGCAGGTAACTCAGATATTTGCGAAGCAATTCCGTCATCGCGGTGCTCAAGCTCATGTCGCCTTCCTTTGACCAAGAAGTTCAAGTCTTCAACGTATCCTAGCTTTTGCAGCTATAAGTAGTCGTGCCATAGCTCTACAGAGCCTTACTCAATCAACACGCGGATCTGAAAGCAGCAACGACAACGAGCTCGCCATGGATGGTTGCAGCTGGGCGCCATCTCATGCTAGAGGCGGCGCCAGAGCTGTGTTTAGTGGGGACATGTCATGGCACAAGGCGAGGTACGTACGGTACGGTCGGCTGGCGTCCATATCGAGATCAATCCGCCCAGCTCGATAGCTACTGCCAGGTGTACGTTATGATCACAGGAATAATCCGTCAATCTTAATCTCAGCTTGGGTTTGTCGTTGTGCAGTAACAGCAGCTGCGACGACTCTGATCATCTTGACCGCGGGAGGGAAGGGCAGGACGTGGTGATCAGATCGCAACTTCAGCAGCAGCTGGAACAGGCAATAACCAAATTGAACTGTTACATGTTATTGAGAATTTGAGATCGACTCCTGTACTAATCTATATCGTTCTTGCATCCATTGTTGTTTGGCGCAGATCTACATGCTGATGGACATGGAGCAAGAGCATGAGCTGCACCTGCACCACGCCGTGCCACCGCAGAGCCCTAGCCAGCAGCAGCGGTCGCCACCGTCGTCGTCGTCGCCATTCCGGTCTTTTGCCGTAAGCTCCGATGAGACTTCGTCGCTCGTGCTCTCGGCATCGAGCGCCACCCCAACCTTTTGCCAACAACCGTCCCAGGCCTCATCCCTGGACACACCATTTTCGCCACTCCCCTACAGCTACCTTGAGACGATCCCGAACCTGAACCTGGAAGAAATCATGAGCCAAGCACGGCACAAGGTCGGCCATGCCGATTCCGGCACCAGTGCGTTCAGTCAGTACGTCCGGCACCTCCGCCCCAAGAAGAAGGTAAAGCCGGGCGCCTGCGGGCAGAGGGCGATCAAGACGGCCATGTCGGTCATGGCGAAAATGCACAGCGCTAAGCTTTCCCAGTGGCAGAGGCAGCAGAGCTCCAGGACAGAGATGATCGCGGCAGCGCCGTCCGACGAGAGCAACAACATCCAGCTTCAGCACCTCCTGTCGGAGCGCAAGCGCCGTGAGAAGATCAACGACAGCTTCGATGCTCTCAGGAATGCGCTGCCCCATGCCTCCAAGGTATACATTGCACATACATATTCTTCAAAACTTATCTCATTCTTCAGTTGGTTAGCACTTAGATGTTTTAATCATACATACGTGTTTCTTTCCCATGGCAGCGAGATAAAACATCCATACTGATGAGAGCAAGGGACTACATAAACTCTCTCAAATCAAGGGTGTCTGAGCTGGAGGAGAAGGAGATGGCACTAGAATCGCAGCTAAGGATCGACTACGGCGATGAACAAGACGTTAATGGTTCCCCTGAAAAGATCGAGATGAAACAATGCAGGACCATTGACTGAAGATAGTGGTAAGCTCAAGATGTGATGCCATGCATGAAAGAGACAATTTTCGTTGACTGAATATATTGTGCTAACTGAAAACTACCATTGGCGTGTATGATTTGAGCAACCATCAGCCACTCGTATTTTTTTTTTTTCGGAAAGTCAATATCTGAAATTTCGTCTGATATTTTGTCGATGCTTCAATGCAGCAGATGTGACAACAATTTCATATTTTCATGAAGGAATGTGTGATATAGACTGTCAAAGGCACTTGTGCAGTCAGAGATAGAGACAATCTAGCTTCTCTGCAATATCTAGAAAGCGCTTCCCAAAGAATAAGCTGTAGAAAAGCATGTCGTTTGTATGTTCGTTTCAGCTTATTTTGGCCATAAGCAGTATAAGCTACCAAACATGCCCAATGAATGAAACATCAAACATATAGACATTCAGGGATCTTGGATTCAACCTTAATTCCACCCTGAGCTCATTACAATGTGTAAAATATAGACATTCAAGAACTTGAGGTCTTGGAGTAATGAAGATGATGATTTTTCACATCCTAATTGTATACCAGCTTCTTGTGACTTGTACTGGCAACAGAGGTGAACCGGGGTTACCGGAATTCTGCTTCCTGTTTCATGTTCGAAGCTTGGTACTCCTTTTAAGGTTATGCTCGGGGGCTACCCCGCGGTCAAGTTGTTACATTAATCATACATGTTGCTTTCCCGTGTCAGCGAGATAAAACAACCAAACTGATGAGAGCAAGAGACTACATAAACACTCTCAAATTCAATGTTATCAACAATGTTGTAAACACCTAAAACAATGATTTCATTGATAAGAATATATAGGCGTGAGAATATATCGTGTTCATTCTCATACTCTTTTTATTTAAAGCTACTGTGTTTTTCAGTGAGAACATAATATTTTTCCCCTTGGTCTTCTCCTAAGTGGGCTGCTGATACCAAATGTTTTCATACACTTCCTAAGCCTTGTGAGACTCTCCCCAACCTCTCTTTGTGAGATTAAGTGATTAGTGTGAGATCAAAATGTTGGGTTGAGAGATTTCGAGTTAGAGAGCAACAGTGAGCAAGCCAAACCTTGAGCACATGTTGAGCTTAATCAATTATTCATGAAGCATTTGTTACTCTTGGGAGGTGAAGCCTCCTAGATAGCGAGGTGTCTCCCAGCGAGCACCTGTGCTTGTGGTGATCCGTAAAAAAGTTTCTGAGGGTTGAGATATTGCCCGGCCTCGCAAGTGAAAGATCAACTAGTGGAGACGAAAAAAGTGGCCGAGAGGGACCTGGTACGAGCTCGAGCTTTGTGAGTAGCTCACCTCCACCTCAATGGAGATGTAGGGTTCAAGTGGGAGGAACCCGAACATCAGTGAAATGAATCTCTTATCTCTCATGTTTTGAACTGTAATATTTGTATTTTCACTCGATCTACTTGGTGGTGTGGGTTTGTGAGTGCATGTACTTCGTGAACTTGCTATTGTACATCTTCAAAAACATCTCTATAAGTTTGGTTTGAGCTTGAACTCTATAGGTGCAGTGAACTTTGTGTAATTCTGGGTTGCATGAAATGTTTGTGAAGTGGATGTTCTGCATCCTGCTAATCCATAGCGAAGTTTTGTTTTGTATTAAATTTTAGAAACGCACATCCCTCGACGTAGCTACAAAGATTTCAAATAAAAAATGATAACATACTACAAAATATAAATTTTAAACTCAATCGGCACATAGAGAACTAACAGAAAAAGACAAATACTAGGAGGAAATGGAAAAATAAAAAAGATAGATATAAAAAAAAGTTAACTGCATTGTTTAATACTAAAGATGTACTTTTTGTTTCTCCTTTCATTGGTCATATTTTTCATTTGAATGTTTCCTGAATTTTTGTTATATTATGTCTATTTCAACTGACATGAGAACATCTCTAATGCCCCCCTATCCCTTCATATGTTCTCGCTCCCATTCAAAATATGCATCAAAATTTGCACGAAAAATTCCACCAAAAACATATATCGGTAGATGATGCAAACCTTTATGTTTATTCCAAATTTGAGATACAACAAAAATCTATATAAGAAAATAAAAGGTGAAACCAAGACGTGAATAGTTACGGTGGTACATTTCAAGGCTTCTTTTGAGTGGAATCACAGGAGCATAGGAAGAGGTGGAAGAACCGGAGATGTTCTCCAACTGATATTTCAACCATTCCTCTACTTAGCATGGGGCTTCTATGAATCGGTTCACTATCAATTAGTTTTTCTCCATTCATACCACAATTCTGTGGATTGTTTATGTATTAACACTAAGGGGCGAACTTAATGTATTTCAGTTATATTAGTTAAGTTTCTTCTAGTAGAATATGTCGATCCAGGTTTAAGCCCTCTATTAACTTGCGGGCTTCTATTTTTTAAAATTTATTTCTGGTAATAGCTATTTTTTTAGTGGTAGGTGACATGGTTGTTGATAGTGATGTGTCTATAACGACTTCGTCAATCTTAAAATCTATCAGCTCAGTTTTTCACATGTACTACTCAAGAAGTAAGGTGTGTATTAGTGTATAAGAATGTTCACAAGGGTGAGTATGTGTATGTCTGTACTAGATGTAGCACCAAGTGGTTCTAGCACCCCTGAGATACATTTGTAACGGCGACACATGCTTTGCCTATACGTATGTACCATAATATATATATATATATATATATATATATATATATATATATATATATATATATATATATATATATATATATATATAGACATACTCCCTACATCTTATAAAGAGTATCATTTTAGCATTCAAATTTTGTTCCACAAAGATTGTTACTATATGTAAACATGTAGATCCCACCTAGATACTTTCTACCCTAACCCACTAAGAAAACACTATAGTTTAACTTTTTGTAGGGGCATTTGGTCATTTCCTAATTGCATTGGCACCCACTAAAAAATACTATAGACTAATCATGTAGGAATTTCACAAATATCAGTTTAATTTCGTAGGGAAAATCCAGAAGTTCTGTGTTCTAAACATAGCCCTAGAATAGCTCTCTTCCCGGGATGAAGGGAGCACGCGTCACGTGTGGACAGAGGCTCAGCAGCCGGTTCACATTCAACGGTGACAATAACCCGTGACGGAGTGGATAATGACATGCATGTTAGTCAGATGACTAACCGTATTAGTCAGATGACTAACCGTATTAGACGACAAAAGTCAATGGAAACCGTGGCATTGTTAAATGACGAACAGCGACACCATTGGAGTATTGGACGAAGAGATGCATGCATCAGGTCATCAAAAGATCAGGATCGTTTTCTTTACTAGTGCAACTGTACGTTGAACCTAGTACCGAGGAAACGTGCACATTCTAGAGTTCCTTATTACAAGTACTCCTCCTTCATTGGTATGCATATGGGTTCACCCTAAACGACGAAGACCACAATTATTATTACTTTTTTTTTAGATAGACTCAAGGATTCCCATTTCCATTCGATGAACCGAAATACAAGCATCTGAGATATTTAGACCGGAAGACAAAAATAGATATGAAAAAACAAAGACGTGCGCTTCATTAGATTGCAAGTAATCGTCCTTCATTAGATTGCAAGTGGAGAGTATTTTAGTGTTGAATCGGCCTACTTTGTTCAGTACGAGGGCTCGTATTGTATTCCCCGTTCAAGGCGAAAATTTAACTTGTCGTGCGCACGTTCATGGAAAACACAGGTTTTTCACTTTGGTCTTAGTGCCGATTTAGATCCTAATGCCTAAGAGCAACTCCAGCATGGGCATCCAAATCAGAGCCTTTACTTTTCATATGGGTGCTCCTCTACTTTTGTTGGTCTAAATTTTGTTTGTCCAACTCCAACAACAGCACCCATATTTAGGCCCTCAAAATCATTCTGATAGACAATGACAGGCGGGGCCTGGTGGCCATAGACTTTCTTAGCCAAATCTGCATCTCGCCGGGAGGCGGGGAGTGACTCGCGGGCTCATTGCGGGTGCTACTCGACCGTTGGAGAAGTCGCGGGCCGGGAGACTCGCATGTCGGGAGGTCACGGCGCCACTGTAGGAGATTTGGGCCGTCGATGTCGCCAATGGGTAGGTCACGAGGGCGCCTGAATTTTTTATTTTTTAGCTCTTTTTTTGAATTTTTCACAAATACGTCCCTGGAGGTAAGATTTCAAAATCTAGACCCTTAGCTCGGCACCGAGCTTACACGTCTCGGCGCCAGCCTCTTGGGCTCGAAGCAAACGTGGCGGTGATTTGACAGGCACCTCGGCGCCAGTAACGGTGGCGCCGTAGATCTTGGAGCCGAGCTCGGCGCCAGGGTTACTGGCGCCAAGCCTGTCTTACTTATGGGCCCCAATCCTTTCTCTCTTCCTCTCCCTCTCTCTCTCGCACCTCCCTCGCCTCGCCCGAGTAGCGCACCGCCGCCGCCGCCCGCGCCCTCTCCCCCCTCGGCCGCCCATGCCCGCGCCGGTCCCCATGCCCTTGCCTCGCCCGATGTACCGCCCACGCCCACGACCGCCTTGGCCGTGCCCCGCCGCGCCGGCGCCGTGCCCGCCGTGCCGTGACCGTGCCGTGGACGCACCACGCCCTGCCGCCCGCGCCCGGCCTCATCCGCCTTGCCGCCCGTCATCACCGCCTTCAAGCCTCGGCCACGCCCGCGCCGTCGGGCCTCGCTCGCCATGAGCACCGGCACCTCACCCATGGTGAGCACCGGCACCCGCACCGTCGCGCAAGCACCACCACCCGGCCCGGCACCTCATAAATAGCCAGTGCCACACACTGGCCCGACTCGTCGTCACCTAACCCACGCCAATCGTCTCACGACTCCATCGACGTCCACAACTTAGTCGTCGGACAGGTAAAAATTGTGAATTTGCAATGTGCGTACTTAGTTAGCTTTGATTATAGTGTAGTAGTTTTGGCATTTGTTATTTACTAGTTAATGAGATGACTTAGGTAGTTGATTTAGTTAGTGATCTAATGAGATAGATATGTAGATAGATAGAAACATAGATACATAGGTACATAGATATAGTTAAATAGCTACTTAGATAGGTAGTTATATATTTAGTTAACTAAATAGGATCTAGCTAATCAGTGAGTACACTGTATCTATGTATGTAGTTATTATCTTATTTACTTAGTTTGTAGTTAGAAAGTACTTGTTAGGTACTATCTATCGTCTAATTGGGATTAAAGAACGTGTTTCGTTACGTGTTTGAAATAGATGGATAACCTAGTGACCATTTATCATGGAGGCACCGTTGAAAACGATCGCTATGGATATGTTGAGTTTGTTGACATGCAAAGCGTGCCTGTGCTATTCAATGAGAAGCCATCATTTAGTGAGGTGGTTGCAAGGGCTCGGGAGGAGCTGCATTGCCTTAGCGATGATGATGATGGCATTGCAGTTGAGGGTGTACTACACCTAGGTTCTCCTCCCAACATCCTTAGGCGAATGATCCCAATTGGATGTGCGGATCAGTGGGAGAACTATATGAGATCGGCAATGAAGAGCCAGCTACAATGTTTGGACGTGGTTGTGCGTAGGGTGTTAGTCGATCCCCATCCCTCATAGGGTTTCCCCACCAATGGGTCAACAGGCACACTTTGACCCTTCGGTCCCGAAACTTGATATGGATGTGGAGGTTGCACCTACGGTTCCTGATGCTCAATCTGCCCCCAATGAGCTAGTTGGAGATGCTTGTCATACTTATGATGTTGTGGCAGATCCTCCTCATGAGATCCCTTTGACACAGAATCATCCGAGTAAGTGTCTTATCCGCATGGTTATTGGGAGCTTACCCCCTTCCTTACATCCATTTTTTTCATTCTTTCCTTATTTTTTTACTTATGTTGCAGTAGATATTCCTGACAATGTGGATGCGCTCTCTGCTGCTGCGCAAGTGCTGTATGGAGATGGATTCCATGGCTCCAATAGTGTTGAAATTATGGATGATTCGGAGCCATATGAGATGGCAATGGCTCTTGATTCTAATGATGATCGCCCTGTTGGAGAGCTGACAGAGAGTGATGTCGAAATGCTGAGGCGTATCTTTCCCGGCCGCCGTGATCCAAGAGTTTACGAGTTCAGCGATCTTGCTCATTCCGATCAGGCGTGTGCAGAAGGACATGATGATGAGCTCCTAGAAGCTCCTAAGGCCGGCCCCTCTTCCGTGCAATTACTTATCTCCCCTTCAGTTCATCCAAGAACTTAGCTTGACCATCATAACATTCCCACCTGCATTTCCTAGTGCTCTGTTCAAACGAAAAATTATATCATATATGTCTTAGAAAAGAAACAAAATACGATTTCTTGTTTACCACAAAAATAACCAACCTCATCATAGTCAACCATATGGCCGCAATAATGGCCTATTCCAAGTTCCGAAGGGACTAGACCGTAGTTGAATTTAACACCACATTCGCACTTGACTGGAGGTGCTTTGTAAATTAACCTTTCTTTCTTCTTTTCCTTTGCCTTTGGTGGCTCTGACCATTGATTATTAGGACCGTAGAGGCACTGCTTGAAACGACACTTCGCAAATCCATACACATAAAAGAGGAGACATTAGTATACGCACACATAGAGCTAAACATTTAAAAGAGGAGACACTTCGTGTTTGTAAACAACTAGAAGGAAAGCGAGGATACCTTGCTCTCGAAGATCTACAGATCAAATCAAAGTTTCCAAGATCCAATATGCCGATTCGTGAGGTAGGGCGAAGTGGAGAGAGAAAAAATCTGAGAGGGAGGAGAAAGAAGAGGAAGAAGGCTCGGGTAGGAAGGTCGGGGCTGGGGTTAAAACACCACCTCGGCGCCAAGCTTGGCGCTAGGATCTGTGGCGCCGAGCTGCCTGCCAAGTCACCGCCACGTCTGCGTCAAGCCCAAGAGCTTGACGCCAGCAACGATGGCGCCAAGCAGTGTAAGCTCGGCGCCAGCTACTCTAGCGCCGAGCTAAGGGTCCTGATTTTGAAATATTACCTCCAGGGGCATATTTATGAAAATTTTTCAAAAAAATGCTAAAAATAAAAAATTCGGTGAGGGCGCTGCCGTCCGGAGACTCGCGCCGTCGGGGGAGACACGCTAGCGCTGCCGAGGAGGTCACGAGCGCTGCCGGAGACTCGCGGGCGTCGCCGGGGGAGGTTGCGAGCGACCAGAGACTCGCACCGCCGTCGAGGTCACCGGGGAGGTCGCGAGCGAGAAAGGATGCAGAGGAAATGACGGATGGGGGCCGTGGGGTGAGCCCCCATTCTCTCGCAGGAATGGGGTCTGGAGGATGGATTTGGGTGCCCACATCAAATTATGGGCTCTAGTAGGGGCCTGCCGGAGCTGCGTTTTTTTTTTGTCTAGACACTTATATTTAGCTATAGTAGTTTAAGCAGGAGCTCTGCTAGAGTTGCTCCGACAAACTTGTCGTGCCATAAAGGCTCTGTAATCCTACGTGTGGATTCCCATGGATAGATTAGATAATCTCTTTGCTGCTTTGCTTTCGGGTTTTTTTTTTCTATAGAAATACTCTTGTAAAATCTACCGTGCTTCATCTCATTATATGATATATAGCAGATCGTTATATGATATAAAGAGCTCCTCTTGTTTTCTTTAAAATATATAGCAGATCGTTGTATAGCAGACCGTAAACGCGGTTTATTTGCTGTTTGAGGGGTCTCTTCGAGAGCACACTCCGAACCAAATAATTAATTTTGATCTCCCAACAGCGGTAACAAAAATACAAAATAGTTTTTTTTTTGTTTTTATAAAACATGAAGGCTTTTCCTAGTTAAATATCCAATAGTCTTTCTAAAATTTATTCTCTAAATCATCATTGAAGAGTCACGTGAGTAAAATCGTTTTCTATACCTTTGTACCCTTCAATAGTTTTTCTATATTTTGTGCGCAAAACATTTTCGCTCTCTATCTTTGGCTGGCGAGAAATCTAAAATACTAAATGTCTATATTTTGGATATCCAGTTAAAGAGGCTGTTTGGAGAGATTTTTTTTTTATCAAAATCTCTATTTCTATAAATTACGAGAGATACAGACTCTTGGAGATGCTTTAGTAATCTAACAGAATTAGATAGGAAAAGCTCCAATCAAGACAGAAAGATGAGATAAAAGACTTTACATGCACCGCTCAAACGAGGAGTAAGAAGATATATAGATTATATACTCCCTTTGTTCCACAATACTAAAAGGGTGAGATGAAAGACTTTTTATGCATCTTTCAAACGAGAGGTAAGAAAATATATGTTGTTATACTCGCTCCATTATAGAATAATACTTGATGTCTTTTTTTTTTATAAATAGTGCTCAACAGAAATTACTCATGTACTTCTATTTATTTAGTGTGGTTCACGCTTATTAAGACTAAGCGGCTAATTAAAAGGAAGGCATGCAGATATACAGATCACAATCTCAGGCTGATATAGGTAGAACCTAGTGTCCAAGAGCTAAAACATCAAATTAAACTTCGAAATTTTTTGGATTCCAAGACATTAATTCTTCAAGGATGGAGTGAAGAGCTAAGAGACATAATTTTTAACGAAGAAAAACGCTGAAGCCAAACAAGTTACCTTCAGTTCACGCATACTACCTTCATCCTATAAAGAATGTAATTCAGGTTTAGTCTAAGTCAAACTATTTTAAGTTTGTACTATTAAAATGTATTGCATAATTAATCTGATGATACTTGTTTAGTTTGCTAAATATAAATATTTTCTATATAAATCTAATCAAACTTAACATGTTGACTTAGAACAATTTAGATTTTTTTTCTAGGACCAAGGGAGTAACAATGCTATTTGTTTTTGGTCAAGATCCTGATCTGATATGAACTTTTATTGAATACAACAAAGTACAATCTGTTAAAATAACGGTGGAGACGTGCCAAAAAATAGTGGACTGACTACATAAAACGGCCCACAAGGGCGCTTAAATGTTCATGGCGTCTTCACCTAAAATGATGTACAATTCTATGGTTCTTCTGTCCAGCAAAAGGTACAGTTATCACGCTATCATACACTTTTTCCCTTTCGGGCTTTGTTCGGTTGTTCCCCACTCCAAGGGGGTTAAAGGGGATTGGGAGGCTAGGGATTTAAACCCTCTCAATCCCTCCACCCCCCTTGGATTGATATGCAGCCGGACAAGGCTTCAAAAATGTGTTACAATAATCCATACATCTGATTCATGAATCAAGGGTACTTAGATTCTCCTGAACTGATTGCATTAAGATCTATAGTGAAGAAAACAATGAGCAGGATGTAGAAGTGATGATGGGGAGGAGCTCATTCTCATGAATCTACCGTGGGCTAGCTTCTGCAGGTTTCTCTTGAGGGCTCGCGCTCTCCAGCAACTCAACATCGCCAACTCCAACAGGTGGACCAATGCTGCAACGAGCAGTGTTGTGCATTGCAATGGCATCCTTCAGCTTCTGAATCTACAAATGCAAAATGGGATTAGTAGGTACAAAAATGTGCAGAAATAATACAATCAGAATGATTTCCAGCTCAACCATTGCAGCTTGTTCAGAAATTTGAAATGGAAAAGTGCAGTTCATATTTTAGCACAATCTCGGAAATAGAAAACATAGGGGAGGGATGGCATGAAAGAAAACTTAAACTAAAGCAAAAAAAAAACTATAGCTCACGATAACTCACAACAAACTGTGATTCACAAAAGGGATCAAATGTATAAAGGGATCACTTATCTCATTCAATATCATGCAGCAACAGGTGAGGCACTCACACCCATACCTTAGCTAAGGAACAGGAGAAAGCCACCAGTAGCCCATCAGCTCCGCGGTAAAAATGGAAGAAAGGAAGGACTTTGACATTCAGTCGTTTGCACATAGGTTTGTTTTCATCAAAGTTCACTTTTAGAAAC